>JAFBJQ010001187.1:279485-347306 GCA_016785345.1 Trinectes maculatus
GTACATATGTATATATGTATATATTAGCTCCTAATGCTAATCATAATGCTAATATGATATGATTAGCATTATGATTAGCATTGTGATTAGCATTATGCTGATCCAGTCATACCTGAGCACATCGTACATCGTTATTAGAAAACAGACACAGCTCACTGATCCTTACAAGACAAAAGCAGGGAGCAGAGTCATGCAGAAAGTTTATTGGCCGGTAATTAATGTGACTTTTCAAGCGCTCATCCACATATGATCTCCGGGCGTGTCGGGAACACATCAGCATATTAACTGCTTGATATTATGATTTATGACCAACACTGATTATCACCTGCACCTGAGAGTCCATCAACCTGACGTCTGAACGATCTGTTCACTTCACTTCACACACTCTGACTCGCTGTGACTCACTGTGACTCACTGTGACTCACTGTGACTCACTGTGACAGGCTGTGGCCTTCAGACCATCACAGCATCGTGCAGCAGAGATAAAGACGTGATGAAAACCGGAGAGGGGATAATGCAGGGAAGAGGGAACACATGACACACTGGGAATGTCATTAGGGGAAAAGAGCCACACAGAGACAATGCAACCTGCGCACACCTGGCGAGACTGTTTACACTGTGTGCAGCGTAATAACTCGCAGCCTGACTCGCCATACATCATCTCACATGTGTGGAGGATTACAGCCCTTTGTGATGACTTACGGTTCCTGTTTAGCAGCAGTGCAATACATAACAGACGAAAGGCGCTTAAATCGCCGTGTGGTCATGTGACGCGCAGAATGGAAAGCGCCTGCCTCTTGTTTGCTGAGACGTGGAGAATTGATTGGATTCGCTCTGTGGCGTGTTGCTGAAACGAAGCTGTCGGCTGCCTGGGAAAACGTGCAGCCGCGTACACACGGGTGATGCTTTGATCAGGTGAACGCAAACCAGGCGGCGGTCAAATTCCAGGTTTTATCAAGCCGTTTGGAAGTTTGGCCTCAGTGGAGTTTAAAAAGTACAGATCAGTTTTAAAATACATATCGTGTCTCGTGTTATTGTTCCTCTCCACCACAATCACAGCTCACATCTCCAGCTCGGTTTCATCTCTTGCTTCCCCCACATGATGAATCTGTCTGTCTCCACGGCGATGGAGCGCTCATCATCATCCCACACACACACATCAACGGACAGAGACAGACAGGGACCAATTACCATGGCTGTTCCAGAGAGTTAAACCCCGGGGAGTCAGGGGTCGACTCAGGTTCTCCATTATGCAGACGATCTTTTCATCTCACTTTCTTTTGCTCAATGCAAGAAAACTCATGAGTTCCTGAAAAAGTCGGAAAACCAGGAGGAGAAAACTTCAGCTGTTAATCATCACAAAGCCTGTGAATTTAAACAGTGATTTTTCCAGTGTTGCAGTTTTGTCAGTGTTGTTGTTGTGTCAGACGATGCTACAGCGTCCTCTTTATACACACACACACACACACACACACACACACACACACATATATCATCTCAAATTTTTTCATCAAAATCTATGACTGAAAAAGGAGCAAAAAAGCACAAAATGGTTCAGACAGCTTGAAATTGTTGTTGGAAATTTATTTTCAGCATGTTCCATTTTTACACAAAGAGTCGTTCCATTACATTTTTGGGGAAAATCAAGTCATATTCCTGAAATGTGATGCCGCTTAAATTTTCCATGGTAACTTGAAGTGAATGTTGTGATGTTTAGAGGTCAACTACTAAGTATTAAGATGCTGCTGTGACCCTGAAAGCACCATTAATTTAATTGAATACTTTAGATTCAATATAATAATTGAATCTAAATTAATTGAAGTGTGAAGGATGGGGATCAGACGTAATGGGGAAAAGCAGATTACTGATGATTGATGATTACTGGCTTTTCGGTTATTGATTACTGAGTTTGAGACCTGCAGCTCTTTGATGTCATCAGTATTCGTTGATTAAAGACAAATCGAACCATCGGGTTAAGATTTTGGTAAAGATGCTCTGAAAATGAAACACTCAGAGTTCTGGTGGTTCTTGATGATTGTTTCCACATGACGGCAGAAAGTAATTTCAGCACAAAGTGCAGCAGGTAAACCAGCTGAGCCCCAGCTGCTGACACTGATGTTCAGACAGAATGGTTGAAAAGGTTAGAGGCTTGTTTATCACACACCCACTGACTAAAAATAATCCACAGCCTTTCTCTCACTGCTTTCTGAAACTCGGTCGTGAGAAGGAATCATCGAATCTCCATGCTGGAAACACGTTGGAATCTTTGTCACAATTTTACGTTCAAGGAAATCATCACATTTAATGTGGATCATTTAATGTAAGATACAATGATACTTTGCGTCCTTTCACAGGAAGTGGTGGATGATTTAGTTTGGGTTTAGGGTTGAGGTTCGGTTCACCTGTAAACAACTGGGATGAGATGTTTAGTCGCTGTGGTTGTAGATAATTCATGGAAATGAATATGAAACAACATAATGTCATCTTTATTGTTTTACCACCAGTATATGACTCTTTTTCTTGATATGTTTAACAATAATTTTGTCACATAAAGTTTGAATTCATTTGGAAAACAGACACAAAAGCTGAGTGATTTATTTACTGTGGGAACAAAGCCTCGAGCTTTGTTACATTATAATGTTGTGACACATTGTTGTGACATTGTGTGGCTAATACACTGAGTAACTGATGTGAAACTAAAGCGAGGATCCGTCAGTGTTCAAGTTTGCTGTGGAGTCAGTGGAAGACAATTCTGTTATTTCTGCATTCAGACGAAACATAATTACAACTGCATGGAAAATTGCCACCAAGTCTGTTGAACCCTCTGCTGCTCAACTGCACAGAAGTAAATTGACAGATTACATCAGTAACAAGATCCGACATCCATCAGAGAAATAACACAACACTGCCTGAAAAGACAAACCCGGCAGCGTTTCATTATCCTCTGATATCCGACTCCAACTCTGACGAGACGAGACGACGCATCCGAGCTAAAAATGGAACATGACTGACACGCGTGCACAGACGAGACGTAACCTTCACCGCCGAGTCAGCGGGAATCACAGTGATCGGAATGAAATGCACTGCTGATCAGATGTTCCCCACAAGATCTGGCTCCGTTTTTCTAACCTTTCAAATATGGACCTTTACCAACATCTAAATGTCCTCACAGCTGTGGACAGAGACACCGACTGCGTTTGCTGTTTAGACCTTTGCTGACCATCTCCTATGGTAACAGGTGACTGACAGTTGAGGTCTTGCGTTGCTAGGAGACCTGCTGTCAACAGAGCCTCTCTATGTCTCTGTATGACGCTGTAACAGACAGAACCATTCACTCCGCTCAGTCAGACGCCATGTTTGTTTACCTCGTTGTCCATGGACGTCATTTGGGAGAACGTCCTGTGTGCTGATGTCACACACGACGACATTGAGATGAACGTTGTCATATTACATGAGGCAATCTCAACCCCGCCATGTGGCCTCAGGATGAACTCCTCTTGTTGGGACTCGACTCGAGCTGAAGCCGCCGCCCTCTGGAGGTAACTTACCTCTCTGAAGGTGACTGTTGAGAGGGATGGATAAAGAGGAGAGGAGGCACTGATGGACTTTGTGATGCTGTCTCTTTCACCTGATTGCATGTTCCTGTCCCTGAGTGGACAGGCTCCCTGTGAGGTAGGTGCTGCTGCTCTGTAACCACACAGCTGAGTGTGATACATGCTGGATGAGCTCCACTGACCTCTATCCCCCCCCCCCCCCCCCCCCCCCCCCCCCCCCCCCCCCCCCCACGCCCCCCACTGTTAGTCAGATGAAAAATTGGAGAAACACTGTTATCACCATTCACCATAACCTAAAATAGACCTGAACTACTAAAACGACCCCATCTTCACCCTCCCACTGGAATCGAGCCAAAAAGGCTGTAAGATAAAGATATATAAAACAAATTAAAAAGTTCTCAATTTTACTTTTTGTCTAAACTCGTGGTTCCCAAACTTTCTCTGCTGGGTCCCCCTTTGGTTGATAAACCTGACACTCACACACACATTTTGTTTTCAGAATCTATTGCTCTTTATTTCACACATTGTAAATAATACGAAGCTCATAAACTACCTGAGAGTGAAAAAAATCCAACAAAATCCAAAGACGCACCTTAATTTCTCTTTTTGCTGCTTTCAGACGTTGCTTTCTCTCATGATTCTTTCTTTTAACCAAATGTAAATCCTGTATTTCAGCGATTTCCCACAACCTGAAACCTTAACCTTGAAAAAAAACATGTGGATATGAAGATGTGGAGAGCCTGGTTCCAATAAATAAGTCGTTGAAGTTCTTGTTTGCTCATCAAAAATTTCTGTTACATTATTTATTAGGACAAAGGGGAAAAGGGTCCCGTTAAAAACCTAATAAACTAACATGGAGTTCAGGTTGTACCTGCACTCATACATATTCACCACCTGCCGTCCTTCTACACAGTAAATGGACCTAATCTCTTTCCCGTAACGTCGGCTATAACGCAACATGAAAGATGCATGCACGACATTTTGGAGAGAGGTTACAGCCCACGAGGGGACGGCTTCCATGCTGTGCTCTGATTGGACCGTTCGGAGACAGTGGTCGGAGGAGAGGTCGTGATGTCGGCTCAGGACCGAGCGTCACAATGAGAATGGAATGTATCAGCAGAGGGAAGGTTATTTTCCGATTTCTAAATAGGTTTGCTGAGTAGTGAAGGTCGTTCTGTTTCCTGTCTGTGAAGAGACACGCTGTTTTATCTCCAAACTGCAAATGTGAATGACTGTGGAATTAAGGATACCAACCCGGCTCCATAATAACCTGTTGTAATGGTGAAATGAAGTGAGCACTTTGCTCAGGCTCCGGAATCTGTTTCATTGAAAATGTCTAAATCAGGTGTCATGATCCACTGTCTCAGTATGTTCCAGTGCTGGTGTCTTGTTGGGCTCCAGCTGTTTCTCTGCATCACAGTCAGGATGATTTATTTCCTGTATTCAGACGACTTCACTTTAAAGTTCAGCTATGTTCAGCTAAGTTCCAGACATCAAATCCACTGCTGACTGATAAATCATTTACAATCATATGATGACATCACTGTAAAGTCATAAAATTATGTCATAGAGTTTTTTTTTCTGATTCATCTGCATATGCAATCAATAAGTCATTTGTCATCATAGAGCATTATTACAATATAAATGATATGTTTTTTAAAAAGTATTTATCACCCTTTCCATGCATTTCATTAATGCATGTTATTATTATTATTATTAGTAGTATTAGTATTAGTATTAGTATTAGTATTAGTATTAGTATTAGTATTAGTATTAGTATTCATCTCGCCATAGCGCTCCAGTTAAAGCGCAGCTCTCTGGTTTAACACGCGGCTCCTGCTTTATCACAAAATGAAACAGTAAAACAAGAATATTGCTTTTTGTCAAAAGCAAACAAATCTCCTTGGCTGAAAACAGACGCAGCTCCGGCCAGACACCTGTTGACTGCCGGTGGATCTGCAGCTCAAGGCCACTGTCAACATAAAGCCACATAACACCGCACCGCCTTGGAACATTCGAAGGTCATTAGTATTATTAGTATTATTAGTATTATTAGTATTAGTATTAGTATTAGTATTCATCTCGCCATAGCGCTCCAGTTAAAGCGCAGCTCTCTGGTTTAACACGCGGCTCCTGCTTTATCACAAAATGAAACAGTAAAACAAGAATATTGCTTTTTGTCAAAAGCAAACAAATCTTCTTGGCTGAAAACAGACGCAGCTCCGGCCAGACACCTGTTGACTGCCGGTGGATCTGCAGCTCAAGGCCACTGTCAACATAAAGCCACATAACACCCACCGCCTTGGAACATTCCAAGGTCAAAAGCCCGGATGAAAATGAAACAGAAATAAATAATCCGGCCTTTGCCCTGCAATCTTCCCTCAGTGTTACTGCAAGCTTTCAGAAATACAGCTGAATGTTTGAAAACCGAGACAGGAACTTTCAGGATGGTTTTCCCAAACGCTGAACCCTAACTCCAACCTTTGACCAAAACCATTTGTGTTCAGGTTAGTTTCTGTGAAGCCTGGTGTTCCAGGTGAGGGCTGTGGAGAGGTGTTCTCACAGTGTTGACTGTGAGACAGTTTGGAAAACACAAACAAACAGCTCCTTAATGGAGAATAAAGGAATCAGCTGTTTCCTGTTGTGTCTCTCTGTGCTGTGTCTCTCGTTATGTTTCAAGGCTACAACAGCAAAAAGGACAAATATGAGACGAACAAAAAAAATCACATAAAGAGCAGCAGCTCTCAGAGACTCTCTCTCTCTCACTCTCTCTCTCTCTCTCTCTCTCTCTCTCTCGCTCCCTGTATTGTTTATTCAAGTGGTCGACACAAACCTATAGGTCATCCAGTCACATTACAGCGGCTGCTCATTCCTGCTATAGACAGTGAGTATAAGTACCAGCATGGGCCCAGAAATACGTATTTATAGAGGTGAACAGTGTCCATAGCAACAAGCATCATCATTGGCCCTATCGACGGGGCACTAATGACTAAAGGCACCAGTGTGTATGTGGCGAGAAAACACAATCAAATGAAGGACACCCACATATGAAGCTGATGCTGATGTGGAATTGAGTTTGAAGTTTAAAGATTGGTTTTCCCAAAAGACACAATAAAACATTGTAACATCCACGCAATCCTAACACACAACGTACGCAGCGTTTAAGAAGGTATTTGTCGACCTTCACTGTATTTTTTTTTTTTGCATTATTCATGTTGATCAAACCTTCTGGTCTCGTCTCTTCTCGCCATGCGTTTGGGTCCAGATGCTGTGAAGACGTCTGATGTCTGAATTTATCTCCACACAACCACACGTTACTGAAGCTGTTGCATCATCACAGGCTTCCTGTTTGTGTTACAGTCGTACTGTGCGCTTTGCATTCAGGCTCATGAACACGTACAGAATTAAGTCCTTCTCTGGACACGGTGTGTTTGGTGTCGTCTCATCTTCAGCCAGGAGACGTTATCGCCGTGAGCGTCCCACATGTTGAAGATGAATCCAGACCCTGGCGAGGAGCCTGTTTATTTACAGTCTTAACCTCGGCGCACGATGATGTTCGCACAATGCACTTTCTCCATGATGCAACACAAACCCAATCACTGTCTGTCAGTCACCGCTGCACTCGTGCTTCTGTAGGTGGTCACGTGACTCTCTGCCCCGAGCGCCGCTGGCTTCCACTCGTTTGTTCTCTAATCTCTCCATCCAGGAGCAGCTGGCAGAGAGCTGAGATGCAGCTTGGCCCTTTATCACAGCACAGAGCCAGGCTACAGTTACACACTAACACACCAGCGACAACACACACACACATGCACACAGATACAGAGCCTGTCCGGATCACACACTGTGTGACAAACACACACACACACACACACACACACTGGAACAGAGACCCCGGCTGTGCAGAGCAAACACAGAGTCAGGAAACTGGCACACAACCTGTTGGAGGAGGTCGACAACACGGAGCGAAAGGAATTAGACAATAGACTGAGGTATAAACAATGTGTGGTGTCAGCAGCAAACAAATGAAGAAATGAAGTGTCGGTGTGAGAGCGCACGCACACAGACACACACAGACACACACCATCCATTACTGGACCCCACGCACTGATGCATTGTGGGTGAACGGGGGGACGCTCCATTGTTCAGACACTGTCAATGCAGATCAGCTCGAGGCCAAACTGACACCACCGATCTGTGTGACGCACAAAGTGTGGTGACTTCGGGATGAGGCAGCTCATTAATCATGTTCAATAACCCGCTGGGTTATCAATAAACGTATTGATGCAGCAGTGGCTTTCTTCTCTAATGTGTGTAATGAATGTGGAGTGTGTGTGTGTGTTATCAGATGGATCCATTAGGCCGTTGTTTAATCTGGATTTATACTTTAAGGATCTGCAGATTTTGCCGTTGCACAGATCTATAGTATTTACATACAAACATAACAACGTGACATTAGTAACTTTACCTTCCTCAGACAGGTTCTGATGAAGCCGCCCGGGTCCCTGACGACACTGAATGCAGAGTGAGTCATATGAACCCGTTCAGTCATTTCAGCCCGTTTCAGTGGAATACGTATTCAAAGTGGCAATTTTTTATCGCTCTCCATCACTCAATATGCAAACGATCGCTTTGCTCAGCTCTCACCGAGCAAAACCACAGGGGAAATAAAGGGTGAAAAGGAGAAGATGGGACGAGGAGAAAAAAAAAATCCTCCCTCATTCATGAATTCATTTCGACCCTTCAACACTTCATATCTCTGCTTCATCTGGGTTCAGGCCGACGAGGAGCTGAAGCTGTTTAATGCAGAGAATACGGAAACTGTGGGAGTCACTTTCTTTAATCAGAGGGAAATGAGAGTCAGTGGTGGTGAGGTGTGGAACTGCAGTCTGAGTATTTTATAAATGTGAACTACTGCATTCTGACAATGAATCAAATCATCAACAAATATAAACAAGTGGGAATGATTCAAAAGGCCTGACCATCACATTTATCATTATCATCATCATCATCATCATCATCATCATCATCATCATCATCATCATCATCATCATCATCATCACCATCATCATTATTATTATTATTATTATTATTGTTATTATTATTGTTATTATAAACGTGTCGTTTATTGGAAGAAGAGGAAGAAGAGACAGGTTTGAAGAGTGGGAGGAGTTAAGATGACGCCGCTGACTCAGCGTTTGAGATTCCGCCTGATCATTTATTAAACAATAACTCTGAGGTGATGACTGAGGCCAACCTCCCTCTCTGTTTGGCATTTTAACTTCCTGGTTATATACACACACGCCACTGAATTATGTGTCACTGCTCATTATAATTTCCTCGTTATCTCTGACGTTTGACTTATCTTTTACGACTTTTCTGAAACGAGTTGGAACGAATCTCGACAGCTGGACGGAAACGACGCTGCTTCCCTGGCGTTTGGCCTCAGAGCGCTGGATGAGGTCCTGCGTTATTTGACTCGTATGGATAATAGATACGAGTCTGTAAAACACTGCGTTCAGTCTTTCACTTGAAACATCTTGGATGTCAAACGAGCAGGAAGCCACTGCAGTGAACCTGAATGATCTCATGATCTCTCTACTGCATCTGCTTCTTGTCCTCTTCTGTCTCCTGCATCGAGACCAGTGTTTACACATCATCATCACATGACTCTTGTCATCGTCACTGATCTGTTCTGATCTGATACCGAACATTTGCATGAGGCAACAGTAAAAACTATAAAAAATGTAAACAACAAATACTCAAACACAGTCTCCACGGTTTCATTGCAATGAAACTATTGTCTGCGTTGTTTACATTAAGAACTCATCACCATCATGATGTGAGGAAGAACCAACTTCTATCAGCTGCAGCCGCCTCACCAGTAAGTGTGTGTTGTTGTGTTGTGTTGTGATGGATGAACGTATGATCCCCACACCATCAGAGAGACAGACAGATCAGAGGGGAGAAAGTGGGGTCATCTCAGAGCCTGCAGTGGGACTGGTATCATTTGGAAAATGGGGCAGCTGCCTGGAGGTGGATCGACATCAGGAGAAACTGATGTTGCACAGTGACTGTAGGACGACACTGCGTGACTGGTTTCTCCTGTTTGAGCTCCATGATGCAGGAGCCATCATCCTCCTCTTTTCCATCACTTCCTGAAACATCAGCCTGGAAAGGAACGGACAGAGACGCCAGAGTGACGCTGCGACGAAGCCGGGGAGTATTTTTTAAAAATACTTTGAAGAATGGGTCTGGGCCTTTGCTGCACAAAAGGTGAAACTTAAAATAGAGCGAATGGCGACTTCTGAAATCACACGAGTAAACAACCAGTCTGCCAAACGGGATGTTGGCAATTTGAAGCGACTGCAGAGAGACGGGGAGAGCGAGGCACCGTATGAGCTGCTCAGGGTCAGAGCCAACACATCAGAGAGCAGCAACAAGGAAGCGAGCAGAGGCGGAGGAGGCGGAGGACCTGAAGGCAGGACGACAGGACGACAGGACGACAGGACGACAGGACGGTCTATCTACTGTCCCACATGTGGGATTTGTCCCAGACTCAGTCCGAGGCAACAACACAAGAGACACTGTCAGTCAGTCACCTGCCGACAAAACGGACAACAACAACGGAGCCAGAGCTTCAGCTTCAGCAAACACAGTTAATCTGATCCCGGAGACGGAGATTTACAGAGGGAACTGGTCCAGGACCAGCTCTGGGACTGTGGCAGCCTAATCCGTCTTTCTCAGCCAGTTACACCACCAGTCTGAGGGAGTACTGATGGTGCATAATTAATTTTTACACAAAGACAGCCGGCTCCATTACAGTCAACACAGAAGGATCCCTGCCTGGGTTGTGTTTGAGTTGGCTGGCGCTCACCAGCTAACACAGCCATGACGCCTTGTTTTTCTTTTTTTAAATCAAAGTCCAGCAGGGCGACTTTGGTGCGGAGAATAAATAAATGAATGAATTCATTTGACAAATGATGGCTTCAGTTTGTGCGTTCAGTTGCTTCCACACTTTATCTTTGTCTCCATCATATTTCCTGTCAATCTGCCTTTTCTAATAAAGGCGTTTCTTTATTTTTAACAAAAATAAAAACACAACATCACATCTGTAAAATGCTGTTTAGTTCATGCTGACCTCTGTGAACAAAGGTCACGATGTGGTTCGACCTTTCACTCTGAATCTGAATGTTTGTGTGTCAGTGTAAAGGTGAAGATTGACACACAAAATCAGGTCCTCATAATGTAACAGATTTAGATCCCTGCACATTTAGACACACACAGACACACACGGAGAGAGAGAGAGAGAGAGAGAGAGAGAGCGAGAGAGAGAGTGAGGGAGAGAGAGAGCAGCTCATTCTTCTCGTTTTATCTGTCTGCTTCAGTCTGAGTTGTGACAATTCAATCTGTTCAGCGTCTTCCTGCTTGAATTATGGATAAAGCCTGCACCTCCGGATATGGAGGGGAGTTACGCTGTATAACTGCTCCTGCCGGTCTCACCCCCTCTGTCTGCATCTGAGAGAGGCTGAGATGAAAAAGAGAAAAAAAAATCAAGGTAATTTGAGGAGCATAAAGCCGATGAAATGCCGTTATTATTATCACCAGCTGACCACGGATTGACTCCTGTGTGCTAAAGGCCATTAGCAGAGCTCATTCAGAGAGGCCCGGGCCGCGACACCCACTGATAAGCAATTACTGAACCGTCATTCCATCTCAGGAGGCGAAGCAGGAAAACCGGCTCCGACAGGTGAAATAAACAGACGGATGAACATGCGCCTTGTTTGGGTTTGGAGGAAACGTCGCGGTGCACATGATGTATGAAGTCAACCAGTTTAACCAGTGATGCATGTTACAGGAATACTTTAACCAGGTGAAAATGATTTGGCCCTAAACTGCACCGCGCACCAGTCCACTAGGTGGCAGTGAAACGGTTAGTTTGAACAAACAATTGCATTAAATGGAACAGACACTATATTTGTTTGATGTCTGGATGATACTTGTACAACTTTGCGTTCATTTCGTCTCATGATCCAAACACCCGTGACAGATGTGTATTTCCTGGCTGAATGTAGCTGGATGGACGTAGATGATCGTCAGATGTCCGATTCGAAGCATCTTTGTGGAAAGAACATTTTCTCCATGTTGAACAGACACAATCCAGTCAGCTGTGATAACAATTCGCATTTGGATTCTGGAGTCAAGCGTGTGCGTTGTTAATTGAGGCGTGAGGAGCACAGTGACAACCCCCTGTGTAATGAAGTCATTATAAGGATGAGGGTGGGAGGGGACAGGTCAGATGAGGACAGTTAGGACACACAGTGAACTGAATGTCACTGCAGAGACACGACAGGATATGTAATGTCCTGCGTTTGATTCTGATTCTGGTGACTCGTGGTTTCGTTAAATAAAATGAGATGAAGGACGAGAAGCCTGGTTGCGTTTACTGGTGCAGTGTTTGTATGTAGTGTGACTGGTTTCAGTTGTCTGCACATTCTCTGATTTCCACTGTCTCCAGCCAAGTCTGCTTTTCAAAATAAAATAAAATAAAATAAAAAAAGCTGCTGAAGAGAAAAGCAGAAGACAAACAGACTGGAGCTGTTGTGCCCTTCAAAACAAAAGCATGAATTATTCAGTCCGCTGCACTGTGAAAGAAACCTATTGACAAAACAACACAAACAAAACCACTAATGAACCTGAACATCATCGTCTCACAGCTGAGATCAAACACAAGGAACTGACAGTGAATATATGAGTTTCTATGTAACATCAGCAGTGACTGGTCAGGCAGAGCGGCTCCGTACTGAGAGACATACATCTAATGGGTTACACACACACACACACACACACACACACGTACACACACACACACACACACACACGCACACACAGAGAGAGAGAGAGAGAGAGAGAGAGAGAGAGAGAGAGAGAGAGAGAGAGAGAGAGACAGCGAGCGCGATCACGTGTGTGTGATCATATCTTTATGTACACTTCGTTAGCACCTGTTTCCTCTTCCAACGGCAGACGCCGTTTTATTTGGTCTTATTTTGAAAGTCCTGACCGGACGTCGAATATACTCGGATATTTTTGGTAGCTTGAATTCAGACCCCCGCGCCCACCCCCAACCCCCCATCAGCCAACCCGCGGTAAGTCAGAGTGAAAGTTGTGTGTGTCCGCGGAGAGACGCGGGGGTTGGTTCGGTTCCTCCGCAGCGATGAGGCGGAAGGAGAAGCGGCTGCTGCAGGTCGCCGGGCTGCTGCTGGCGGCTCTGCTCTTCTTCCCCAACGTGGGGCTCTGGTCTCTGTACCGGGACCGGGTCTTCGACACCGCGCCCGGATCCGCGGACGCTCCGGCCGCCGTCCCGCCGCTTCAGGTAAGACTCGCTCGGCTGGAATGATTCCGATGTGCCGGGATCGCGTGACCTTCAGGAAGAATGAGGAAAAATAAATTTAAAAAAAAACAACGTCTTTTTCCTTAAATCGCCTGCGCGTGAAGAGATTTTAGTCCATAACATGGAACAATGAGGAATCAGAACGGATTCCCTCCCGCGCCTACTGTACCCACTGTACGAGTCAGCACCACGGACAGCGCTGCTGGGTTCAGCACCACGGACAGCGCTGAGGCTGGAGTTTGAGATGTTCCTGTGTTTTCCTGTGTGACTGTGTGTTTGACTGTGTGATTGTGTGTTTGTGTGATTGTGTGTTTGACTGTGTGATTGTGTGTTTGACTGTGTGATTGTGTGTTTTCCTGTGTGATTGTGTGTTTGACTGTGTGACTGTGCGATTGTGTGTTTGACTGTGTGATTGTGTGTTTGACTGTGTGACTGTGTTTTTGACTGTGTGATTGTGTGTTTGACTGTGTGATTGTGTGTTTGACTGTGTGATTGTGTGTTTGTCTGTGTGATTATGTGTTTGACTGTGTGATTGTGTGTTTGACTGTGTGATTGTGTGTTTTCCTGTGTGATTGTGTGTTTAACTGTGTGATTGTGTGTTTGTGTGTTTGACAGTATGATTGTGTGTTACTCAGTCATCGCTTTGTGTTTTTGCATCAGCGGAGACGCTGAAAGGCAAAAAGTTGAACCATCTTCTACCTTGAGTCCTTGTGCAGTTTTACTTTTGTTTTCTTGAGCTCTGGTCCAAACAGGGTGATTTGCCTTGAAGTGTAATATCACATCTCATTTTCATGCATGATGAGCAAGTGAATGTTTATCACATGGTGTTACAGCTCTGCAGCATCTGGGCTTGGTGACTGTTGCCATGGGGAACAACTGCCTGTTTATTTGAATGTAGTGGTCAATGTGAGGAAAAAACAATGTGGTGTGTATCGTTGCTCAAATAGGCAGGACATGCTTTGTGTCTTTGTCAGTGGTATTGAGTGTCGCTGCAGCAGTAAAGACTTGTGGTAACACAAAATGTATGTGTGCGACTGAAAGCCGCCACAAACTGGGTCCGATTCACATTCCGAACATGAAACAGGCACTTTCTTAAGAAAAAGATTCCAATTTGTTGTGTTTATATGTGAAGGAAAAACCTGAGTCAGTGTGAAGCAGGGAGCCAGTTGGTGCCATTATTTCAGTGTCATGCGGGTTGTGGAGTATTTCACAGCGTGCAGTGAAACACCTGCACTGACATTGGCATCAGGCAGCACTGACGTCTGTCTCCTTTTATCCTCCAGTAAATTTTCCTTTAACACTGCTGCTACACACTGGTTCCAAGCGTTTGCCTTTTGTTCTGCCTCGTCCTCGTAAACATTTATTAGCAACGCAACAAAGGACGAGTGAGAGGAGAGGGGATGATGCTTGTGACTGTGTGTGTCTGTGTGTGTGTGTGTGTCTGCTCCCTGTGGGCTGTTATAGAGCCACTGAAGTGGATAAAAATCAATGGCCTAATCCTATTCAGCCTTTTCCCACATACGTCTTGTACAGAGTGTCTGTTTGGCTTGTTGGAGACACTCTGCTTAAACCATCGTAATAACATCATCAGAACAGACAGCGTACGAGTCTCATTCGTTCACCATCTCTTCCCCTGATGTATCAGATAAAACAACATCTCAACAAATTGAATTATTACATATAACTCATCTGAGATGGATCAATAAATTAGAAAATGGCAGTAAATCCATGAGAAAAAAATGCAATGAGTTTTCTGTCTGTGGGAGGATAAACAGTTAGGAAGTAATAAGCTAAATAAGAATGTGGCCTCTTGTTGTTATATAAATGCAGGTGATTTCAAATGTCTGCGATCGGTGATGAAGTTCTGAGCCGACGTGTGAAATGGTTCACGGCCTCCATTTTATCATGATACGAGTATCAACGTTTGATATTTTTCAACTCCTCTGTGAGACAGAAGAAGCAAACAGCTGCTGCCTTTTATTTAGAGGAGAAGAGGCCTGGGGCTGAGTCACCTGCATGGCAGCGTGCACGCCACTGTGGCTAAATGTCTTTCAGCAGCACACTGACAGCTCTTTGTGTTCAACCAATTGATCTGCTCCTCTTAACCATATTGAGAATTGATCGCGGCAGCCGAGGGAAGACGCCACTTGCCTCAGCACATCACCACCACATCACCACCAGACCTGGCAGAGCAGAGCAGAGCAGAGCCGCTTCACGCTGACACATGTACAGTGTGTGTGTGTGTGTGTGTGAGAGAGTGTGTGTGTTCACTCACAGCACCCGTTCAGTCACATGTTCACGTTGTCAATAACAATAAATAAATTATATATATATATATATATATATATATTTAAACAGAACCACAGTCAACACAATGTTGTCGCCACGGCAACACGTCTGAGCCACACATCCATCAACCCCACTGCTTGGCAGTTTTGTACAAAGTCTCATTACTTCCAGTTATTACTGATATTTTCCAACAAATACAAATGAACACGAGTCGTTTTCATTTCGTCTGTGTTTGTTTGCTGGTGAGGACGGTGTCTGTGGGTCGGTAATTAAGCTTTTCATTCCCTTTAAATTGCACCTAATTAACCATAAAAGACCCAAAACAAACAATCAGAGAAACTAAGTTAGCATTAATTAATGAGGGAAATGATCACTCCAGTCGTCTCTTCTGAAAACCTTGTTATTAAGCACGATGACTGAATATCAGACGTTTGATTAAAAAAAAAGTGTTTAATGAGTCTTTTAATGTCCCAGACTCCTCAGGGGTGAAATTTCCATTCACACCTAATGGTGAAGCTGTTGTTATTTTCCTTTGACCCACTGAGGCTGTTAATTACAAAAATAAACCAGAAATGAAACAGACTCACAAATGAAGAAAAAAAGAAAAAAAGATGATTTTACTCATCAGGCTTTTTTCCCTCCCTGGATCAGATTCAGAGTTTGAACAGATTTAATGTTTAACTTGAACTCAGGTCGAGACTTCGACTTTAGCTTGATCACTTTCAAGAGATCCCGTCTTTTTACTGTTTAATATTCTAATCAATAATATCAACACAACTCTTCACATGCAAAACGCTGCACAGCAGATGAATGCTACTGTCGCCTGATGGACCCAGTTCTTCATGCAGCTTGTTTCTTCAGTGAACCTGAACCTGAAGCAGTTTGATGCTTTGATGCAGGTTCAGTCTGGACGGGACAGGAAGCTGCTCCAGCGCCACCTAACAGCCACTCCACAGCCGCCCTGTATGGCGGTGTCCTCCCTGAGACATGATCATCATCATAATAAGGAGCTTACTGGACCATCTCAGAGATGTTGGATGTTGATGTTTGCCGGCTGTGATCTCAGCAGTTTGCAGCGTATTAAGTGCCAGTGAAACCCCCAGCAGAGCCATCACGCCGCGCCTATAGCTCGGAATGTATTGCTGCATCTTCCTGTGTTGGGAAGTCAAAACAAATTCTGTACCAGACTCAGAAGAAGAAAGTGTTTTTGCTCCTGTGGGTTCGTTCAGCCAAATTACAAACATCTATTTCCTCGTTCCGTTCACCTCCATTAGCGTCTGGCCTCACACATCCATTAGGCTGAGAGCATTGCTGTTGTTATGTTTAGTGTCTGCACTGCGGGTGAAACACCTGAAACACCTCGAACCACTAACAGCGCCACCTGCAGCCTGCCCCACTGTGTTTCATGGTGATCCGGACGGGACGCCGGCTCTGAAGCATCCGGGTCGACCTGGTCTGGTTTACTTAGCAGGCTCTTACAAACAGAACCCTGCTGGTGTTAGCGTTAGCGTGTATCAAAGTGCTCAGCAGCTTTTATTGCGTCCTCTGGCTGTTTGCAGGCTGCAGTCGGCTGTTAGCGGCTGATAGCAGGATGCTTTTAGCCGGAGGTGGGTTTGTGTAGCGTGGTGCTGTTGTGTGTCAGTAAGGTCCTTTATTTTTATTTGTGCACACCCACAACCCAGAGTGCATCTGTCTTGTTAAGCGTGCTTCATCGTTGTGCGTCTGTCGGCGTCAGTTGTCTTGTTTGTTCAGCGTCTCGTGGTGGAAACAAACCTTGAGAGCTGAGAAGAGATGTGACGTGATGCAGCGCGAGGCGGCGCTCGTCCTGACACGCGGGACCAGCGACTGTGAGTCCTGGATGCAGAGTTGTCGTTCTCTTCCTCTTTGACCAGGACAAAATGCTTTTAAAGCTCATAAATAGCAGTGTCAGTGCAGAATAAGGCCAGGATGAAATGTGCATTCATTAAAGGGCCTGGCACATGTGCCGCACAAATCCTGCCGAGTCGGCTGCTATGTGACTGATTTGATGAGGAGAAGCTGCTTGACGTGACTTTTTTTTTTTTCGGGGACATGTGGAGCTCTGCCAATGGAAATCCAGCGCGGGCAGCGTCTTTCAGAGGAGCAGGCTCTTCACCGCTCTCGCTGCAGTTAGGGGCCCACAGATAATCCCCCCAGGATCCATCCCATAATCCCTTCATGTCCCCTTCTCCCTTCTTCGTCTTTAGTTTTGATTTAATGGTTAAAAATAATAAAATTAAATTAAAAAAAAAAAACACAGTAGATGCCTTCATCTGGTTCATGTTTCCAACAGAAGCAGCAGTTGGTCCACACTGTTCCTAAGAGGTTCATATCACAGTGGTGCAGCATCAGGGACTGAGAGTCAGAGCCTGCAGCGAGCTGAGGTCTCCAGGAGTCCTGGTCTCTCTCTGGTCCTGTGGCTGCTCCAGCCGTCTCAGCAGGACTCGGGGTAATGACTCCTGTTGGGAGATAATGGACTGAGCTGCTGTGTGAGAAGAGGCTTTCAGAGAGGCTCACGGCGGGGGCCTTCACCAGGAGGTCCTGTTCCTCACACTGGCGACTGCTGACCCTGCAGGAGTCTGAACACGCTGCTGAGAGACAAGAGGTGAAGACGGAGACATTTCTTTTTTGATGGCGTCTCCTCACACGTCAGTAGGATCAGATTGCTGCTGCGCGTCCTCTCCAGACGTATCAGGACCATGTGAGCCGGTGCTGTGATGTTGAATGTTCTTCGCTTTGTGCATTTAAGCAGATACTAGCTTCAGCAGCCGGCTCGGTTCAGTGCTCTTAGAGGAGCATCCAGCCCAGACTCACCTGTCTGTCAGGAGGAGGAGGAGCAGAGGGTGGAGAAGAGGAGAGGTAATTGTGTCTCTGGGGTGGAGGAGAATCTCTGTGATCTGAGAGAACAGGAAGAAACAAAAAGAAGAAGAAGAAAAGCTTCTTCTTCTGTGGACTCTCATCAGGAGCAGAGGGAATTATTGACCCGAGGTGGTCGGACTCATCCTCCATCCACCTCCATCCACCTCCATCCAGGAACACTGATAACACTTCTCCTCCATCTTCACTGGTGTTTTCAGTCTGGTCATAGGTCATAGGTCATAGGTCTGTCAGATAGGTCTCAGGAGAAACGTGTCCACGTCGTCCTGGAGAACAAAGACGCTGCTACGGAGAGAGAGAGGGCGCAGCTCGCTGTGGGGAAGGTGTAGGTTAGCGCCACATTCCATTCATCACCGCCATCTTTGTTCCTCTTTTCTCTTCTTCTGTCGTCGTGTTGCAACGTTTTCAAAAACCAGGGTGAGACGGAGCAAAATGTTTGGCAGATGTTTCCAGAATGGAAATGAATGGAGCTGGATAAAAGGCTGTGTGTGGTGCTGAGTGTGGAACAGCTGCTGACGAGGCTGCGTCTGTCCGGAGCAGCAGGCTTCCAATAACAGCAGAGCGCAGAAAGGATTTGAGGTTCTGTGCGTTTAATCCTCAGGCAGGGAGTGCTTTGAAGTCACTCATGAAAAGGAACGCCTCAGAGGAACGCCTCAGAGGTCGCGTCACCACCTCCGCAAACATCAGAAACATCCAGGCGGCGTCACAGGTCACGTCCGCCTTCTACAAACACAACAAAAGTGAAACTTCTGTGATGGTTCTGTTAGTTTGTTTTAGTGTTGCGTCCCCCCTCCCCTTTCTGTTTCTACTCAGAGAAGCAGGGGTGTGAGAGGTGGGTGTGGTCAGGGGGCGTGGTCAGGAGGCGTGTCTGACGTCACCTGTAGCAGCAGACGAGACACACCTGATTCCACTCAGCTCATCTATAAAAGCCTGGTCCTCGGTCTCCTACACTGCCAGATGCTTTTGTGTTGTTAATGCTGAACATGTGGATGTGTGTACAACCTGCAGGCAGGTGGCGCTGCTCCTGTGTCGTCCTGTCGGTCAGTTAAACTCTCTCACACACCTTCAGTGTTTATTGAGTAGGAAAGTGCCTAGAGCAGAAAATCACTGCAGCAGCGTGACGTCTCGTCTCTGTTATGATGGCGGTTAAGAGGGAGCGCGCCGTGGGGGCCACGGGGGCCACGGGGGCTGCGGGGGCTGCGGGGGCTGCCGGGACAATACCACAGACAGGCGAAATAAAAACGCCTTTGTAAACAGTATTTTTTACTTCCCTTTGTACAACATGAATGTCGCTTACACCGGCTCTCATGAGGCGGGACGCTGCACAATACAGGGCCGCAGCAGTATCTGAACACCGCCACCACCTGCTCGGCAGCGGAATTGGATTTATTCCAGGTATTGGAGCGAACGAGATGGGGTCAGGAACCCCGGGGTTTGTTTAGTGAGGAGGCAGCAGGTGGCGCTCTGAGAGCCGCAGGAGAAATGAGGGTTGGTTTTGTTCAGGTGTTCATTAGAGTCTCCTGAACAATGTGAGTGTTGTGTTTGTGTGTTTTTGTGTGAACATGGCTGGACTTGATGACCTTCATCCCGATATGTGTAGACAATTGATGATTCGCCGTCGACGCCGCCAGATATGACAAGACATCATGTGTGTATTATGATGACTTTTTCTCCGTCTCTATCCACAAATACACAGAAATAACACTGGTAACACTCACTGTGAAACACAGAGTCTCTCTCTCTCTCCGCTGCTTTGCGAGGTCTCGTTCGACCAGACCGCTGCAGTGGAATGTCGCGCTGCTTCCATCTCTTCGGAAACACTGATGGAATCTTCTTCCCCCTCAGCGTCAGCATCAGGTCCTGATGTGGCGCAGAGGAAACGCGCAGCAGACGCAGCGGCGACACACAAACACAATAGAGAAATAGATTGACACAGTTTGAATGGAAATGTAAAGGTTCATCCTGTAGATTGAAATCAAAGCAACGCGGCAGTTTCCCATCATTCATTTTACTTCAGTGACCTCGTCACACCAATCTTTGTCATCCACCTCATCACTAACTCCATCAATCAGAGTAATTGGCCTCCGATTGTTGTGGTGCAGAACAATCACAATCTTTATGTGCGACTGTCACCGCCTCACAAATCGAACGCGTCTGAGCCGTTTTCATTTGATCGTTGTTGCACGGCTGCGGAGATGTGGAGCATCTTCACGCTCCTTCTACTTTCATTTTGTTCTCGGCTTTATGACCAGCGAGGCCCTGAGGTTAACACACACACACACACACACACACACGCACACACACACACACACATATTACCTGTTCTTCTCAAACCCAGATGATGTTCTGGTTTATATTGCTACTGGAGTCAGAATGAAAGCAAAGAGACGAATGTGTAACAGCTGCAGGACACACGTCACACACACACACACACACACACAGCACAGACACACACTCTGCTGGACCCCGGTGGTGTGTGTGTGACTGTGCTGTGGTACGAGCTAACAGCCTGGTTAATACTGTTCCTTGCAGTCAGACGTGCCGCTTGCGTTAACAACATTTTGCTAATTGCATCCCGCCGCGGAACGAATTAATTAACCGCTGTGCTGTGATCCCGTAACATCAGCAGTCACTGAGAGTCATCTCTGAAGCTGCTCCTGTGTGTTAATGCTGAGCGCAGAGTAATACCTCATGGTGATAACTGTGTGCGTGTCTGTTTGTGTGCGGCAGCGAAACTGAAAGTGATTCCAGCCTTTTTGTTTCATTATTATTATTATCATTATTATTATTATCATTATTATTATTATTATTATTATTATTTATTTATTTATTTTGTCTAACTGTCAGCAGCAAAATAAAACTCCTGCAGGTTTCAGCTGATGCCCGTGACTGAGACGTATATGATATGATATAGGATATAGGATATAGGATATATGATATATGTTACGAGATGTGATGTGTTTGTCCTCTTGGCTCCTGCAGGAGCTGAACCGGAGGACAAAGGTCAGTCAGGTTGGACTCGACGGCGTGAGCCGGACAGACTGGCACGACTACGACGCCATCAGGAGAGACGCCGCTCGCGTCGGTGGGTATAAACACACACACACAGACACACACACACACACTGCAGCACTACAGTTGAGTGGAATCAATGCTGCGAATACTGAGTTCATCATTAACCATCGTTAATCTTTGACAATAAGAACTGATTCAGCCTCAGGCCTCGAAATGAAACACACACTTTCCTTTGTAAAGCAAGTGTCACACTTCTAATGGACTTTTATAAAGTATCAGTCGACGTGGTATTAAAACAGAATGTGTGTGTGTCTGTGTGTGTCTGTGTGTGTGATGCAGGTAATGGTGAACAGGGGAAGCCGTTCCCTCTGTCAGAGACTGAGCAGGTGGACCAGGCCTACAGGGAGAACGGGTTCAACATCTACGTCAGCGACCGTATATCGCTCAACCGCTCCCTCCCTGACATCCGCCACTCAAAGTGAGTACTGCATGTGTGTGCATGTGTGTGTGCGTGCGCGTGTGTGTGTGAGCTGGGCAATAAATGTAAATTTCGTAAACAGTGTTGATTTATCTCCATGGAAACAGCAGGTCAGGAAGAGGATGTTTGTTTACGACAGCAACAGGAAATGAAATATACATTTTTATTTGATGAGAAAAGCAGAACCTGTTCACACATTGACCCCCGTGCTCCGTTTCAATCCCATGATGCCACAGTGAAAGGGCTTTAATCAGGGCTTTGCCGCAGCCTGACAACAGCTTCCTGCTGACCCTTGACCCGCCTCCGTTCTTCATTCTTCTCGTGGGACGTGTTATTTTGTAAATCTGTATTTAAAAGCTGAGTCCTTGACCTCAGACGTCTCTGTCTGTGACTCCAGCGACTGATAAACACCAGCTCCTCAGTCGCAGACGCAGGCGTCAGGGCAGTTTTGATGGATGAAGACCAAAACTGTTGGTTTTCAACAAACGTTAGAAACCAGGTTTTCTATGATTTTCTTTCAGTCCTGCATTAAAGCAGCTTTAATTAATGTGTTGTCACATAAACGAGTTCAACAGGTGACTGCGACTTGAGAAGTGATGCTGCTGCTCGTCACCCTCCTGTGACCAATCAGACGGACACACCTGTCGCCCACCCACTCCCCCCCCCCGTCATCTGGTCACCGCCCCCTCACCTCATCCGCCCGGTGGGCAGCGTCAGCCTCGTGGTGATGGGTGTGTTGTGTTTGTGTTGGAGGCAGCGAGTCCCAGACCCACAACTGACACGTTCAATTTCTGCACGCTGATGTGATGGAACCGAAACACACACACAGACACACACACAGACACACACACACACACACAGACACACACACAAACACACATATCTTCTTTGGTGAAAACTCGCCGCTCTGTCTCGCTGCCTGTCGATCACCCTGCCTGTCTGTCTGCCTGCGTTCATAGTTCACCACACAGTGTCTCTCTCTCCATCAGTGAGGGAATGCGACCCCTCTCCAGTGATTAGCTGCTCTGCAGGCGTTCTGCCTCTCGCTGTAATGAGAGTGTGGGAGACGACGGCGGCGGCGCGTCGTCCTCCTGCATGTTGGCGGCTGATAACAGCTGTATGTGCTGTAAATAATGCAATTAGAGCTGTTCCTGATGCAGAGGCTGGCTGAAGGTCAAGGTCAAACTGTCGATGTCTCACTGCAGAGATCAGATCAGATGTGTGTGTGTGTGTGTGAAGTGGTACGCAGCATGCTAACTGTACACATGGGACATCTCCATGTTGAGCTAACGTGCAAAGATCTGCCTACCTCCTGTGAGCTTATCACAAATAAGACTGAAATAAGCATTTTCACGAGGTCAGATGGCCGACGTCGCCATGGTTACAGTGAGGTCGGGGATGAAAAGAACAAACAGTCGTCTCCTATGTGGACGTCCTGCATTTTATCAACCCATCCATATCCACCTGAACCTCCTCCGCAGACAGACGTTACTACCTCACCTGACTCTCTCCTTTACTGCGTCGCCATGACAGCGGCTCCCAGAGGTCGAACAACAATAAAACATAACTATGGGTCATAATAATCTTATATGGACGACCTGAGGTGGTTTGAGGACAGTCTGGATCAGAGGGAGGCTCGTGATGTTGTGTCCATTATGAGACCACAACCTTTTTCTTCACCTGTCAATGTCTTTATTATTATTATTATTATTATTATTATTGTTGTTGATGTTGTTGTTGTTGTTATGTTATTTTTTTTTAAGAGTAGCATGCATCTAATTGTTACATTTCCTTATTCACTGATTGTGTGTTCACGTGTGTGTGTGTGTGTGTGTGTGTGTGTGTGTGTGTGTGTGTGTGTGTGTGTGTGTGTGTGTGTGTGTGCGTGTGTGTGTGTGTGTGTGTGTAGCTGTAAGCTGAAGCTGTATGCGGGGAAGCTGCCCAACACCAGCATCATCATCCCGTTTCATAACGAGGGCTGGTCGTCGCTGCTGAGGACGGTTCACAGCGTGCTGAACCGCTCTCCTCCACAGCTCATCGCCGAGGTCATCCTGGTCGACGACTTCAGCGACAAAGGTACAGACGACTTCCTCTCACTGTTAGACCAAAAAACCATGACCAAAGAAACCGATGGGACGTAGTAGTTGTATCCTGCTGTGTTCACCACTGGTGTGTTCCTGTGGTTATTCTCTGGTTGCGGGTTGAACTCATCCATCCAGCACTGACACCACTGACACCGCTGACACCACTGACACCGCTGACACCACTGACACCGCTGACACCACTGACACCACTGACACCACTGACACCGCTGACACCGCTGACACCACTGACACCACTGACACCGCTGACACCGCTGACACCACTGACACCACTGACACCACTGACACCGCTGACACCACTGACAGTGCTGACACCACTGACACCACTGACAGTGTTTACAGTGTTGACAGTGTTGACAGGTTTGGATGTTCTTCATCCATCACCAGGTCCAGAGGTTCAAATATCAAGGGCTCACAGAGAAGAATGTTCCTGCCAGCCAAACAGAGTTAGTGATGAGTAACTTACTGGGGGTTATTGATCAGCAGCGAGCAGCTACTTGGACAGAACCTGGAAATATTTTTAATAGTTTCATAGTTTCATAGTTTCAACTTTCTGTGGAAGTTTTCAAAGTCCCAGTTCGTGTCTGTCCTCCTCACTCTCTCAGTCTCACTGAGCCCAGCGCGGATGTGCTGCTGCCTGTGCTTCCGATGTGAGAACACAGCCACAGAGAGCTGACGGAATGTGTCGCGTGGAAAACAGACACTCCGTCTGGGAATGTTTGAGATGACAGCTTACATCCTGTTTTTGTCAGATTTCAGCTGAATATGAAATGACTGCAAACTCAGTGTGTATTTTATATTATATTATATATTCTGCACCGCGCTCTGTCGTCGTTCAGGAAGAACATTCAGCCTGGTTATCATTATTATTATTATAATATTATTATTATTATTATTATTATTATTATTATTATTATTATTATTATTATTATTATTATTATTATCACTATTGTTATTATTACTATTACTATTATTATTATTATTATTATTATTATTATTATTATTATTGTTGTTGTTGTTCTTATTATAACACATATAATCAGCTGAAGATATTGGAATCATTTGTGTGCTTCTGGTTTTGTTTGTGTATCTCTGCTGCGTCCTTCTATTCAGCAGCTCCTTGCAGAAAACATCTATCTTCCATTGTTGCATTGTGTGCGTGTGTGTGTGTGTGTGTGTGTGTGTGTATGTGTGTGTGTGTGTGTGTGTGCGTGTGTGTGTGTGATTCACTCTGCCTTCACTCCAGTAAGAAAGTGTTAAGTTCCTTGTTAATTAGTGCTCTTTGTCACGGTCCCTCATTGAAGGATGTGTTTACCTCTCGTCTCCACGGTAATGAGATGTTTCACTGCCTGAAACTCATTTAGAGATTAACAGCATCACTGTCGGAGGCAGAGCTCACTCGCCTGACGCTGCACCGTGCAGCTCTGTGCAGCTCTGTGCAGCTCTGTGCAGCACTGTGCAGCTCTGTGTGTTGTGTTAAGCATTTAAAGTTACAAGAGAAGAAACATTGTACAACAAGTTTGACAGGAACATTGTTTTTAGGAACAAATCCACAATGTCACATTAAATTATACACAATGCAGCATAAACAGTAGGTTGGCAAGAGTTGTCGTCAGGACGGATGGGAGAAGGTTCCACAGCTGCAGGAGGGGATGTGACCTCTGCAGGCCGTCTGCTCTGATGTTCCCTCTCACCACCACCGGCCTTTGATAAGAAATGAGTCGGGATGTAATTAAGACTTAAGAGACCTAAGGACAAAGTGAACTTCAATCACTCCTGCTCTCCGGTTTGAGTCGCTGGTCTTCCAGTGGTGAGGAGAATAATCCCCGCGCACAACACCTCGAATCAAAGCTCAGCTTTAAACATCATGCATAATGGATCAGGGAGCGAGTTGGCGACGGAGGAGGCGAGGGGAGAAGTGATTTATCATCAAGTGTGCTGCTTCTGACAAAACGGGATTCATTTCTTTAAAGGCGTACGACAACACACGTGTCCTAAACTCACACACACACACACACACACACAGGTGGTAGGAAAGCCCTCCAGTCTGTTCTGCTGATGCTGTCGTACCTGCGTTGTGCGTAGCAGCAGCCTCAGAGCCTGCAGTCATGCTAATGCCCTGTTTTATTTATAACACTTCATTATTCACCAGAACCTCGCTAACGTTCTGTCCTGAGGCTCGGTGAAGCACGAGGTGATGGTTTTCCAACAACGTGAGGTTTGGCCTGTAAGACGTGTGCGATTACACATGTTGTCGTGATAAAAATCATCCACAACTTCCGATACGGTATGTGTGTGTCTGTGGTGGAAAGGAAATAATTGTGGATGTGTGGGAAAACTGTATTTGTGGCTTCTTTTGACCTGGAATGAGACGAGTTAGTGATGAGGACATGACCTTGACCTTTCACCTTGACCGACACCCTACGATGTCAGTGGTCAGTGTTGTGACGCCGCAGCTGTTTGTGAACTATCCTTCAGTGTTTGCATTGTCGTAACATTTTTTTGTAGCATCTGAACTGAACGCAACAATAACTTATCATAGTGGTTAGTGTGGACAGAATGTTAACAGTGTATAACACTACTGATGTGTAACAGTGATCGCTAGCCTGTAGCCTGCTAGTGTGTGTGCGTGTGCGTGTGTGTGTGTGTGTGTGTTAATTGTCAGGTGGTGGCAGTGATGTTGGAGGTTTCATAGCAACAACATTTATCTATTCATACAGTCAGAGCATGTATCATTTATATACAATGTGTGTATGTGTGTGTGTATGTATACTGTGTGTATACATACATATACTGTGTGTGTATACACACACACACACACACACACACACACACACACACACACATATGGAGTTCCCCCCCGATTGCTGCGTTGTGGGTTGTGGTGTTGGAGCTGTTATAATAATGTGTGGTTACACAAATAGCTGCTGGGCCTCATCAGACATGTAAATGAACACAGTGATACAATATTATTATTATTATTAAATAATCTTATCTAATTTTGTCTAATCTTATCTTTATGTTACCCCTCGCTTCAGCGCCCCCTCCTGTCTGTGGCTGTGAACATCGCCTTATTGCTCACGTCTGGTTTGCAGAGTGAATTAAAACGACGCTGGTCTCACGAGCTCAAACCAACAAACCGAGATGCTGAGTCATCATTGTCGTCTTCCACCCTGTGGCAGAGTGAATAACTTCACGCTGCACTCGTCCTGTCTCGTTTGACGCCGTCTCGCCGTCCGCAGGTTGTTACACTTGTTTAATGACGGGTCTCAGGTGAGAGCAGCCGTTTGGCCTCGGCTGATTAACAGCTGAGCTGTGACTCAGAGCCACAGAGAGTCAGAGAGAGGGAGTCAGTTTCCATCTGAGTGGTGTATATAATGTAAAGCCAAGCGTGGACATGTGACTAACGTGTCGTACATCGCTGTCGTCACTGAGACCACCTGACTCTCGTCTCCAGGAGGTTTTACTGGTTTTAAAGCAGCAAAGGCAATCTCAATGGAATCAGGGGATTTGACCGTGTTTGTCCCCCCCCCTCGGGCTCCGATCACCATAGCAACGGACTACTCATTAGGTTCAAGTGTTTCTTCTGCACAATATTACATCCAATTGCACCAAAATCTGTGTTCACATGAGACACTGAGACTCCGGAGTCTCCACTGATGCCTTTCAACACATCGACTTTCACAAACTCTTTAATTTATCCTGTCCATCTTTATTTCATCTGTGACTGACAGGAAGTGGTTTGTGTGGATGACAGATTTTTTTTTTTTTTTTTTGATGAGTCCAGATGAGACAGTCGTTTTCTGGAATCAACCAGATCAAACCCTAACTGATAAGATAATACTATATCCTCCTCCTCTGGCTCCTCCTCCTCTGGCTCCTCCTCCTCCTCTGGCTCCTCCTCCTCCTCCTCTGGCTCCTCCTCCTCCTCTGGCTCCTCCTCCTCCTCTGGCTCCTCCTCCTTTGTGCCAGGTTAAATGCTGGATATCTCTGGCCTGCTGGAGCCTGATATGTTGGGTTGTCAACTGAAGGTCATAACGTCGGGGACCCGACTGGCCACCATCTTTACCACTGTCATTCACCATTATTTGACGAAGCCGTGTTTACTTGTGGAGTAAGTTGTTGAAGGTGCTGAGAGAAGCACGTGTGTTACTTATGTCTCCACAGTAATGAACTGAGCGCCACTGTGCCAACGTGTTATAGGAGTCTTTGTGTAACCGTGACTCTTCAGCCTGCTCTTTATTCAGGCTCTTGCACATAATTCATTTGTGTTTACCTCAAAGCAAACACACTTGTGTGGTGTTGTTAGAGGCAACAGTGGAGCTGGTGTTTATCACTGTGGCCCCGGCAGCTTCTCAGCAGCTTCTCTGTGATGGAGACTTTTTTATTTGATATTTATTCTCGGTATTATGGATGTTATTGTTATTAAAATGTGATCATGTGGGTGTGTGGGACTGGGAGTCAGGCAATGGAGGGTTCGTCCTCTGGAGAGTGGAAAGGTGTTCTTTTCTTTTCTTTTCTTTTCTTTTTGGCTTCAGCACATAATGAACTGATTAAATTTCAGGAGTGTTTTATTAATTAATGAGTTGCCTTGCCTGAGAAAGCTGCTGTCAGCGACGTGGAGCCGCTCTGAAGAGCCTTATCAGCCCGGGCAGCCCGAACCATCTGCGTGATGGAGGTGAGGAGAGGAAGCAGCGGCGGGCGATGAGGAGATAGGAGGCAGCAATGGAGGAAGGAATGAAGGAAAGACTGATCAAAGTTCAACATGTTTATTCATTCATGCCAGCCCGTGTGTGTGTGTGTGTGTGTGTGTGCGTGTGTGTGTGTGTGTGTGTGTGTGAGGCTGTAGGGAGATAATGGGGTAATGGTGCTCAGTGGAGTGCGACGGAGAGATGCCGGAGAGAGTGATATGAAGAGGGAGGATGAGAGGGAGGCAGACGACAGAGGACAAAAGGAGCTAATTGAGTGTTGCCATTTAGAGACGCGGGGGCATCAGTGGAGCTGATCGATTCAAACGTTCATCCTGAGGAGCGCGCCACCAGATGAGGCACGTTCACTGACACGGGAGATGACATCTACTGCAGCTTTGGCAAATGCAGGTTTAAAAAGCGGGACGTTCGCTCCTCTCTGATCAGGCTGTGGTCATGGCCACTGAACCCATAACTCCCCCCCCCCCCCCCCCCCCCCCCCCTCCCCTGAACCCATAACCCCCCCCCCCCCCCCAGCTGTTTCCCTCAAAACACATGTGGGTGCAAAACCTGGAGCTCCAGGTTCCAACGTTTCCTGTTCCATCCAGCTGTCCAGTCACTCGTCTTATTTAGAATAGAATTGGCTTCATTGTCATTATACATTTCATACAATGAAATGACAGGTGCTTCTCCTTCTGTGCAAACGAAAGTGTAACACAGAATGAACTTAGATCAAATCAGATCAAATCAAATGAAAATAAATCAAATAAAATCAGGTAAAATGTTTCATCGCGAGCTAAAGTTTAGAAATAAACAAACAGGGGGATTTGTTTTTGCCACACAGTACTGATGTGTACAAAACATCAGACGTCAAGATCTGATGGAAGAACAAGAAGTTCTGTGTTTAATCGGCCCAACCGCCTGCCCCTGTCATAATTACTACGGCCACTAGAGGTCGACTAACAATAAAAGCTAACTGCAGGTCGTAACAGGCTGTTTCCCCCCGTTGGGTCATTTTTATTTTTATTCTTTTACAGGCGTCAGTCGGAGTTCAGCTGCTCCGTCGACGCGTAGCCTCCAGAACACAGCGCTTTATGGGTTCGAAATGAGTCTCGTTTCTCTGTCAATACATTTACGATAACACTTGTTCACACCAGCACATTTAGATGTCGTGACCCGGCGTGAGTAACGACACGTTTCCTGTACCCGAGTGAGCGGGTGGGATTCGAGTCGGGGACGTGAGCGCGGCGTTTTATCAGTGACATTTTAAATGTGCACAGACACTTTGACAAGAGCCTGAGGACTGAACCGCTGAGCCTTTCATCTGCTAACCGCTAACTCCTGTTGGAGCTGGTGACAGACGCCGGCGCCAGCGGCAGCGGCAGCAGCAGAGGGACGGAGGAGTGAGAGTTCAGGTGCAGTCGAGTCTGGTTTCCGCTCCTCTGCTCCACGCCGCCAAAATGACCCGAACATCCACGACACCACCGCCCCGCAATCTCCTTTGCCTCCCGTTCTAATAAAGACTAATGTGTTTGCCGACATCAGCTCGCTCTCATTAGCGTGATTAATCGCCTCCTTGCTTTTGGTAAACACCATGAGCTGTATTTCAATTTATTCAGGGAAAATTAACCAATCATCATTAAGTGCTCTCGTCTCGCTCCGCGTTGCCGCTCCTCATACACGTTCAGATGTTGGTGGATTAACGCTGTCTCGCCGCCCGTCATTAGCGGGATGATGTAAGCGTTGCATTGTGCAGCGTTAGCCTTTATAAAGACGCGGCTTTGTAATGTTGGTTTTTTAATGGGTTGATTTATGGCAGAGGCGCAGAGAGAGGACAGCTCGCCCTTTCCCACAGTCTGACCACGACCTCATGACCCCGCTCCAATGTCACACTTTACGGCGTGTAGGTCAGTCGCTGTGCGACGCAATAAACACCTAGGGGAAAAATAAAGATGGCCGCCCTTCACTGGCGAGGCGTTTAAGTGCACGCTGAGCAGCAGAGATGGTTTTTGATGAAGTATTTGAGAAATATTATCTCTGTTTATAGTTTTTGTTTTTGTCATTGCTGAGCACAAAGGGTTTGTGTATTTTTCCTTAGAAGTTGAAAAGGTCAGCGCTTCAAGGTCTCTCTCTCTCTCTCTCTCTCTCTCTCTCTGCCCGTGTCCACAGATGCGTGTTTGTAGCTTTTCATATAGATGCTGTTAAAGTTAAAGATTTTTTTTTAATGCCTCTGAATGAGGATTTCCATTCATAGCTGTGAAAGCGTTCAGGGCTGGAGCTCTTCTCGACATGAAGGAGACGGGGAAAAAAAAAACATTTCGACATGCTCAGAGAAAACAGCTGTCACGATCTGGTCCTGAACTCTGACCCCTGTTCTGATATGGACTCTGTTTGAACACAGTTCAGGGTCGACTGTAATTTTGTTTTTGTTTCATTTTATCTCAAGATGCAATAAGGAACAAACTTAGTTTGTGCCAGTTTACTTCCTGTTGTTGTTTAGTTGACTTTGAACACCTGTGTCTGATTAGTCTGAGTGTGTATCTATATGTATATATATATGTAGTTGGTGTCTCTTTCTGTTCTTTGTCAGGTTGTGTGTGGGTGTGGTTTGTTCTGGTTTGGGGTCATTGATGTCTTTGTGCATGTTTTTTTTTATCATTGGGACAAAATGTGTGTGTTTCAAAACCCTCCCCCACTGTTGTTATTATTATGCTTATCACCTTTGTCAGGAAATAATTTTCCACATAAACATCTTCATTCTCAAACAGAACATAGTGTGTTCAACACACAGTGTCAGGTGGGAAGCTCATGGCAGGTTGGGGAACCATTTATTGGGGCTGGGGGTCTGTGGATGAGAGAGGGGTCCAGTGGAGGCTGAGGATATGAGTGAACGGCTTTATGACATAACTTACAAAATAAAAGTCCCAGAGTGTGGACGACTGAAGTGGAGGACGTGATCTGGCAGGCTGATGGTGGCAGCGATGAGGTGCAGGGGTGTCGCTATGGCTACACCTGCTTCTCCTCACAGGGGAGACGGGGGGGTTGGAGGAGTGGGAGGGGCTGGAGGCGGAGTCTGGCAGCTCACGCAGGCCCACAAATATCAGCTTCATCCAAAATCATCCAAACAAACAAGAGTTGAAGGGGACTTGATCTGCAGCCTCTGAATGGTTATATAAGACAGAAAGATGACTTTGGCCAGAAGGGGGCGTGCTGGCAGGTTCCAGGTTGACTGGGATCATTTCCGATGAAAGCTGCATGTGTAAGCTGTAACCTTCTCCTTGGCTGTGTGCAGAGCATCTGAAGGCTCCGCTGGACGAGTACATGAGGCGAGTGGCCAAAGTTCACGTCCTCAGGACCAGGAAGCGTGAGGGGCTGATCAGGACTCGGCTGCTGGGAGCCGCGGCCGCTAGAGGAGAAGTCATCACCTTCCTGGACTCTCACTGTGAAGCTAACGTCAACTGGCTGCCGCCGCTGCTCGGTGAGACACACACACACACACACACACACACGCACACATGCACACACGCACACATGCACAGTGTTTGAGGGGGACATTGCTGCAGCTACGTCCTGAAGCTACATTTTAACATCATGATCTCTCTCTTTCTCATAAATGCCCCCAAACGACCTCACTTTGCAAAATGTCCATTCATTTCAAACATCATCAGTTTCTACACAACAAAACAAAACAAACAAACAAACAAACAAACAAACAAACAAACAGGATCCTTGATTTTACAAAATGTCCTGAGACATTTAAAGTCTGACACACACTGCTTCACACACACACACACACACACACACACACACACACGCACACACACACACACACACACACACACACAGTGTGTAGACAGCACCCCTGCTGTGAGCCTGAGTGCTTTTTCCATCCGGACCTGTTCACCACTCTCTAAATGAGCCTTTTCCCATTACGGGAATGTTGAGCTGTTTCTCAGCACGCCGCCCTCCTGCATGGACGACACATTACCCAGCAGCCCCTCTGACCCCTATTACCTTAACGCCCAGCTGTTTACATAGCGCAGTGTGTTCATGTAATATTAACACACACTAATCCACCTGTGTGGAACTGTAGTGAAAATAATTATAGGAAGAGTAGATAATGTATGAAAAGAGAAGAACTCTGATAATGAGACATTAACAGATACAAAGATACAAAGCTGCATAATACAGTGGGATAATGAAACATAACATTTTAACTGCTACTGTACGAATGTGGCTACAAAACATCTCCAGCAGATGTTCCTCACCCCCTGCTGGTGAAAACAGGGACAGATAGTTCCTAATGACAAACAGTTGGAGCTGTTTCATCCGGTGACCCACATCAACGCACCGGAAACCTTTTCTGTCTCTGCCTCGCATGCGTTGTCAAGGGCAACAGACACACTCATGTCTTCCTTCGTCCTCGGGGACACACTGGGGACCTTCCTCCCTTCTATGAGGGATTCGCAGATACGACATTCAAATATAAATAGAATGAATCCCTGTCTTCCATTTGTCACTTTGCTGAGATTCTTCACCTCTTTTCTGTCCCTCAGACCGAATCGCCCAGAACAGGAAGGCCATCGTGTGTCCGATGATTGACGTCATCGACCACGACAACTTTGGCTATGACACGCAGGCGGGCGACGCCATGCGAGGAGCGTTTGACTGGGAAATGTACTACAAACGAATCCCCATCCCCGCCGAGCTGCAGAGGGACGACCCCAGCGAACCCTTCGAGTGAGTGACACGTCCCCTGAGTCGCATCACATCCAAACGCGCGTGGAATCGACGCTTTGGACACTTGACAGATTGTTTTCCATAAAGTTGATTGCAGCCAGTCGAGCGCTATCTTTCCAGTTATTGCATTTAAATATCTCAGGCGTCACGCTAACTGACAGCCGAGCTCTTTACTTAGCATGAAGACGACAGTTAAATGACGGTATCTGTGTTTTCATCATCCTCCAGCAGCCTCTAATTTACCATCACTTCCCTTCAGTGGCGTTGATCAGTTAAAAGCTTCTGCAGTGAAACGGCGAGGCGTTGGAGGAGAAGTTGTCAGGGTCACATGCTGCTGGTCTCATGGTGGAAGTGGAGATATATGTGCTCTGTTACTGAAGTAACTCAGGTACGAGAGCCAAACGACTTAGTTGAAAGAGCCACCAGTCGTGACCTTTGACCTCAGGAACCCTGACAATGAGCAGATCACATGGTGTGCTCGATGATCTGATCAAAACCTGGTTACTATGACAACCACATGTACCTGATATAGCTGCTGCTGAGGAGGACCACAGATGTGCGTTATGGCTCCCTGAAGGAGGCTCTGAACCTTCTGGAGAGTCCTGTGGCTGGTGATGAGTTGGACCTTTTCAGAAGATCTTTGGAGAACTTTACTCAGAGGGATGAAAAATGTGAGAAGGATCGACTCTTGGAGTTCCGACAGCCTGTCTGGAGTAGGATCCCATTAGGTTAGGGTTCAAGTGAGGCACGTGGTGGAGAGAGTCGGGGTCAAGGACCAGACCCAGATGAAGTTCCGCACCACAGATGAGATATAAATGTTGTGTGTGTTTGCACCTGCTGCTCCGTGTCTCTCTGCCTCAGGTGTTCAGCAGCGACAATCAGGCACAGCAGCACAACAAGAGCGCACAAAGAGCCTGTGTCTGCAGACGGCTGATTGTTCTCAGCTCAGAGGAGAGCTGTCGAAACATGGAAACATGGAGCAGGAATAAAAACATATGTACATACACACACACCCCCCCCCAACAACATGCATTATTGTAATATAACGGATATATAGCGGCTTTCCGGTGTGTGTGTGTGTTTGTGGGAGATGTTTTATATTAGGGACTGAGTGTGTGTTTGTGTCCCGCAGGTCGCCGGTGATGGCAGGCGGACTGTTCGCTGTGGACAGGAAGTGGTTCTGGGAGCTGGGAGGATATGACACGGGTCTGGAGATCTGGGGAGGAGAACAGTACGAGATCTCCTTCAAGGTAAAACTCTACGCGTTGATGTGCACGATTGACTTTCTTCACTCGCCACAAGGACGTTCATCCCCGTGAGCTTCCCGCTGTATTCCTAACGTTCCCCGCTAGATTCATCAGAATTTACCTCGGAATGTTGTTGTTTTGTTGTTGATGTATTTTGGATGCAGGCAGCATTAGAAACCAGGCATCGGAGTTGTTTTTATTCTCAGCCGTGACCAGGCGGCCGCGATTCCTCACACTTAGCGGCGTCGGTGTGAAATGAACGCGGACCTTGACAAACACCAGTCGTGACCTCGAGGTCTAAGCCTGCTGCGAGAAACCTCTTATGTTTTAATGGTGTTATGAAGCTTTTCATCTCGTGTAAGCTCTTACGGAGATAACTCGCCCAAACGGAGGTTATTATTTTGGCCTAGATTACCATGCTATTAAACGTTACCATCGGCGCATGCACAGCTGCGCCTCTTACGCCTGCTCCCTGCCCTCAGATATTCACTCTGCTTTCCTTTTCATTAAGATCCCCATTAGCTGATACAGCACAGATAGCCAGTCTCCTGAGGTGAGAAGATTAACTGGCTCTCGTACTAATCCTCACCACCACACGGCTGCTCCTGCAGTCAGCCCTGCCCTGCCCTGCCCAACCTCCGCTCAGCGAGTGCAGTTCATCTAAAGCTCCATCCTGGTGACACTGGCATGGGAACGCTGAGCGGTTCCAGCTCACATGTCAGGACCTCGGAGAACACGCGGCTAATACGACTGTACACGCAGGGCGAGGTGAGAGCGGCGCGCGGTGTTAACACCGTCAGTAGACACGATGAGACGCAGACAGAAATAATGAAACCTCCTCATCTGGATGGAGCTGAGAACGTAGATATTCAGAGTGAGAAAAAAAGAAAGAAAAAAAACCCCAAAACCTTTCTCCAATTTAATTTCCCAATTTGAGATCAATAAAGTAAATCTATCTATCTATCTATCTATCAAAAAAGAGAGAACATTTTCGTTTTGAAAAGAACCGTATTATTATGGAGAGAGGTGGGAAGGATTAAAATCATACTTTTTGACTCCTGTTTCCATGACGACGTCAAACAGCGTGCTCTCTCGAAAGAAAAACAGACCACTTGGTTTGAAGATGCAGATTTTCTAGTCCATTGTCCTCAGATCCATCATCATCAGAACCTCCTGCTGTGTGAGGACCACAGGCTCGGTCCACTCGCCTCGTGTGCCTGAACCACACAGGTGTTACTGCAGGCAAACACGCGACCACAGCCACTGAAAGACTGAAGTTCGCCAGTTAATGTTTTATTTATCCAACAGAGGCAGCTGAAGTGTTTGTTGCACTTTGAGTTTTGTCTCGCAGCAACATGTTTTATTCATGTTGCTGCGATTGTGTGTTTCTGTGTTCAGCCGATTCTCACCATCAGCTGAGCTGCGAACGCTCAGGTGATCTGAGCTGCTTTGTTGGCAGTGGATGATGATGATGATGATGATGATGTTGAGCTTCCTGTTTTCACACTGAAGGTCGCTCTTTCTTCATCCATCTTCATCCAACCAAGCATAAGAATCATCCCTCATCATGAAATTGAAAATTGTTGAGGCTGTTTGTCCTGTTTTCCTGAAAAGCTGTTTACATCATAAGAAACTTAACCCCACGCTGTTCGCTCCTTCTCTCCTCTGACCCTGCAGCTCAGGTGAAGTCAGGTCAATGACAAATCATAATCTGCTTGTGGTTTCTCCACTTCCTCCTCCTCCACCCTGCTGCCTCGTCTTTATCGCCTCTCCCTCTGCATCCCCCCGTCTCTCCTCTCAGTCGCCCAGGATTCATAAGGCTGTTAGAGCCACTGCACTTCCTGCTTCTTCCTTTGAGCTGTCGCTCTCCGGCTCATCTGCGGTGATCATCCTCTTCCTTCACCACCCTTTACCTTTCCACAGTTTCCCGTGTTTGGAGAAGCCTTTTATATCTGATAGAGATTCAGCCTGTGAAACTGACGACGTCTCGCTGCGTCTCTGCAGGTGTGGATGTGTGGAGGTCGGATGGAGGACATCCCCTGCTCCAGGGTAGGACACATCTATAGGAAGTACGTCCCCTACAAGGTCCCAGGCGGGATCAGCTTGGCAAAGGTAATTCACACCTTAAGTCTTCACTGCAAAAGAAACTGAAGAGCGTCTTCTCTGTTAGGAAGAATAGGATGATGTGTGAACCTACAGAGAAGTTCTTTATCCATCTTACTGTCCATCATGTGATCTCAGAACCTGAAACGCGTGGCAGAGGTGTGGATGGACGAATACGCCGAGTACGTCTACCAGCGTCGGCCTGAGTACCGCCACCTGTCTGCCGGGGACATGACGGCACAGAAGGACCTGAGGAACCGGCTCAACTGCAAGAACTTCAAGTGGTTCATGAGCGAGGTGGCCTGGGATCTGCCCAAACACTACCCACCAGTGGAGCCCCCTGCTGCTGCGTGGGGGGAGGTGAAACTTTTTAATGCGTCAAAGAACAGTTGTGTGTAACCAACAAGAAGTTGTTTTGTAGGTCCTGATTGACATATATATGATATGTAAGCACGTCACTGTTTTTGCCTGTTGCTATAGATACGAAACGTCGGCAGCAACATGTGTATGGAGATCAAACACTTTGTGTCGGGGAGCCCCATCCGCCTGGAGAGCTGTGTGAAGGGTCGAGGTGAGACGGGCTGGAGCCACGGACAGGTGAGAGTCAGATTCATCCTGGTCATCAGCATGTTGTTTACGCTTCATGCTCACACTGTATCTGACAGGACCTTAACACCATGGCATTTTAAAGGGCTGATGCTTATAGGTTCCGCCATGGACCAATTACTTTAATGGAGCGATCAGCAGAGCCAAAGTGGTTGGATTTGTTCCGTAGCTCCTGTTTACTGGCAGAGCTCGAGGCAATAAGTTGAGTTGATCAACCTCTTTGGCCTGAAGTGAGCTATTTCAATAAATATTAGTTGTGTTGCCATAAAAGAAACTAATATTTACGATATTTTACGACGTGAATCCTGTTAATTTAGTTAATGATGCGTTCACTTGCCGTCTCCTGTCACGTAAACGCTCATCTGAAACCAAAGACCTGAACCCCCTCTGCTTCACCGACACTTTAGTGAAGTGATGCTCGCGTCAGCGTTTTCAGTCTCCAACACGTTAAAGCCGAGACATGTCCCCCGACAGGTGATGACATTTGGTTGGAGGGAGGACATCCGAGTCGGAGACCCCATGCACACGAGGAAGGTCTGCTTCGACGCAGTGTCCCACAACAGCCTCGTCACCCTGTACGACTGTCACGGCATGAAGGGCAACCAGCTGTGGCGCTACAGGAAGGTACTAATGACTCAGCGATACGCCATCTTGTCTTTTTCTCAGGCCGAACCATTGGAACGGTTGCACAGAGGTGAGTTGTTTCCTCTCTCCGTCTGCGCTCCAGGATAAGAGTCTGTTTCACCCGGTCAGTAACAGCTGTATCGACAGCAGCCCCAGCGAGAGGCGGGTCTTCATGAACTCGTGCGACCCGACATCTCCCAGCCAGCAGTGGCTGTTTGAGAGGACCAACGCCACCGTGCTGGAGCACTTTAACCAGGGCACCAACTGAGGGCGCTGGGCAGAGAGATGAGGCTTCTTCCAAAGAAACAGCATCATGGAACATGATGATCATCTTGACCAGGTGAGGGAAAGAATAATATCTGATGTTTCAATCTGTTTCCGATGACTGACGGACTTTTCCTCCTCCTCTTCGCTGTCGTTGTTCAGATGAGATGAGAAACTACAAAAAAGATAGAAGATGCTGCTGTAGAAAACTTCCCAGTGGTGAAGCAGTGTTTCGGTGCATTGACTCCGGGCTCAGAGAGCTGGTCGGAACACACGCTTCCAGAATTCAGTCATACGGCATGAGCCTGTGATGTGGAGGGAGGTAAGCCAGAGGCAGAGCAACACCAACACTCTGTTGTCCTCTGATGATCACTTCCTTACAGGAAAGTTACAAACCTTTAAACTGTGTCTGGTGTCTTTCGGCAGAGTGGAAGAGCCACAGTGAAAACCCGGACTCGTCTGTGGAAAGTTGGAACGTTAAGCTTGGACAAGATGAACAAGCATCTGCATCGACTCTGTTTTCTTTCCCGGCCGGTTTGAATCTTTCAGACACAGACTCTGCTGGATTTAATGGATCAACGTGTTTTTTTCCCTTTGGCTTCTTTTAACCTCTGCTGTTTTTCTTCCTGCTGTTGCCTGGGATATTCCTGCACTTTGTTTTCCTTCATGGCTTCGGATCACGATGGAAAACTGTAGAAACAAACTGTGGAAACTGGAGGAAAAACCAACGTTCTCTCGCAACTTGTGACATTTTTAGAGGAACGAGCTCTCGTAAAGACTCAAAATGCAAATATCTTTTTTCACTGCCCAATAAAGCAAAGAAACGACGTCAATTCATTTGTGTTGATTTTTATCTGGAGAGGTTTTTTTTTTATGTTCCCATTTAAACGGGTGCTAATGATATTTCCTGCTTTCAAACAACGAATCAAGGAAAGAAAAAGATCAACTGCAAACAGACAACATGTCACAGCTGAAGACGACTATCACCTGTACCGTGTGTGTTGGCCACTCCTCCGATGTGCGTTTGGCCACTCGGGTCCTCGACTCGCCACCGATATACGAGCACAACGTAGACGCCTTATTGGAAATGTGGTAAAACTCATCTCATCCGAAACCTCCACAGCGAGTTGACGTTTTCCCCCACAAACTTCATTTACCTCTTCCACTTTTTTTTTATTGACAGAGTGAGTCATCAAACTGAGAGTCAAATCCAATACTGGAGAATGAGTGTGGGGATCTTATTGGCTGCCTCAAGCCGCCAAGGTCAGACAAACAAACAGTGCATAAGCCACTGCATAAAAAGCCCTAAACTCACTCTGTTTACATGCAGTGAAGGTGCAGATGTATTGACGTATGGTAAAACAGCTCCGGTCACCAGACCTCCCACCAGACTGAATACGTACAACATGGTAAAACACATCCTCCATCTGGTATGGTAAACATTCAGCCCATAAGACAGGATGTGTATGAGCCACAGCATGATGGCGACCCTGTCTATTAATATTGTGTTGGCTTCCAAACTTCCTGGACTCTGACAGAACTCTGAGAGAACCCTTCAGGTTACGTGTTGGAGCAGTTGTTTGATGGTGCAACGATGGTGGTTGACGCACGTTTTGGTTGACGTAGAATATTGTCATTCACTGTGTGCGTTTCGGTTTGGCAGACATGTTTGAAAAGTTTGACCACTTAAGCTGTAAACGGGCGCAGAGTTTTCCGGCGGGGGTTTGACCCAGCTGTCACTCACATCCAGCTCCATGGTGTTTTGACCTGGCACAGAGCTCCCGCTCCCTCTGATGATTCTGATATGAGCATCAGGCAGCAGGAGATGGAGCGATCGATGCAGCCGGAGACGAAACTGGAAAAAAAAAAAAACGCTAATTGAATCCAAAATTAAAATCATTTTTTTTCTTCTGTGTGACAGAACGTTCGCAGAAGTAGGTCAGAATGAAAAGCACCGTATTAACCGAGGTAATACACGCATTGGTGGTAGAGTATGTTTTAAAACGCCCTCGAAGGAAACAGGAATCCTGGTGAGAATGGAAGTTTTCGGTCTCTCCGGGGAGACGCTGGCTGACAGTGTGACTAATACCCCGCCGCTCGTCCTGGCTGCTGATTGGCTCAGTCCAGGGATCCAGCAGGAGTGTGACAGGCCTGTTCTGCTCATAACCCATCAGCTGAATAATTACAGCTAACCTGCTTCTCCACAGGGCTTTGCTGCTATAAACGGCCGCCGCTGTCACACACTAATGGGAAGTGACGGCGGTGGCAGTGGCAGGCTCGGGTCACAGGGGACCCGGGTGGACGTATTCGGGTCAGATCCTTTAACACGGCAGTTTAAGACGGCAGGACGGAGCCAGAATGTAGAAGTCCAGCAAGATCAGACTGTGATGACACACACAGACATAAAAAACATTTATAAATTGATGTGATTACGTAATTGATTGTCATGTGGAGTCACACACACACACACATGCTGCTGTCACTTCTGTCTTTGAGTGGATTTATTGAGCCTACTTTACAACACGGTGTGTTGCGTTCAGGTTGCCTGTGCTCGGCACATGTTTGACATCCATACTGGTGAGAGTCCATTTACTGCACACCGTGTGGTCAAAGGTCATATCGCTGGCGCCCTGACATTTCATACAGTGCCACCATCAGGTCAGGTGTGTCACAGGCAGCATGAGGAGACATTCAGCGGCCACATTGCATTTGGTTTTGACATCCAGGTTTCCAAAGAGAGCGACTCCTATTGTGTGTGGTGACCTGATGACCTCTCTCTTGTCTGTTACTTTTAAAAACCATGAATGAAATGAACATGTTATCTTAATTTTCCAGTGAGAATGGAAGAATCCTCTGTAACTGATGCATTCAATTACTGTGTCGTGTAATGTACATCGCAGCCTCTAGGTGGTGCCCGTACGTGTTTGCCACATATTTACGAAAAACTGCATTTTGATGACATTATTGTATGTTAGTGTGTTAGGATTTAATTTTTTAAGATTTTGTATTTTGGGTTTGAAAGTAGGTAGTAGAGTAGGTTTAATATGTAGTTCAAATATGTAGTATTTTTTTTGTAGTATTCAAATATTAAACATTGTTGTTAGTCATGTTGCATTGTAAAACCATGGTCTGCATTAAGCACTGAAATCACTGATGTGGTTAAATTGGGTTCAATGAAAAATAAACTAAGCAGACACAGGTGACAAATTCCTTCTTTGAAGCAAAATAGCAGATGTGTGTTAGCCACATGATGAAAGACAGTCCTTATGTGAAAGCAACAGGTTTAGCAGAGGATGTTTGTCTTCATCACAGGATGAAATGAAGTCCTGCTGTGAGACAAATGGTTGAGTAGATGCTGCTGTTTGTGCTTCAGGATGTTAACAACAAGAAGGAATTTAAATTGAAAATTCAGATAACTATACACATACATTTACAAAACATACTTAAATAAATGTGTACATAATCAGAGTTATAGGTGAAGTTGCAGACGTGGTTATACAATGTTATACAATGAACTATATTTTTATTAAGTGAATACATATACTTATATAGGATCACCATAGTTGTAGAAGTAGATGGCAAATAATTATAAAATTACCATTAGTGTAGCTGGTTTAATTGTAGTTTTAATTTCAGTTTGTTTAAAATATTAAAATATAAACTTTATAGTATAATCGAAATTATATAAGTAGTAAAAGATATTTAAAATGATAGCCATATATTAATATGTAAAAAAGGCCAAAGGACAACGCCCTCATTGAAGACATACTCTAATTTGGTTGGAAGAAGAATCGCGCCAAAGGGGCTGGGACCAGCTGTTTGACCAACGATGAGAGAGCTAAGTTTAAACCACGGCTCCTCTCCAACTTTAGACCAATCAGATTAGAGTCCTTTGTCTAGATGAGTATAAAACATTTATTCATTGATTTTTCTGGATCCTTTTCTGGGCGGTTGATTACTGAGTTCGCTGGGTGATTGTCCAAACAGAAAAGGTCCTTGTACAAGCTTTTGAGACTTCAATAAACCTGCACTGAGGAATAATTTGCTTTTCAAGAGGTTTTCTGCAAACTAAAGAACACGCTGAGAGCAACTGCCTCAACAAGTGCCTTAATGCTAATCACTGCAGGTATTTCCATTAGATTTGTTTATTTCTGTTGGGCAGTACCAGGAAGGTCAAACAAACAAACAAACAAACAAACAAACGTTATTCCCATCAATATCCCAGACAGCCATGAAGTCTGGTTTAACTCTGGTGCGAGATAAAAGGTGAAGGGATCAATAAAATCATTCGGATGATTCATCTGGTGACTGCAAACGTCCATTTTAACGAGACAGGTCTGAGTACGATCGGAGCAACAACAGCATCGGGTGGAAAAACAGATCTGTGGAGACTGTACGTGACAACCCCCATATAACACATGTTACCATGGAACAAGAACAAATGTGAGCTGAAACTATCACAGCCTCTAACTTTAAACTGATCGCCACATCGTCCATAACGACTTTGCTACATTCTCTCCTTAAATTAAAACGCAGCGAGAGGAACAAGAGTCCTGAATCCAGTCCGGCATCCACTGCTCTTCTAACTCCGCTTTGGTCTCCACCGACTCCTGAGGGAAACATCTGGCTTTGTAGCTGCTAAATGCTGCGTTTTCCTCATCAGCTCAGATCTGGTGTGTTTGTTTCCTGGCAGCTTGTGCAAAGAGCCTGTTTGTGAAAAAGAATGAGGTGGAACAGAACCATAGGACTCGGCCATGTACATGTACATAAGAACATGAGCTGAGTGACTCAAAACCCAGGAAGTGGCAAAGGTAGGTCAGAATTTGTATGTCTGCCACCTGGAGGCAAACGCTGGATGTGTGTTTCAGTCTTTATCCTGTAAATATGAACGACACAGTTCAGTGTCACTCGGCCTGTTGTTAATTCTTTTTATAAGTTTATTGCAGACCAACAAACACACGCACGCACACACGCACACATGCACAGTAACCTTCACAATCTCGCGGCATGTTCAGCAGCATGAATCTGTCACGCCAGGAAGCGTGAAGCGTCTCCGTGATGTTCCTCCCTCGCCTCCGTTTAGTGTCTCACAAACCACCTTAACTTGTCAGAGTAATTTTCTTCACTTGAAATTAGCTGCTTCTAATAAAAAAATTAATTCAGTTATTACAAGCAGCGTAACGCTTCAAGTGCTGCCCCCAAGCCCTGTCGGCTTTATGGAAATGTACCCGCCAGATGCACTTAGGCCTCATGCAAATGAATTTTAATTTGCTGGAAATTGGTTCAGTTCATTAACGCGACATTACCACGGCTAGAAATGGATTCTGACCATTTGTCGCAGCACTCGGGCGTCAGTTCAGTTTGGCTGAGGCGGCATTCTGCGCCTTATCGATAAATATACACGATAAATATACAGTATACGATAAATATATACAATAAATATATACAATAAATATACAGTATACGATAAATATATACGATAAATATACGCGATAAATATACAGTATACGATAAATATATACGATAAATATATACGATAAATATACAGTATACCATATATATATATATATATATATACAATAAATATATACAATAAATATATACGATAAATATACACGATAAATATACAGTATACGATAAATATACACGATAAATATACAGTATACGATAAATACATACGATAAATATACAGTATACGATAAATACATACGATAAATACATACGATAAATACATACAATAAATATATACGATAAATATATACGATAAATATACAGTATACGATAAATATTTACAATAAATATATACGATAAATTGCGCATTTAGGGTAAATAACTTGATGAAAACAAGAAAACTATGAGAAGTTTCACCTGGTCCAGCTGCTGTGGAATCAGTTACCATTATATTCTTATATTATATATTATTAAACTCTCAGGCCATGAAGACACACACACACACACACACACACATACACACACACACACACACACACACGAGTGATTATCTTGAATAAACCAGATAAAACCTGGAGCTGAGCGCCAACGCAGCCTGACAGGTTTTTTTTTTTTTTTTTTTGCCTGAACTGGTAAAGAAGCTGCGAGTGAAGAGCCAGAGAGAAGAGAGAGCGAGTAAATAATAAATGAGGAAAACTTTTTGTTCTTTCACTTTGGTTTCTATGGACGCCTCAGATTCACCTGCTGACAAAGACGTGAGACATCACACGCGTCTCCTCCTCTTCTTCTGTAACTGGTTCTGTCACAGTTTAGAACGTCTTTTAACACTGAAACTATGTCCTCTGTGCATAAATGACCAATTATCCCCACTGACATCTGGACTGCATCCGTTACCATGGAAACTATAAAGCATTTTAATGTTGTATGACTGGTGGAGGAAAGATTTTGATTTTTTTTTTTTTTTAAATATATACAATAAATATATACAATTAATATATACGATAAATATATACAATAAATATATACAATTAATATATACGATAAATATATACAATAAATATATACAATTAATATATACGATAAATATATACAATAAATATATACAATTAATATATACGATAAATATATACAATAAATATATACGATAAATATACAGTATACAATAAATATATACAATAAATATATACGATAAATATACACGATAAATATACAGTATACAATAAATATAAACGATAAATATACAGTATACGATAAATATACGATAAATATATACGATAAATATATACGATAAATACATACGATAAATATATACGATAAATATACAGTACACGATAAATATATACGATAAATATATACAATAAATATATACAATAAATTGCGCATTTATGATAAATAACTTGATGAAAACAAGAAAACTATGAGAAGTTTCACCTGGTCCAGCTGCTGTGGAATCAGTTACCATTATATTCTTATATTATATATTATTAAACTCTCAGGCCATGAAGACACACACACACACACACACACACATACACACACACACACACACACACACGAGTGATTATCTTGAACACACACACACACACACACACACACACACGAGTGATTATCTTGAATAAACCAGATAAAACCTGGAGCTGAGCGCCAACGCAGCCTGACAGGTTTTTTTTTTTTTTTTTTTGCCTGAACTGGTAAAGAAGCTGCGAGTGAAGAGCCAGAGAGAGCGAGTAAATAATAAATGAGGAAAACTTTTTGTTCTTCCACTTTGGTTTCTATGGACGCCTCAGATTCACCTGCTGACAAAGACGTGAGACATCACACGCGTCTCCTCCTCTTCTTCTGTAACTGGTTCTGTCACAGTTTAGAACGTCTTTTAACACTGAAACTATGTCCTCTGTGAATAAATGACCATTTATCCCCACTGACATCTGGACTGCATCCGTTACCGTGGAAACTATAAAGCATTTTAATGTTGTATGACTGGTGGAGGAAAGATTTTGATTTTTTTTTTTTTTTGGCAAAGGGAACAACATAAGCGACCAGGTGGAAAAAGGTGTTGTTTTGGTTCTGTCGTCTGGCTCACGCAGGTCAGCAGCTCCTCTGGCTCATTACACCACACCCACACCCACGACCACACAACATCACAGCTCGCAGACCGTGTGACAGATGGTCGCTGCTTTGGCTCCATTAGAGCTGGACGCCGCTGATGGTCTTGACGTATGGACGCCGAGCAGCAGGAGACCGCCGGGGGCGAATGGGTCACATGCTCCTGCTGTGCACAGTAACAGAGTTCACACTGGTGTGTGACACAATGACAACTTGTCAGCTCTGGAGGCAACACTGTGAAGGACATCTACACTAAGTACATGTTGGACATCCTGGAACTGGATCGGTGTGAAAAACATAACGTGGACATTTGAAAACCCCTGACTCTCAGGTTCCTGACGTTGGCATGGCGACCGTTTACCATCAGCACGATGACAGACATGACATGTTCCTCAGTCTCCATGTGGACATGCAGAAGATCATCTCTGGGATGTGGTCCACATGGAAACTGGCAGCAACCTCCTCCCTGATCTCGTACGCAATCAGTTTTCTGAAAATGAAGCCAGTGATCCATCATCATCATGAAAACAATAGACCCCCCCCAAAAAAAAACGAGCATTCAGTCACTGTGCTGTGAGAATAAGGTTCGAGTGGAAATCTGATGATCTCATCAGAAACCCATCTGAAGAGGAGGCATTAATCAGCAGAAGCACTGGAACGAAGCTCTTCACCCTCATTCAGCCTCCATTCATCTACAACGTTAATGTCGTCCTACAACAGCGGGATTCTCCATTACACCAGGGTTTTTTTTTTTTTTTTTTTTGCATATATCAGTGCATGCACAGGGTCATAGAGCAGCATCGCAGCGCTGACGCTAACATGTGACACCCAGAGGACAAACAGATGTTCAAACTGTCAGAGCTGGAAGAGGGGAAAAAAAGTTATATATATAAAAAAAGTCAATACTTAAATGCAAAATATATAAGAAAAGTAAAAAATATACATAAAATTAGAATGTGCAGCAGAATACGAGGCCTTTTCTCCCATTTGCACAGATGTGGTTTTTGCAGCATGAGGCGTATTGCTGTTGCTAGGCAACCTAGCGCGACTGTCAATCACTCTGGAACCAATGAGCTGCCCAGAAATTTCTGAATTAACAATATTCAGGTATTTAAAACGGTAACTGGGAAATTTATACAGCATCGCAGCGCTGACGCTAACATGTGACACCCAGAAGACAAACAGACGTTCAAACTGTCAGAGCTGGAAGAGGGGAAAAAAAGTTCTATAAAAAAAAGTCAATACTTAAATGCAAAATATATAAGAAAAGTAAAAAATATACATAAAATTAGAATGTGCAGCAGAATACGAGGCCTTTTCTCCCATTTGCACAGACGTGGTTTTTGCAGCAAGAGGCATATTGCTGTTGCTAGGCAACCTAGCATAACTGTCAATCACTCTGGAACCGATGTGCTGCCCAGAAATTTCTGAATTAACAATATTCAGGTATTTAAAACGGTAACTGGGAAATTTATACAGCGACTCTCGACAGTAACAACGTCCACACACACACACACACACACACTGGTGAAACTCAGGGAGCAACAACTTCTTGTTTGACTTGATTGACAAGGTGGACTGATCCTTTAAACACTTTCGTTCCATGTTCTTGAAACAGGGACTAAATAAATAGATTTTTTTTTTTTTTTTAGTGCTGGCTCTGAATTGATCTGCTCCTTTAAAGAAAAGTGGTATTTAACGCTTTATGTGTAACTCGCTTCATGCAAATGACTCCAGCCACTTTGATTCCACAGCTTTCCAATGCAAACACAGCGGAATCCTCCACATTTGCATTTAAAATGGTTTCACACTGGGCCGCATCATCGCACACATCACTTTTACACACCATCGCCGTTATTGATTCACGCGCACTCACAGCAAACACGTTCCCCTTAAGCGACGCAGTGACTGGCTGAGTGAGTGGAAGCTTCTTCAAAGGGTCTGTGAGCGTCTCCAGAGGTTCCCCACCTGAGCTCGCTCCAAATGAACCTGCTCATCTCCAACATCCAACACACACTCACACACAGACAAAGTGACCCAGTGCAACCTGATGGGGATTTAATTTAATATTCAGTTGCAGGACAGGGTTTCTGCACCACGAGGGAATCCATCATCTACTGCTGCAGCTGCAGCTGCAGGCTGATCAAATTAAATTCCCCGCGCTCTCTCTGGTGCTTTGTAGTTATTCCTGAATCCTCCAGAAGAAGCAATTCCTGGAAAACAACACCTCCAGATGTCGAATCAGAATTTTTTTTTTTCCCCCACCTCATCCTTTGAGATTATGATGAGGGAACGAAGAAGAAACAGAAAAGTTCATCTACTGAGGATGAACAGAGAAATAAACGAGAAGTCTTGTTGCATATGAAATATACACGATGTTCTTTCCCCCTCGTATTAAAATATGAGATATATCAGACGGTGCATCTCTGCTTCTTCGGCACCATAATGCAAAGTGTAACACTGACACCTGAAGTTGAAGAGGAACACCTGCTTCCAGTCTGAAGGTAAGAAGATCCAGCAGATGGGATTTTTATGGAGTGACAGAAGATGACACATTCGCGGACGGTAATTTCACAGTCTGGAGATTTCTGAGAGCTTGTTCCATCAGCTCTGGCCACGTTGGACCTGCTGAAGATCCACAGGTATTAGCAGGGTGTTGTGTATTCACACCTGGGACCTGGCTGATCCAGAGTCTCAGAGTCACACTGATTCTGATCTGATCCTGCATCAGGTCCTCAAACCGAAACACACACACACACACACACACACACACACACCTGCAGATGTGCCAAGATGGAATGCTCTGCCTGTACCAGTGTGCGTTGATGTGGGATTGTGCGTCACACGTTCTCGGATGGTTAACTGTCTCCGTGGAGACGTTTGACACCGCTGCACCGTCCTGACAGTCCTGCTTCAAATTTTGATTGAGCACCAAATTACCAGATCGCTGCGCCATGAGCGTCTGACAAATGTCTTCGCGGGAGACGAGGCGGCGCCAGACATTTTTTCATTTCGAGCGCGACCAAACTTTCCTTTATTTCCTTCAGACACACACTGCAGGGCCATTGCCAGAATTGCTTGCAGCCCCCCCCCGCTCTCAGAGAATGGTATTGCTGTCTGGGGAGTTCTCTGGTGATAGCATCATTTTGGTGTTTGTGCTGCAGTAGCATTAAGAAAAGTGACACATTGTGCAGGTTAGAGGATGAAACCCGAGGAACCTGTGGAGAAGAAGTTAATGAGCGCAGTATTTCACCACAACACAGACTGCTACTGGATTTGTTTCCAAAAACCACCTTCATTACGAACATGGCGCCCGTCTGGAAACAACAACATGGATATTTTATTTATTTTGTTCAACAGCAGCGACTCTGGTCACCTGAGGAACTGCTCATGAGTCATGTGACATCAGCTGATTTAAATGTTTTAAAAAATAATGTAGATTTGTGAAGATGGGCTTTACAAACATTTGATTGATTGATTGATTGATTGATTGATTGATTGATTGATTGACATATGCCACAATAAGGCGTTTACTTGTCATAAATGTATTTTGACAGAAGCTCATGTGAACAGATGCAGTAATGTTGGTCTCTTCTCTTCTTCTGTTGTGTTCGGTTCTCTTGTCGGTCCAGTCTGTGTGTGTTTGACCAGGTGGGCGGAGCTTCCTGGCACCTGCTGCTGCCAATTACCCTGCACACCTGAGACTGGTGCTGGCGTCAGTCACTGATCAGCTGCAGCAGGTTATTTAAAGCTCTGCAGCAGCAGAAGCTCCTCAGCTGTGTCTCTGTGAAGCAAATGTTGAAAAGTTCATTTCTGATGATTTTCTTTTCTTTTTTTTTATTTCATGCAAACAAAACAAAGTAAATCTGTGGAGTCAGTCAGTAAACACCACTTCACCTCCTCATGTGCTCACATTTCCTTTCCTGCGTGTGGTTCATGGCTGAAAGGCGCAGAAAGTTTTCTGCCTCTTGGTACAAAGCTGTGATGTTCCTCTCGTTGAGATTCAGTATTCCTGTGTGTAGAGAACTCATTGAACCCACGCACGCTGCTCGCTTCTCCTGCAGGAAGTGCTGAGAGAGCGACTAAAAGCTCGCCGCTCTTCCTCCCACATCAGCCCAAACCGCAAAGTTTCCTCTGTCTCTGCTAAAGTGTCGACTTCAGGCGGCAACGCTCAGCTTCTCCACTGACTTTCCCAAGACGAGGAAAAGTTTCAAAGTGGGGTTTCGCTAACAAGCGCCAACAACAGTGGAGGAGCTGGATGTGGGGAGTGTGAAAAAAGGCGTGAATCCACGGGGCGGCGGCGTGCGGCACGAGAACATGGGCGTTCAGTCAGTGCTAATGAGGGAGGCTCCTGACAAGGCCTGATGCATCTGCTGCATCTGCATCTGCCGCGTCAGCACAATCCCACACTGCCCCCCCACCCCCCCTCCCCCGCAGCCATACATATTCAACACCATGTCCCATTAACCCCGCTCTCACCCACCACCTGCCGACGCCAACACACACAGGCAGCGTGTGTGGGAGGGGTTAAACCCTGCCATTATTTGTTTGTGCAGAAAAATGGAAGAGAACAAATATAAAAGCAGAAAAACATTCAAACATTCGGAAGAAAACGGGAAAACTGTTCACGTTTCAACTTCGACATTCTTCTTGAACGTTGTCTTTTTAGTGTCGGCAAATAATAAACTACACAACAGATACACAATAAAAGTTTAGAATGAAAACTGCATCGTTTTCAGCGCCATCAATTCTGTTGATTCGATTTGTACTGATGTCATTTCCTCCGTCTCCCGCTGTGGGAATGTGGCCGGAGGCTGAAGCAACAACCTGAGAGATGAACTCTACAATAACTGAGGATATTTAAAACCTGGTCTGGAACTTCACAAATCCCCTCCGGACCAGCGATGGACAACACACAATCACACCAACACACGCAAAGTAATAAAGGGGAACTATTTTCTGCTGTGACCTCTGACCCCGCTGAACACTGGACCCTGACCTGACCCTCGGTTCCGTCTGAATGTGTCAGAACCAGTTCACATTATCTCTGAAGCACGAGAGCGATCGTCATCTGCATTCATGCTGCTCGCCGCTGGTCAATTCCCATCCTTCTCCGCCCGCTCGTCCCGGCTTCCCGTTTCCGAGGAGAGAAATCATATTTTCTATTTCTCATCGTAACCTCGCACAGGATCAATATCCAATTCTGTCTGTGCAACATGAAGAGCTATAAGCCTGCTCCTCTCACAGCACTGATCTGAGCCCTCACTCATTTCCTGCCACTCGTGTCTCCTTCACACCACCACTATCATCATCATCACCATCATCATCATCATCATCATCATCATCATCACCACCAGTGATATGAGGAACATCACACTCAGGTCACTGCAGGTCGTTGTCTGTCACTTTTCCTGATTCACAGTCCAGTAAATGAAAATGAAGAGACACAGTTCAGGTTTTAATTACCAGTTGTTCAACGCTTTACAAATTGTAACAACACATGTAGTTTTTTTTTATATAGATTTCAGACATGAACTCTATACAACTATAACTCTAACTATACATCTGTATGTGAAGAGTGAAATATTGGAATCCAAATGTTTGGTCAGAGATACATCGCTAGACGTGACATCGTTAGCTGTTACATCGTTAGCTGTTACATCGTTAGCCGTTACATCGTTAGTCATTACATTGTTAGCGTTACATCGTTAGCCGTTGCATCGTTAGTCGCTACAGGCGATGTGATTCCAGGTGAAGAGCAGGAGACTGTCGGACAAACCCAGTTTCTTTCACTGGACCCTGGGAAAACAATAATTTATTCATGAATTCATATTCAGCACATTCTGGAGGTTCACGTCTCCTCAGCTGCTCTACAGCAGTGGAGCAGCTGAACGCAGAGGAAGCAGGATAGTTAGCGATGCCATTAGTCGTGCGCTGGCCTTTGTTACCGTGGCAGCCGGAGCTCTGGGGAGGAACAGAGGAGCCTGGCCGAGGTTTGGTTTTAATGGCTGCGACACAGTGAGCGTCTGTTCACTCTGCTCGTACTCTGTGTGCCACAACACCAGATGAGGGTTCAATTATTTCACCAAACGTTTGGAGGAGAAGACGTTCAAACAGGAGGAAAAGGGAAAACACAGCGTCCATGTCCCATTTCATTCATTCATTCATTCATTCATTCATTCATTCATTCATTCATTCGTTCATTCGTTCATTCGTTCGTTCATTCATTCATTCATTCATTCATTCATTCATTCATCAGCTTGCTGGAGACGCAGACCCACACGTTGTGGACCGGGTTGTTGGGTTGTGTAGATGGTTGTGTAGATGGTTGTGTACACTTTGACACCCGTCCTCTACACCCCGACTCAGCAGCCATGATTGATTGGTCCATTAACAGGTAGGACTGATTCTATTGTTTAGTTAATTACAAAGCTTTGTGCCGTTTTTCCCCTCCTTATCCTTTTATGAAATTAAAACCCGATGTCGCTACAAAGCTATTAGCACAGTGTAACGTTTCCTGCCGGCGTGAAAAAAAAAAGAAGAAAAAACACTGTGCTGTTCCCTGTTGCAAGATTATTAAGTCATCAATCTTTGAAATGTGAGTCTGAAGCACAACACACACACACACACACACACACACACACACACACACACACACACACACACACACACAAAGACCGGTGACAGGCGACAGTTGTTTCTGACCCAAACGAACAAGGAACCGCTCCACTAACAATTATCTTTTCAGGCATGTCAGCCATATATACACACAGTATATATACACAGTATATATACACAGTATATATATATATATATATATATATATGGATAGATAGATAGATAGATAGATAGATAGATAGATAGATAGATAGATAGATAGATAGATAGATAGATAGATACACACAGTACACATATATATATACATACATACAGTATGTATATATATATATATATATATGGTGTGTGTGTGTGTGTGTGTGCCGTCGGAGCAGTGGGCCCTACAGGCATGGAGAGGTTGTGCGTCTACATCCGTCGGCTTTGATGAATAAAAGATGAAAGTTCAGTTTATACCACTTTCTTTCTATTTGAGGTGAAATATTTATACCCTCTCCTACTGTAAAGACGAGCAGGTACCACAGGAGATTCAGGTCAAGGAGACTTTGGAGTCTAATCTATATGATCTCCTTTTCTCTTTTTCTTCCCCCCACCCTCCATCCTCCATCCTCCGCCCTCCATCCTCCGCCCTCCCTCTCTTCTCCCTCCTGCCCTTTCCTCCCATCTCTGCCCGCCTGGCATAATTAATCACCGCAGACGGATGTTTACACTGGACGATCGTCTGAGGAAACGTCTCCGAGGGGGAAACTCAAACTCCTGCCTCAGCACATAGGAGAGGAGATGAGGAGAAGGAGTTTAACTCCCGGCTGCAGGGCCGGTGTGGGCCATCTACTTCCAACTCATTCCCAGATATGACAGCCCCCCAACAGGCCCCGACGTTCCAGCTGTATGTGAGAGAAGAGGAAAAAAAAGCACCGAGCGGGTGTGCGACGTGAATCAGACACAAACTGTTTGTTAAAGTGCGGCTGACGCGACAAAAGGTCACAGTTTGTCCTTAATGAGCTTTTCATTCCCCGCGAGGCGTCAGTGCGTTTGTTGTATTTCACAGTGAACTGATCACAGACGTTAAAAAAATAAAAATCTCATCTTCAAACAGCACAAAACACATTCCTTCAGCTGCAACACAACATTTCAGTGAAATGTACTGTTACATTACCAACAAAACTCATTTCTACATATCAAGCAGGAAAATAAGCATCAAGGGTCAGAGGTCACATACGCTCAACTCAACCCGTGAAATAAAGCAGAGGTTTGTTTTTCAGGTCAAAGTTCAAATCTCTGTTGGATCAGAGGGAATTATCCATCACATGTGGCTCTGCTTCTCCTTCTGTTGTTCATCCTTCATGTAATCACGCGACAGACACACACATATGAGTTGTGTATACACACATAATAGACAATTTTGTGTTGGAACTACGCGGTCATTTCATATTATCCTTTTTTTCCTCAGATACACACAGACGTACACAGGAACATGTGGTCGGTGGTCTTCGCGCGCTGAACCCCGGCAGAGATCTGACGCAGGACTTTTGCAGGATTGGTGAAAAACCGTCATTTTTTCGCTGGCGTTATTAAACGTGGCAGCGACGCCTTTCACTAAACATATAAAACTCCTTTCTCTGAGTGTGACAGCTGAGGCTGGAGCGGCGACTCATCCGGCAGTCGGAGCATGTGTCCATGTTCACAGCCTTTAATGAGACGGGGTCGGCGCCAGAGAGGAGTGAGGACGGCGCCAGCGGGGGGGCGGAGGCGAGGCGGAGCAGCAGGAGCCTCTTGGCTGGAATCACTGCGTCTGATTGGCGCCGCGGAGCGATCCTGCCACAGGATCACAGGCCCAGCGTGGCGCCGCTCCCTCTCTGCTCGCTGTGATGAACAGAAGGTGCCACTTACCTGCTCCTATCTGAGCTGCTGGCTGTCAGCCTCAAGAGCACTTTGTCTTCTGGCCTGTCAGCCTGAGAAACGCTCTGCAGGCGCGGGATGGAGGTGAGGGGTGGGGGGGTGTGGGTGATGGACGGATGTGTGGCTGGGTGGACGGGGATTAAACCGGGGAATGGATGGGTAGGTGGCCAAAGAGCGTGGTGGGTGTTCACCTGTGTGGGTGACAGGATGAGCGAGGAAGAACCAGCACTAAACTGCTTTGCAGGTTTGGGTTTTCCAGTTTGTGCCTGACGAGGGATTATGGAAGATTTATCTTTAATATCTGAATGTTTATTTATTCAATCCTTTATTCAGTCGGTCGATTAAACAGCAGCAGAACCTGATGGAACGTGATGGAACGTGTCCTGATGGTTCATAGAGCAGCGTCAGACACATACAGTAGAACCTGTTTATGGACAATCCAACATGGCGACAGGAAGTGGCACAAGTTTTTATTTTAATTCATTTATTTATTCTTCTTTAATTTTTTTATTATTTTACACAGAGACACGGCTGAATGTCATTCTACACAGGTGTTGGGAAAAAGTCTTATTTGATTTCATTCCTGAAAGTTTTTCAAAATAAAAAACAAAACAAAACTAGTGAAACAGTCACATAAGCTCCTCTGAGTTTAAAAAAGAGAAAAGAAAAGAAAAACAACTGTTACTGTGTGACAGCAGGGCTCAGTGTACAGGTCCGCCATCCCACTCAGCGCCCACACACACACACACACACACACACACACACACACGCACACATACACACACACACACACACCGCAACGAGAACAGCAACCTGTTTTTCTCCAAACATCCACAAACAGGCCACATTCATGTCTAACACTGTTATATTCACAACAACTCTCTGAAATCCACATCGCTCTGAAGGCATCACACTCACATCGCACCTGAGGTAAAAAAAAAAAACAAAAAACAACTGCGTTTCAGCGAGCGGAGCCTGAACGGAGCTGTGGGCTGAGTGACCTCCACAGCTTTGACCTTGATGGTGGGATGAAGTCAGCTGACATGGTGAAAACGTCCTTGTGTTCTTCATTAAAATCAGGGTCTCAATCAGTGCAGGGAAAAATGCAGAGCGAAACATGAGGGAGACCAATCACAGTGTGCGGCGTGATGGAGGCGGCGCACTGCAGGTTGTGTATCAATGGTTGTGGCCCTGAATTATCATATTTTTACATATTACTTCCTGCAGCGCAGATACGTCAGGCCATTTTTAGCTGCGTTTCATGTACATTCATAAATATAATATAATATAATATAATATAATATAATATAATATAATATAATATAATATAATATAATATAATATAATATAATATAATATAATATAATATAATATAATATAATATAATATAATATAATATAATATAATATAATATAATATAATATAATATAATATAATATAATATAAAGGAGGTTGTTTTGAGACTGGAACCATGCAGCTCCTCGACAGACAAATCACAACATCAGCTCTCTACTCAACATCCACTTTAAAGTCAAGACAGAGAAAGAGTGAAGAAAACACACACACACACACACACACACACACACACACACACACGCACACACACACACACACACACAGACCACCTGCAGCATTTAAAGTCTGAAAGCAGCGATTCATCCCAGTGAGTCTCTGCAATTACGCCCATGTCACTGGAATGGCCTTTCAAAAGGCCGAGCAGCGCCGCGCCTGACGCCAATTTCACCCTGTCTGCTTCCTGTTGTCGCCTTGTCTAACTTAACACGCATTTTCACTTACACATTTACACACGCACACACGCACACACGCAGAGGCAAAGCCACACATGCGTCTGTACAGTCGCACATCAGCACACTGCCTTTATCTGAGCCTCGTTATTTGTTGACTCAGCGTAAATGACCCTTTCACATGTGTTTTTTTTTTTAAATGGATGAAAGTGTCTAAATATGACTTTAAAGGAAAATAACATGAAACAGTTTGAAATGGAGATTTTTGACTACACACTGAAAAGCTCCTGGTTCGATGACTCACAATCACACGGACGATTCCTTTCCACTTGTTGCTTGAATTTGAGTATTTTTCTTTTTTTTCCCACTGTATTTAAATCAATAGTTTCTCAGTCATGTGCTGACCTGATGCTTTCAAGGCCCTCGGGCTCCTGGAGAGTCGAGACACACGACGTGTGCTGCTGCTGGTCGGGTTTGTGTGGGGGTTTTTGTTGTTTTTGTGAGAAGTGCAGCCTTTCAGACGGAACCCAGCCCTGATTGTGTTGCTTGTTAGTTGTTTTGAAGTCGGGGGTTAATGGCCGATCCGTTCTGCTTCACACTGGGCCTTTGACATCGTCCACTGACCAGAGACGGAGATAACAAGACTCTGGAGGAGAAGCAGAGGGACGGAGACGGAGACAACCACACTGCAGCCCTATTAATACACAACATGTGACAGTGATGTGGACACTGTCATTGTGTGTGTGAGAATGCAGATGTTTCTGGTAAATGGGTTATTTGAGTTTCAGAATAGAGACAATTAAAAAAGAAATAATAATAATAATAGATTGAGGCTTATATATAGACAAATGAAACATTCAAATGGAGTGAGTGATAAACGGAGTTGCATTGGATTCTGTCATTAACGCCTTCTGGCTTTGTTGACATTAGAGTCGTCATATGGAAACATCTGCGAGGGAACACAGCTGTTTCATAAAAAGCTGTTTTGGCGTCAGGTTCGGCTGTGTAGCGTTTTGGCTGCGGTCCCGACTGAGCGCGTGCGGTGGTGGCGGCGGCGGCGGCAGCTCTGTATTCCTGTCAGGGATCTGACCCCCACATCACTTGTGAGGAGACAAACGAGGAGCAGGTGCATCAGACAGCTCCTCGATAATCAGGCTTTTAATTACAACCTGCTTTAATCAACAGGTGAACTCAAACCCAGGACACAGACTCCGAGAGACACGCGTCTTATTGACCGGTCTCGACAAATGAGGATGGACGAGGGACGTGATGAGGGATCTGCAGGCAGGTGCCAGGACATCAGGACATCAAGACATCAGGACGTCAGGACGTCAAAACATCAGGACATCAGGACATCAGGACATCAGGACGTCAAAACATCAGGACATCAGGACATCAGGACATCAGGACATCAGGACGTCAAGACATCAGGACATCAGGACATCAGGACGTCGAGACATCAGGACATCAGGACATCAGGACGTCAAGACATCAGGACATCAGGACATCAGGACGTCGAGACATCAGGACGTCAAGACATCAAGACATCAAGATATCAAGATATCAAGACATCAGGACATCAGGACATCAGGACGTCAGGACGTCAAAACATCAGGACATCAGGACATCAAGACATCAGGACATCAGGACAGAATTCCTGATGTCCTTTTTAAAAAGACATTTTAAAAATATCTTCAGTTTATTGGCTTCATTTATTTGGAATAATGATGTTCTTCTGGCTGAAATAGCCTATGAAGCCTTTCAGCATACTGTCATTGTGTGTCGTCGCACAATGCAGCATTCGCCCGTGTTGTTTGAAAGTTGTGGTTGTGATAACTGACAACACAACCATTCGAGTCAAAGCTCCAGAGTGGGACTTCACATCATATAAACACAACCTGATGGCTCATTTCTCTCCTCACTGTGAATTCAAAGGCCACACTCTCCTGGTCCCCGACACACACACACACACACACACACACACAAAAGAAAATCCAATAACACCTCACCTGATCCCCGTCCCCGCTCTTCCTCCTGCCCCCTCTGCTCTGGTGATCCTGCTGAGCAAGTCAATTCAACAACCACCCGTACACTCTACCTCGCACAGAAACCATTAATTACCCCGGGATCCCGCCTGGACCTTGTCTGGGCACCATGGCGCTGACAAACTCTGCTTCGTCCAGATTCACTGGAGTCCATCCCTATCTTCAGAATACTGTGTGTGCACAGTAATGTTACACAATTACATGAAAAAAATCTTTATTTCATGTAACTGCGTCATCCTTCGCTAAAACAACGTCCTGCAGGAGGCAGCGACGCGATGATGAGAGCGCACAGAACGAGGAAAGAAGACAAATAAAGGAAAGAGACAAACGTTTCCGTGTCGAGCTGCCAGAGACGTATCACCGCCTCCACGTGCTCAGATAAGAGCACGGAGATCAATTCCTGCATCCACAGCAGCAGGAGTGGACCAGACTGCAGCGAACCATCATCCATCTTCTATCAGGCTGGAAAAGCAAGTGAAAAACAAATGTATTAAAAAAAAAAAAAGTTGAGCAATGGGGCCTATTGCTGTTTATATCGATGTGCATTGAAGGAAAAGGAGAATATAGTTTGCATTGAGGTCTACATATTTCTATTGATTAAGACTAAACTTTGATTAGCTTTCTTCTGGCACTGATATTTCCTGAACAGATGAACCGCAGTAATTCCCCATAAGGAGGAAAGGTGCGTGTGTGTGTTTACGCACAGAGGCAATCTGCATTTCATTACCACACACTCCACTGTATCCACGCAGCATCTGGCTTTGTTATTTAATGTCTCAGTGGCATCAGCCAACAGCTTGATTAATCATTAATTGATTCGGCACAATTAGTGCTGCCATTTGTATTTCTGTGGCTGCACTCATATGAAGATTAAGAGTTTAAGCAGATTTCAATCTCTTCAATTCCACTAATTGCTTCTTTTCACGTAGCAGGTAATTATTTCTGCTTTGTGTCGAGCCACTGTCGCGACGCTAACAATTTCTGCGCTGTAAAGCGACGAGTCCCAGTGACTGTATCTGTGACTTCCCCCTGTCGCAGGAAGAGGAGGAACCAGGAAGCGCGTGGACTCGCGTGTACGTGTGCGCGTGTGCACGTGCAAAGGATTGATATTCACCTGGCATCGAGCAGAAAACGACCGAGAACATTTCCTCTGTGTAAATTTGCAGTTCTCAGCTGTGCACACTCGGCCGTTCAAGATGGGAAATTCTTTCCGAGGAGCTTGGCTGAAAACCAGGAAATGATTGGATTGACTTTCAAATCCATATTATTCCTTTTAATGTGAATATAATAAGACGTGTGGAGGAAGAGTCTGGACTGTGTGTGCGCTGTGTTGTGTTATCGGACACTTATTCACACTTATTCAGGGCACTTTCCATTTGGGACACAAAGGACCGGTCCCCACATAACACATAAACGAAAACAATACATGCATCATTCAATCTCAATCTCATGTCAGCTCTGAATGTGTTTTCTTGTATTTATTTTGGATTCACAAATGAATTTCATGCTTCAGAGGTGCGAGTGTATCACTGTGCCAAAACACAGATCCGGCTCCAAACTTCCCGACAAAAACAGAACTGGAAATAAATGATGTCTCTAAGCTGAGGTGAAGTATTTCTTCTCCATGCAGCTCAGGAATACTGCACACGTACTGCACATGAATGTTTAATCTGCAGTATTATAACCACCTCATCCACCTCACAAAAGCTGCTGCAGCACAGATTATTCCAGTTTGGAGGAAACTTTTTCCTCCCGAGTCTTTTCACAACAACAACAACAACAACAACGACCGAGAACTGAAAGAGGAACCCGACTGGAATCTGTGGGAATCATTTCCTGTTTGCATCAGGCCTGCACGCGGTCTGCAGTGTGGATCAAAGGAGGACGTTCCAGACGGAACTGGATTATCATACAGGTGATACAGGTTAGCGTTGGGAATCTGGAGTTGTTTACGTGCATGTGTATGAACCGTTCTTCTCTGTGTCCACAGAAACCTTGAACCCACCTCGAACCACCTGTGAGACGAGAGCGGGGGATTTATAGGACGCAGCAGAAACAGAGGCAGGAGGTATTTATAAAATGAAACACCGCTCGACCACAATCCATATCTGTCACATCACACAGCCCGCAGCCTCTTATTACCTCGCCGTCCCCGAGGACAGAACACAAACCAGACTAAACTCGAGTCTACGTGGGAATCAGCTGTCAAACGTGTCCGTTTAGGTTTGTACTTGTCTCTGATAAGGACAAAGTCAGGGAGAGAGAACATCATCAAGGCGAAGGACACAGTGGAGAAACAACGCTCTCCCATAAAGGCAAATGAGGATTTTATTCAGGGATGGGATCAGTATGTTTGTGGAATGAAACGTCAACATTTCCCATTGTAGATGTAATCAGCATTTATGATCAGGACATTCCGAGCGAGATCAATAATCAAATGGTTCGACACACAAAGCCACTGGGAGCTGATGCAGTGGCTCTGTGCAGCTCGTATTGTGTCAAACTGTTCCCGTGTGTGTCTTTGTGTTCTTTACGTAGGCAGCTTAATCATTTTGAACTGTGGAGTCGACGCACGACTTTGGACCTGCACACAATAAATCAGAGGACAAGTGCAATATTATCACTGGGATTTAAGAGGCGGCAGGAGGAGGAGATTTATCATAAGGCCCGGTACTGAGCCCTGTGTGTGTGTGTGTGTGTGTGTGTGTGTGTGTGTGTGTGTGATGCATAATTTCCTGTTCACGTTTCCTTTTCCCCAGGTGTTAAATAATGCACAAGCAGTGTATGGAGAGAAGAAGAAAACGAAATAAAACCATATACAGTATGTCTGTGTGTGTGTGTGTGTGTGTGTGTGTGTGTGTGTGTGTGTGTGTGTGATGCACACATCACATCACTTATGAGAAACAATGGAATCTAGATATCTAATGTAAATAGTCGTTGTCGTTGTTTTCATGCACATTAAGTCAGGGAAAAACAGGTTTTAGTTGTCGTGGTTGATATATATATGTGTGTGTGTGTGTGTGTGTGTGTGTGGTTGAACACCGTGTAAACACAATCAGTCATCGACACAGGAAGTGCAGAGAAACTGAGGTGATGAGGAGTAAATCTTCTGCCTTGAAACCAGATAAACAAATATTTCAGCCAGTAAAAGGCAGGAGATGAAGCTGTACAGGTTTGACACCGGTTTGAGGGACGACGCTTGACAATCTGTCTTCACCAACCGCACAAGATCCTTCCTCCGCTCGCCGTGGCCAAGAATCTGTCCAGCAGGCGGTGAGACGGTTTCCGACTGCAGGGTCTCATCTCACATCTGGACACGAGGCGCTGCGTTCAGGTCTACGTGCAGTTCAGTGGTGCTCGTCCCTGTTCGGATAATCCAACCTGAAAATTCCAGCTCTTCCTGAGAGGAGAGGAGAGGAGAGAAGTGGGTGATTATGCAGGAGCTTCAGGCTGAACGTCGAGGAGGAGGAGATGGAGGGAGGAGATGGAGGAGGAGATGGAGGGAGCAGATGTATCACCCTGCAGAGTTATTGGCAGCCTCGGTGAGGACGAGCCAAAGAGCTGTAAAAGTAATGAGCTAATCTTTATCAAGGCCACCGATAATTCTGGAGGGCACAGTAAAACCACGGCAACGCGCTGAACTCCGCCTCCATTATTCATTTGTTTAAAAGTCCTCCTCAGCTCTCCTCCGGTGTGTGTGTGTGTGTGTGTGTGTGTGTGTGTGTGTGTGTGTGTGTGTGTGTGTGTGTGAAGTTGAAGATGCTGTTACGCTGAGGGCAGATCCAGCTGCTCTCTGAGCCCCGGGCGGTGACATCACACTGACCACCTGACCGAATGTCTCCGCCTCCTTCTGCATCCTGTGAGGGTCAGAGTTTGAACCTCGACCTTTTAGGATTCTTGCATAAAACTGGAGTAACGTTCCCGACTTCACCTCAGTTTTCAATTGAATTCCGGTGTAAAACAATCGATGAATTTGTGATGCGTTTTAAGATGACAGGATTCCGCCTCCGGAGCTGAGTCTTCCCTCATCTGATCCGTGATAACAGTGTTTCCAGCTTTTCATTCAAGTCTGGTTTCAGGAAGAAACAGACGACAATTCTCGATTATCACCTGTGTACGTGAAAGAAGATCTCCACACGCCGTATCACCCAATTCCTATCATCTTCCCTCTGTTATTAGTGGAACAGGAAATAGTTTTCCACACATCAGCTCTGCCGCGCTCACAGGTGCTGGATGATTCGCTTGGAGATGGTGACGAGGACAAAGTTAACAGTGACCTTATTATCTCCAAGCTTCAACGTCTGTTTGCTCTGTGAACGACGCTAATGAAGCCGCGTTCCGTCCAATCACAGAGGGAATAATCACCACTTTGTGTTTCAGGTGACAAACGCAGGAGGAAAAAAACAGCTCCTCTTGTCACGACCTTTCCAACTAACAGTGACGCACGCTGGTACACGCGCGATGGAAATCCGACTTCCATACTCGCCTGGGACAAAGCACCGCGAAAGAGAGAGAGTGAGAGAGAGAGAGAGAGATACTGAAATGTGATGTTGTGTTATTGTACGGCGTCAAACAGGAAAAGCAGATCATTCAAATAAAGACGTTCTGAGTGAGAAGCTACAAAAGTCACATATCATATCTTCTCACCCCCTCCCTCTAACGAATCATTAGCTGTGACCAGCTCCACATCATAGATGAAGTCACCCCCCCACCCCCCTCCCCCCGTCTTCTCCCTCACCTAACGAGGCCTGATCATTAGCCGCAGCCGGCCCGACATCAGACAGGAAGCGGCTTCGTTAAGGCAGGAGATTGGCATTCGCTGTCCGCGGGGCCTCTCCTCTTTCCCACGTCTCTGCCTCGTTCCATTTGACGTCGTGAACTCACAGGCAGGCGAGTAAACCTCGGGATGCAGCTCCCGCTGATGAAGAGATTCCAACCCAAACATGGCCGCATACAGATAATCACAGCCCCCAGTGCTCACATGCACTGCATCCAACTACTATTATTATTATTATTATTAACACCTAACGAGGCGTTGGCTTAAGGATATGACTCAAACCAGTCTTACATTTATTATTATTAGTAAACAACCCTGTTGCTGTTTTTCAGTTCTCGTTTTAATTTCTCCTCAAAATAATTTTTAGGCTTTTGAGTTTAATAAAACGATATAATTCATAAATTGTTACGATTACTGTGGTTAAAATGTGCAGAGATGGTGCTTTTAATGAACTTAATCAACTTAAATGACGTTGTGGTTTTATTTGATTTTATCTTTCAGTGACGTGAAAATGGGATTTTTACAATTTGTGAAAGAATGAAACTCAGTCAAGAGGTGAAGAGAGATCAAACTGAGCCAAGTGAAATATAAAAGGACAGACTGGTGACAGACAGACAGGTGACAGACCGACAGACAGACAAGTGACAGACACACAGACAGGTGCGCGGGTTTCTGTTTAAACAATTCAAGCCTGACAGGAAGCCGTGTGAGGGAAAAGGCCGGTTGATGTTGACTGATCAGAAAGTGTCTCATTTGCCGCAGGGTGGAAATAAGCAGCGTAAACGCACATGGCGTCGCAGTGCGTCTGACGACTCGCCGTTATTTGTCGACAGGCTGTAATTACTCCGTCTGGTCGTTATTGCACCGAAGCGTCAGAGATGAAAAGCGAAGTTCGAGGAGGCAGAGAAGCGGATGGAGCGAATGGATGAAAGGAACCTGAGCGGGAGAAATGTTGTTTTCCAGACCGCTGTTTACAAACGGCGACGAGCGAAACGTGTTGTGATTATTCAAATGTGTTTATCAGCGAGGAAACGCCACATATTCTCAGGTTATGTAAATCTAACCTTTCGCATTTCTTTATTTACTTTTATTCAAACACTGTCCCTGAACGTTACACATACGGTGTTTCTTCTCTAAAGAACATCTGGGTCATAACAGTGTAAATTAGCTCCGCCTCTTTGTCCACCCACCTGTCAGCGTCTCTAACCTCGGAAAAACCAGCCTGTGCTTTTGGCTTTGTTCCAACTTGTCCTGGTCATGTGACCAACTCAAATTTTACTGTCCCATTAATTCTATTCTTAGCGGCGCGACAGCGCGCTAACGTCTCCGCAATTACTCTGGCGAGCACAGTGTGATTATAACCCATAAAACCAACGGCCAGAGCCATGAAAATAAAACTTTATGGCGTAATGAAGCGTCGTTTCCCTTCAGGGTTTCGTCAGCTGTGGATGTGTGCTAGCAAAACATACAGTCAACGTTCGTTCCCTTCAACCGTCACACAGGTTGTTTCCAAATCTGAACCCACAAAACCACAACATAACACTAACGCAGTCGTACGGGTTCTACAGGAGGACGTTTGGACCAATCAGGCGTGAAGGTGAGACATTGTTAATCATTAGCATGAAGGAATGGTGAGTCTTATGATGTCTCATCTATGACCTGTAATGATGCTAATGGCTTTAGCTGTCTCCCTTTTCCACCACTAATCACCTGCTGTTTGCCGACAGCTGCTGCTCGAACAGGAGAAAGGAAAAGGGTCATTTCGTAAGTTTTGAAAGAGCTGCGATCAGACCTGGGACGCGTGGACTCTTCCCCTCACTGAACACTTGGCTCGTAGCATCGTAGCATCATAGCATTGTAGCATCGTAGCATCATAGCATCGTAGCATCATGGCATTGTAGCATCGTAGCATCGTAGCATTGACAAATGTGTTTGTGTTTGGTCTCTGTGTGTGGAGCTTCCTCATCCTCCTCGTCCTCCTCCTCGTCCTCAACATCAGCAGCAACAACAACAACAACAACTACAACAACAACAACAAAGCGGCAGTGGCTCTTCAGTGGTAGCTGTGTTCGGGGATGAATGAAAGAGCGAACACGCAGATCAGGTATCTGAGAACCTTTAACGAGGTTGAAGGACAGTTCTTCATGATGGTTGTGATGTGATGATCTGATTGGACCACTGGACTGGAAGAGAAGTTTGATCTCTAATGGTTTAGACTGAGGTGTTAGAATATGGAGTGCTCATCCCTCAGCAGGGGAACAATCTGTGCATCCTGAGCTGCACCGCTTGCTTCTCTCAGCTGTGCTGCAGGGAGGAGCTGCTCCCTCGCCACCTCACCCCCTCGCCACCTCACCCCCTCGCCACCTCTCTTTCCCTTGCCGCCTCTCTCCCTCACTCCCTCACCCCCTCGCCACCTTGCTCCCTCTGCACCCTGAGCTGTGGACCATTCCGCGTTTTGTTTCCACAGAGATTGTCACAGCAGTCGGAGCCCACTCTGGTGCAGACGGGTTAATTGGTTTGTGGCGCCACAGAGCACCTTTAGGTTCAAGTGTAGAAAAACAGAAAAAAAAGATGGGAGAAAAAAGATTCTCTCCTTTTTTTCTTTTTTCTTTTTTTTACTTATCATGACATCGCGGTCCAGATCGCTACGATCATACATCACAGACAGTGTTACAGCAAAGCCAGATTTAACACGTGAGCCCGAGTCAAAAAGGTCCAGATGACTTCTCCTCTCATGAGGACTCCAGGTCTGGTCAGAAGATAAACTGCTCTTCAGCTCCATTTCAGACTGGTTTCTGAGACAAGGTTCATGAAATGAACTGAAAACCACTGGGGAGAGAAGAGATGAGATGTTAGATGCTGGATCTGGTCACAAACTCAAACCAAACCCAAACCAAACCAAGTGATGGAGGTAAAACCCACCTGGCCTCCAGTCACCTGTGCAGAGAGCGACTGTTTGTGCAGGTATATACTGTATGTGTCATCTCGTATATACGTCTCAGTTCTCCAGACGCCACGTTTTAGTATTAATATCAAGGTACCAACTTCTGAGACCAAACGTTGTATGTTTGTCCAATTAGGATGAAAATGATCCAGGCTCTGACGTCTCCGTGGAAACGTACGGCCTCCTGAGGATGGGGAGGGACTCATAATAATCTCAGTGTGGAGCTTTTTTCCTGGTGACGTTCTGATATGAGAAGATCAGCGACTGCAGCAGGTGAAGCAGAGCTTCAAGGTGACGGTGGGAAGGATGAGGATTTCCGAACAGCCGACGTGAAACAAACGGAATCTTTAGGGAAATAAACGTCACTCGTCACCCACCAGAGGATCCGGCTGCAGGGAACATACCTCTGACAATTCAAATGTTCTGACGCCAGGTGAAGACTTCCATCGCTCCTCCAGAGAGTCTCCACACACACTCAGCTGTTCAGCCTCACACACACTCAGCTGTTCAGCCTCATGCGGACGACCAAGCTGTTTTCAAGGGCACAAACATCTTCCACCAGAATTCGCACTAAAAAAAACCCCAAAACAAAACAAAACGGCAAAACCTTATATTTTCTTACAAACAGGAACTGAAACAACTCGTTAATTGTTGATGAGAAATGCAGCATGAATCACCTGTGATGAAGGACTGAAGAAAACAGATTAATGATTGATTGTTGCCTAAACAAACAAAAACACACACAATGACTTTGTCAGAAATATTGTATATTAACACACACTGATCATAAACATGTTGCAGCCTCACATTCTTCCACTTTCTAACCCAAAGATGAACCACTGTCCTTGACTGACTATGTCTTGGTGTGTGTGTGTGTGTGTGTGTATTTGTGTATTTGTGTGTGTGTGTGCCTCACACCTTTTCTCTTGAACACAATGCCTGGAGTTGTAATGTATATTTCATGCTTTGTTGGGCCTCGCTGCACGTTGAGACTCAGCCGCCATCAAACATTCATCCTGCAGAGGAGCATTTCCATATCAAGAGACGCCGCCGAGCCAAATCCAGCGTGAGCGAGTACCTCTGCCTCCGTGTGGCGTTATCGCTCCCGCCGTATGCTCGCAGTCTTAGTTCCCGCCCTTTTATTCCCGCCGCCCTTTGTTAAAAGCCTCTTTGTCTTTCCTCCGCGTCCATTATTCACTCCTCCTCTGATTGTTGTACAACTCGGAGGAGCGGCGAAGCACCCGCGGTTTTCCGGATCGGCAGAAACCGGGATCAGCGTCACGATTATCACCCTGCTACTTTTTGTGACTGGAAGATAAAGCGTCGTTCTAATTCTCTTCTCTGGGTCGTGTTTTGAATCAATGTCCCGCTGGGTTTGTCCCACTCTGACTGAGCTGAGACCAGTGTGGAGACCAGAACTGGAGACATGTCCAGCGTGGACCAGGGTCAGCGGGGACCAGCTCCTCTGACTCCCTCAGAGGATGAACTGCAGATGATGGATGGACAACATGATGGATGAGACGTGTCTGTGTGAACACACTGGAACACAACTCTGTTTGTGTTGCTTTGAACAACCACATTGGAAGATGCAAAACAGGACATGAAAAACAGACCTGCAGAGGAAAGAGGGACGTCGGATCTTCTCTGGGATAGTTGTGTTTCTGTGTCTGCATGTTCCTACTCTCTCCCTCTTTCCCTCCCTCCCTCCCTCCGTGTCCCAATATTTTCCTGTTTCATGCTTTCGACACCTTGTCAGCAGCTCACACCTTCTCTCTGCAGACGACACATGTGCGGCGGCACATCTCCTGCTCGCACTCTGCAGGTTCTGCAGGTTCTGCAGGTTCTGCAGGTTCTGGCTGTCGTGTGGTTACATGAAGGACGTCGTTAGCTCCGGGGCAGGACTCGTCATCAGGGAGCATCTTCTCTACAAGCTCCCTGTGGAGGACGAGTCTCCACCGCCTCTCTCAGTAACGCAACCACACAGCAATTTACACAACATTCATACAACTATGATCTGTTAGCTCCTTAACATTTGCACGTGAGGACTGTGAGGTAAAATATGAATGAGCTTCCAACCTAAACTCAATAATTAGCCATAACGACCTTGTTCCTATAAACGCATCAATAAATGTCACTTTGTCATCTTTCATTTTTCTAGGAAGAATAAACACAGACTCCTCCCGTCCATCTTTCACCTTTTACATTTAGCTCTCTCTCTCTCTCTCTCTCTCTCTCTCTCTCTCTCT
>JAFBJQ010001187.1:347882-406004 GCA_016785345.1 Trinectes maculatus
GTTTCTTTGTTAGGAAAAAGACTCCTGGGGGAAAAACGAATGATCCGAGTGGATGACAACAACAAGAATCCCAGCGTCTTCCCGGTTCAGTGATGTAACCGTGAGCTACACAGGAAAAGTTTCTTTCAGTAAAGTTGAGGCAACGTCATCCTGTGAAATATTTAGCAGACGTGTGTTTTTTCCCTCGAGTGTGTGTCACAGGAATCCCCGTAAACCCGTCTCCTCTCCGGCTGCTCTCCTCTCTCAGCCTTTCATCCATCCATTCACCCCCCCCCCCCCCCCCCCCCCCCCCCCCCCCCCCCCCCCCCCCCCCCCCCCCCCCCGCCGCGCGCCGCCCCCATCCCATCCACACCACGGCGTGTACCTACATGTGTTTGTGTGTCAGAGTCAATACGCGTCCCGCTGGAGGATTTGAAGTGAACGCTGAGCGTGCACCTTCTTTCACTGAGCTGTTTATTTTCTCCTTCGCTGTGTTTGATCACTTCAAACCCTCCAAAGCCCTGTTTCCTGTTTGTTTATGGCGTCTGTACCAGCTGCGGCCACAAGGGCACAAATCCTGCTTTGCACGTCCCAATAAAACCGAGTTATTCCACGTTGTCGAATGCAGCGTTTGTCTACATTATTCTGTGGAGATTCATTGTGTAGCATCTGTGAGTCTGTCTCACTCGTCCTCGTCTGTCTCACTCGTCCTCGTCTGTCTGCTGCCGTGGTTGCACAGTTTAATCCGGTGCTGGATTCACTGCCGGGGACACGTGGTCTCTCTGGTGGCCGTCGGCCTCAAAGAGCTTTTGATTTAACAGCGGAGAAGACGTGAACGAGTCCTTTGCTTCTGAGAGTCCTCGGGTGAGAAGCTCTTGAAAGGCTCCGGTGTTAACTCATCTGCCGCTCGCGCTGGTTTCCTCTCCTCTTTCATCGCGCTCCGACCTGGAATATTAAAATAACCTGAAGAGCGGGACACATTTGTGAATTCATTACTGAACAGGAGAGATTTCACCAGATCTCCAATGCTGGTTCGTTCTCATCCTTCTCCCACTGTCCCAGATATGTTCAAACATCACGAGCTCATCTCCTGTATCAACCTCAACTGTCAGTCACATGACAACGTCTATAACAATATCTGTCAGCGTCCGCAGGCTTCATGTCCTCCATCATGTCCATCATCACCATCCTCCATCATGTTCCTCATCATCCTCCATCATGTCCATCATCGACCTCCATCATGTTCCTCATCATCCTCCATCATGTCCATCATCGACCTCCATCATGTCCATCATCATCATCCTCCATCATGTCCATCATCATCATCCTCCATCATGTCCATCATCGACCTCCATCATGTCCATCATCGTCCTCCATCATGTCCATCATCATCGTCCTCCATCATGTCCATCATCATCCTCCATCATGTCCATCACCATCCTCCATCATGTCCATCATCATCGTCCTCCATCATGTCCATCATCATCCTCCATCATGTCCATCATCGTCCTCCATCATGTTCCTCATCATCCTCCATCATGTTCCTCATCATCCTCCATCATGTCCATCATCATCCTCCATCATGTTCCTCATCATCCTCCATCATGTCCATCATCATCCTCCATCCTGTCCATCATCATCCTCCATCATGTCCGTCATTGTCCTCCATCATGTCCATCATCATCATCCTCCATCATGTCCGTCATCGTCCTCCATCATGTCTGTCATCGTCCTCCAACATGTCCATTATCGTCCTCCATTACGTCCATTATCGTCCTCCATCATGTCCACACTGAGCTGCATTTATGTCTCAGTGTCTTTTAAGTCTTTTGATTCTCTGGGAAACGTCCAGACTTTCCTGTGTAAAGATTCAGCCGTCAAAAGGTGAAGTCGTAGGTCGAAATGAAAACAGACTGATGCATTTTAATGAGACGCAACCCCCTCAGGTCCTCAGCATCTCTGCTCCATTTCCATCCAGCGCCTCAGGCACCGGGCCGGTACACACTCCATCCATATGGTGAGTGAAGCCAGTGAAAGAAGGGAAGACGACCGAGGTTTATTCCCAAGTTTCCTGGAAAATGTCACATGGAAAACATCAACTAGATGTAAAAGCAGCTGATGGTAAATCTCAGGTTAAAGTCTACGGGGCTAAAGGTTTGTGGTGGTGATGACATCATCACATTGTTCATTTTGTTTCGGTGCTCTCTTCCCCTTTAAGTTTGAGCGGTGGCAGGGGGCGGAGCCAGCTCCTCCAACAGCAGCTGACGAGGCACACCTGACTTCAATCAGCCCATTACTGCTCCATAAAAGACCAGTGGACACGCCCCTTCTCTGCCAGATCACTTGTGCATGTTGCCTCAGTGTTTGTGTGTTGTGTTTGAACTTTGACTAACTCGTGTTTTCTCGTACATTTCCTGGTTGTCACAGAGAGTTCCTCTCTTCCTCCAGCTCCATGTTTTGTGTCTCTCCACTGCGACCTGACATCCTGAGCGTTTCCCTTTGTTACTTTGTTTTGTCTCTGCTCTGGGGTCCAAGTCTTGTGTCTCTCTTACTTTTCTATTTTTTAAATATCCTTGTTTTTCGCCTTGTTTTGGTTATTAATTAACAGACGTTCACCATGTGCGCGTTATGTTGAGTAAAACAGTCGTCAGTTATCATCAGACTCTGATGGAAGATGTGTCATCACACCGTTTCTCATCTGAATAAATTAAAGCTGCTTTCGTTGGTTGGGTTTTTGTTGGCTCTGCCATGTTTTAACGATGAAGATGCAGTCATATATGAGTGAAATATGGAAGCAGGTGACTGTGAGATAGAATTGATGGTGATATTGGGTTTTTTTTTATTTAACGTTATGTTTTAAATGCGTCCAGTATATATGAATCAGGCCTCTCTGTGTCTGTCTGTCTGTCTGTCTGCCTGTCTGCCTGCCTGTCTGGCGGCGGTGTGACTAATATCCACGGTGACAAACTCCCCTCCTGATGATTGGCTCCGTCCAGGATCCAGGAGCAGTGTGACAGAGCCGGTTCTGCTCATCAGCTGAATAATTACGACTCACCTGCTCCTCCTCGGGGCCTTGCTGTTATAAACGGCCCCGCTGTCTCAACACTAATGGGAAATCATGGCTGTGGCGGTGTGGCGGCGGCGGCAGGCTGCGCTCCTCGGGGACCTGGCTGGATGTATTTGGGTCAGTTAGTGTCTGGAGAAGAAGAGTGAGGCCGGCGAGTAATGAACCGACTGATCTGTTTGACTGCGAGTCGGTTAGTGTTCACCTGATCCTCTAACAAACAGCGAGGACAAAACAATCACGATCAATCACGCCACCATGTGGTGACTGCTACCTTCATCGCTACGTTGATTCTTTAAAATTTTTTTCTTAATATTGTCCGACTAGTTTTCATTCATACATTTACGCTGGTGACAAACAGCGATCTGTTATTTCATGAATGACGTGTTTGAAGGGTCGTTAGCTCTGATCTGTGAATGGTTTCCATCCACAGAGGAGGAGCTGTGAGCACATACGAGTCCTCGGCTAATAGCCTGATGTGAGTTTAATATAAACGACGCTAATGGATGGGCTATAAAACGTCTCCTTATCACACATTACTGTGTTTAAATTCAACTGTATTGATTTTGCGAATGTCCTGCAACAAAAACAAACACACAGCAGGTTGTTTTTAGTCCACTGTGCAAACTGCAGTGTAACATATACGTTGTCCTCTTCTCTCCGCGGCACCATGCTGTCATATTATTATGATACATCAGTACATCACGTCCAGAACAGAGACATGTGTTTCTTCTCACTTCCTGGTTCAGTAGGTCGCAGGTTGCCATGTGCCCAGAGGCATCTGGTAAGAACCAGCTGAGATGCTGTCACCGTAGCAACCCTTTCTGTACCACATGTCCACCTTCTGTGCCTCGCTGCCATTTTGCACTTTTCTGTGACGCTGTCGACTGCAACGACAGCGTTTTACTCCTCATTGCGTATGAACTTTCTCAAAGTCTGCGTACGTGATTTTTATCGTGATGATGTCATTGTGACATTGAGATGGGACCAGCAGCAACGCACTGACGCGCACTGTGATGAGTTTGCTTACCAGTGAGCGGGCGCCATCTTTGTGGCCGGTGTCCCGGTCCCATGACGTCCACAGGACTCCACCGCATCACTGCATCAGTGGTTTCATTGTCCACGGGACACGTCTCAGCAGCAGAGCATCTGTCCTTCACCAGCCACGTTCATCACATCACTGCTTTATGGCTGTTCTGCCCACGGTGATGTTTTACTGTTTACAGCTCGTTTAGACGCTTTGTGGCTGCACTCGCATATAAAAAACCCTTTATTACCCCGACTTCCTCCGCCGTCACTCATTTTAATCGTCGCTCTGGCCGATCTCAGCGCACAGATGCTGCCATTCACCTACAGTTTGTTCCTTTTGTGTGACGCATTAATGACAATAAAACAGTTTCATCTGCAGCAGTGTCATTTAAAAAACATTCATTATAACCTTCGTCCCTCTCACTGGTTGTGAACAAGAAAAACGTTTTGCTGTCTACATGTGACGATAGAGCAAAACAGGAAATGACGCAATAACACCTGAGAAGGTCGTCATCATACGGGTGATGCCACGTGTCAGGTGATCAGGTGAAATTATGGTGAGAATCGTTTCTTCTTCTCTGGCTCCATGAGTCATCAGAGTCACAGCTGCTGATGAATGCTGATCAGTGAACAGGATATCGATCGATCACCGACACACGGTGCTGAGTCCTGATTAAACACGACACAGCAGATTATGACATTAGAGGGAGGTGAAGGTGGAGGTCAAAGGTCAGAGAGTAAAACCTGCTCTCTGTCTGTTAATTATATGTCAGAACAACAGGAAACAACATGTGAACGTGTCCCGTGTCGTCGTCGTTCCTCAGCGTAAAGCGTGTGTGAGATCACACCACAGACGGCAGATTATTGATTTAATTATTTCAGGAATTAGCAGAGATAAAGTCCCGTTTGGCCGAGACGGAGAGGAACAGTTTGTTTAGAAGAAAAAGACATTATTAGACTTTGAGGTAAAAAAAAAAAAGAACCAATGATCTGCCTCAAAGGACAACTGGATGAAGAACTAGATGAATAACTTAATGTAGAACTGAATGACGAACTAGATGAAGAACTAGATGAATAACTTAATGAAGAACTAGATGAAAAATTGGATGAAGAACTGGATGAATAACTTAATGAAGAACTAGATGAAGAACTGAATGAAGAACTAGATGAAGAACTCGATGAAGAACTAGATGAATAACTTAATGAAGAACTAGATGAAGAACTGAATGAAGAACTAGATGAAGAACTAGATGAAGAACTAGATGAAGAACCGAATGAAGAACTAGATGAAGAATTGGATGAAGAACTGGATGAAGAACTGAATGAACAACTGGATGAGGAACTGGATGAAGAACCGTTGCCGCTCATTATTTTCAAAGGTTAGCTATTAGCTATTTGTGTTTTTGACTTTGTCTTTCCTCCTCCTCGTCTGCATCAGTCTGACGCATTTCACAAAATCCTTTCATGAACACAGTGACACAGTCTGGGAGAGAAGGAAATGTCAAGTAGCCACTTATACATTTTTATTATCATTATTATTATTATTATTATTTGAATGCAGAGAGCAGAAAACCTGATGGCCTTTTTCACTTCTGTAGACTAACGAGGAAACGAAACCAGAAAATGACTGATCATGTGACGTGTGTGTGTGTGTGTCTGTGAAGTGTGTGCGTTTGTTATCGGTCTGATATTTACACAGTCAGGTCTGTTTTCACCATCTGGTCACTGCTCTAATCACCATGTTCATGTAAATCTCATTCTGCAGAAAGCAGACTGGATCCTACGACAGTGTTGTTGTGCGTTTGTGTGATAAAAAAAAAAACAACAAAAAAACCAAGTTGAGCACGGTGCGTTTGAGGACAAACAGTTTTTTTCAGCGATTAATTGAAAACACCAGGTGCCAGATGGATCATCTCAAAATGGAACCAGAAGTTATTTCTATCTCTCAGTATGAACGAGCTCTCGTTTCTGGAACAGAACTAATCTGGCTCAAACGTAAATATACTGACGATTATCCCATAAGCATCCATTAATGTGACGTCGGTGTCAAGTTGGTGTTGAAAATGCGTCCTGACCGCTTGTCTCTAATCGCCGTGTCAGAACCGAATGGAAGGCGCCGTCAGGCCCAGCGGCAGAAGGTGCCTCCTGCGATGAAACAGGGTAATTCCACTTCACAATAATCACCGGGGTCCTATCAAGTCGATAAGTGCGTTTATAGCGAATGACTCTGGCCACAGACCTGGCAATTTTCTCCCCTGCAATCGCCGGAAACCCATTTTGCTCGGGGAGCGCAGGGAATTGGCGGCTTCAGAAAGTTGAATTTCCCAGGAGGCCTGCGGCATATTGTGAAAATCAGTCGTCTTGGAACGTGTCCAACTGCCTGTCACTCACACAGGCACCTTCAGACCCTGAACCAGAACCAATACCAGAACCAAAACCAGAACCAATACCAGAACCAAAACCAGAACCAGATCTGAACCTGCACCTGAACCAGAACCTGCACCAGATCTGAACCTGTTTTCATCTTTCGATGATGAATGGTGAATAAATACAGTGGTGTACAGTCGCTGTCATAGTGTTTTGAATCCAGGTTTGTGTTGACGTTTGTGTTTCAGCAGCTCCATCGCTTCACGTCCATGTTTGATGACGACACTGCTCGTTCTCCGGTGCATTTTTAATTAAAAAAATGTTTTTAATTGTAATAATTTTTTTATTTGGACTTTTATGACCATCACTCATCTGATAATTTAAAAAACAAGCCAATCATTCACCTGTGTTTCAGTGAATCATGAAAACGTCAGGTATGTAAAGGAATGAGAGAAAAGGAAACAGGAAACAGGAAACAGGAAACGTAGCGTCGCCGCTCGCTGGAGAATCTGCAGCATTCAGATGATTTAATCGGAGGACATATTGATTTACCAGCGTTTGATGTTGTAAAATCCCAAATCCCATCTGCTCTCATGTTATTTATGCAAAGGTTTGATATGAAATCATCCGCGGAGACCAGGCGGCGATGCATCATTGTTCAGCCGCTGTCACACGACGCCGCGCTCCGTTCTCTGGGTAATACTCTAATGACTGGAGTTGTGTGGATGTGGCGGTAATGATGTCATTTATTTGAATTATGATGAGACGCAGGGTGAGGTGACAGACGCCGCCTGTCACGTGTATTTCATCTGTTGGCTCGGGCGGCGTGATTCAGTGGCTGCTCCCCGAGCGGGACGCCGCTGTAACTGACGAGCGTTTTCCCGGGAGTGCAGATGAATCTTTGATTGGTTGGTAGGAGAATGACAAAGGTGGAAATCAAAGTCGGGGGTGGGGGTGGGGGGTCGGGGGTGAGTGGGGGGGGGTCTACGCTCCTGTCATCACCCAGACTGAATCATTGCCCCGGTGAAGCTGTGGCTCCGTCATGGCCTGGAGATCCGACGTATTCATCACAGCCAAAACAACTGGTCTTTCATTAACGACATCATTACACTGACGCCATCATCCATTAGAAGAACATCTCCGAGACGCTCCATGATGGATGTGTGGCCTCTCGCCTGAAGGAGACGAGTTTCACAGCGAAGACAGTCAAACCTTCTTTATGTCTCAGGTTCCAACTCGATTCAAAACCCGTGTTTCTAACGCGTCTAACACGTCTACGTTCTTCATCCAGGTCCTCAGACTTTTTCTGCATCTTCTCAGCAGCTTAGTTTTGGTTTCCGTCTGAAAACTAAATCTTAGAGGTCAAATGGAAGTTTTTTGTTTTGGGTTTTTTTCCAGTGTAAATGAGGCCTCTGCCATCTGGACACCACAACGCTCCACAGACCATTGTCTGGACGACAACCACAACTCAGCAGGCAGACGGTGAGCCGAGGTCAGAGCAGCTCCGGGCAAGGTCACACACACACACACCAGACACACACACACACACAGACACACACACACACAGCCTGTCGATCCGTCTGTGGATTATTCTTATCATTTCCAGAGAGGTGATGACATTGATTTTGTGGGGTTCGGCTGTGTGCAGTGTTTGTGCGTTCGACTGATTCCTCAGTGTCTCAGTATCTGCACAACCTGCTGCTCCAGCAAAATCACCCGCACAAACGTAAACGGAGAAATATGTGTTTGGTCTGACTTTTAAATGATAGAGTTAGTTTGTCGTCAGTCAGCGAGAAACAGAGCAGATGGAGGGACAGTGTCTTTTTTCATAATCGCATCTCGCTGATCGTCTTCGGCCACGAGAAGAACCCGAGTCCAGAGATGAAGCTGCTGAATCTTCACCTCAGTCAGGTTGTCGTCATAGCAACCGCCATGGTGTCACCTCAACACCACGCCTGGATGAAGACGTGTTGGTGTCCCACTTCCTGGTGGTGATGTTGTGTTGTCAGATCACGATTAGATGATGTCCACATTGAAGATGTCCACATTGGACAGTGATGTTGTGTCCGTCTCTTTTCGCACACACACACACACACACACAGAGTTTTCTTTTTGAATGATGGGGTTTTAATTAGCTCCAACATTTTCTCTTTGATTTCACGTCAGCTGTATTTATGAGCTTCCTTTTCGGGGCTTCTGGCTTCGACTCTTACGCCATAAACATCAGCGCCGCGGCGCCGCTGTCTGCTCCGGTGGCGAGATGTATTTAGTGCAGCAGTAAAGTATTGAACCGCGTGCGGCCGGTGTCACATCCAGACGGGAGATGCTAGTTAACCTGCAATGATGAACTGCTTCAATACCATTTGTCCTGCAGCGCCGCGTGAGGCTCCGCGGGGAGAAGACAATAATTTAGAAAAAGGGGGGAAAAAAGCTCCAGCAGACGGAACTAAACAGTGTAGAAGGTCAGATTTATTTCCAACATACATCAGGATTAGAGGAGCGAGCGAGAGGAGCTCAGACGACCTGCAGCCTCTGCTCTGAAGGACTGGCAGACCAACACAGACAGATGAAGTCAGGATCTGAAGCTGACGCTGAAACACAAGAGCCTTTTTTTTTTTTGCTTCGTCTGGGATGTTTGAAGGTTTCATTTCATTCACTGAACAGTGAGCGCCGTGACCTCGCCGTGACCTCGCCGTGACCTCGCCGTGACCTCGCCGTGACGAACCGTGAGTGGAGATAAATGTCAAGTGACTGAGAGACGATGAACGGAGACATGTGACCTTCACTGTACATGGACACACACATGTGACCAAGTTCGACTTAAATAACACTAAATAACGTTTCAGAGGAGATTTAAATATATATTTAAATATATATTTAAATATATATTTATGACGTGACAGATGTGACGAGTGTCGTACAGCAGATGTTCACAATAACAAAGCAGCAGATAACATGGGGACAATCATCACAGGAATACCTCACATTCCAAAGTTTTAAAAATGAAACACAACTAATGCTATCACATAATAATAAATTCTGAAGTTTTATATCCTCACCTTCTTAAAATAATAAAAAGGTTTGACAGTGTGACATCATACGTTGTTGCGTGTTGTTGTGTGCTGACATTGTACAAACCAGGGACACGTGTCATCATGTGGTTGATGCTGTGATGGGAATATGGAAAACGTCTGGTCAGGACTCAGGTTCTGGTCAGGACTCAGGTTCTGGTCAGGACTCAGGTTCTGGTCAGGACTCGGGTCCTGGTCGGCGCCGTTGCGGAGGACGGGGCCAGTGTGCGCACACAGCTAATAAACCACACTGAAACCAATCTGCCTGCTTGCAGAACAAGCAGAGCGCAGCTCGTTTCCTCGGACCTGCTGCCTCACTCTGATTGATTCGCCCCACGACGCTTGTTACTCGAGGCCGAGAGCATAAATACTCCACGTCCCCACTGCATCGCCACTGTAATTTTTTGGCCTTGAAGGCATCACAAAGCTTCTTTATGGACTTCTATTTCCTGTTGTGACACGTTGGGATGATGCAACGTCTCTGAACAACCCTCTGTCACAGGTCACAGAGGTGAACGGTTTAAACACGGTGACGGATTATTTCAGCATCTTGACTCAAGACGGACGACGTGTCGCCACTTCCTGTTACGGCCCTGACTGAAGCCTGATGTTTGTTTGCTTGATCTGATTTGCGTCGTTGTGTTTCCTCACAGACTGTAGATCAGGTTTAAAGTGGCTGGTTAACGGCCTGTGGCGGCGCTGTCTCACATCACTGCTGAATGACGACGTGATTTTTATGTTTTTGTGTGCGATGAGTGAACGAGTGTAACAAAGGACGAAAACATTAGACGCCACTTTCACACTGTTTTTCCTCTTTCTTTCACAGATTGAGACGATTGATTGGACAATAACAGCTTTTCATATTGTCGTTATCTATAGTAACTATAGCGGCTAATCAGCGGCTATTTTACTGCATCTATCATAATATAATGGAGCAGTGTTTATGTCTGCGTGCACACTCATACGTGTGTGTGTGTGTGTGTGTGTGTGTGACACCGTGTCTCTGGGCAACACACAACAAGACAACAATAACAAATTCGGGTTAAAAATGATTTGGCAACTCCAGGGACAAATACACTTTTCCTGGGTGACGATTTGTCATTTAATTAGCAAGCACACAATAGCAGCGGGATCGTCGCACACCTCGGCTGTGCCATCCATCATGGGAATATGCCAGCGGTATTGTATATCCATAATCATTCTCTGCAGACAGAACAGGAAAACAATAAGCCAGCGCGCGTCCCTGTCTCCGTGCACCCGAGGCGCGGTAAAGGTTGGCTGGCTGTTGCCATTTAGAGGACATCTATTATGGAGACGTCAGCGCGGGCTCCCACCAAGAACCTCCAGCAGGCGGACACAAGTGAACTTTGTTGCGGCACTTCTCCCTGCGCCCGTCACACGCTGCCTTCTTATCCAGTAAAGTCAAAGTGACGCCAAGAACAACCTTTAATAACAGAGGTGACCTTTCGAAGTGTGTGTGTGTGTGTGTGTGTGTGTGTGTGTGTGTGTGTGTTGATCAGGATATCTAATGGCTCTACCTCTGTGTGCATGTAGACAGACATGATACATGCAAACACTTTTTATATTCCTTTTTTTTACCCACTATGATGTTGTTTAAATTAGTACACACACACACACACACACACACACACACACACACACACACACAAATGACTTTTACAAGAAAACTGAGGTGAAACAGTTAACGAGTCTTTTCAGGCCGTCCACTGCGTTGACCCTGTTTACACTGCATGCGGCCTGGAGCAGGAGGACGGGGATAAACGGGAATAATCTGGGAGAGGGGGCGATGCGGCGGGATGGAGACGGAGAGGTGGATGACTGAAGGAAGAAAGAGAATAAATGAAATGTGGGAAATAAAGACTGCGTTGGGATTTCTGGGATTTATCAGTTAATTAAAAGAGTTTTTTTGGTTCGGCTAATGAAATTGCGTTTTCCTAATCTGCTAATGAGGGATTGTGTAATAGTCGTCTGTGAGAGGATCCTGTTCCTCTGTGTGTATCAGTGCTGACGTGACGTATTCTCTTCAGGCTGATGTTTACTGCGATGGCGTGATTAGCGGCGGGAGACGCAGACGGAGATAAAGGGAGAAGGTCAAATGTTCAGTTGCTTCACATCAACGCGTTCTGATTCCGTTTGTGCTGCTGACTCAGTTCTCCTGTAACTCTCTTCCCGTTAGAGTCCGAGGCCGGAACCAGACTGGAGATGTCATCGCTCCAGCTCCTCCTGCATGTTGACGAGCCGTATCTGCAGAAGGAAGTGACAGAGCTCTGCCGCCAATTTATTTCATCCTCTTCCTGTTGCATCTTTAATCTTCTTCAGTTGTTTACTGGTTTGTGGTGTTTTCAGTTTCTTCCCTGTTTTATTTTGAAGTTCGTTCCCTGTGTTAGTTCACTTCCTGCCTGTGTTCATCAGACGCCTGCTCGTTTGATTGCTTTCACCTGGTCCTAACGAGTCTGTGTGGCTCCACCTGTGTCTCGTTCACCTGCTTCATAAAGTCTCCTGCTGTGTCCGAAATCACTCACTCATTCCCTACTCCCTGCTCCCTACTCCCTACTCCCTACTCCCTACTCCCTACTCCCTACTCCCTACTCCCTACTCCCTACTCCCTACTCCCTACTCCCTACTCTCTACTCTCTACTCCCTGCTCCCTGCTCCCTACTCCCTACTCCCTACTCCCTACTCCCTACTCTCTACTCTCTACTCCCTGCTCCCTGCTCCCTACTCCCTGCTCCCTACTCCCTACTCCCTGCTCCCTGCTCCCTGCTCCCTGCTCCCTGCTCCCTACTCCCTACATAGGGAAATAAATGTAGTGGACTATATAGTGAGCTCAACAGAAAAATCTTTCGGACACTACTCTTGGCGCACAATTAAAACGTACCACATTAATGTTGTCTCACACAGTACTTGTCCGTTTACTACTGCATTTTTATTACATTCGAGGCTTTTGATTACTGTCCTGTACTTTTTATTTTCGTATTTTGTTTTCTATTTCAGCATATTTTCATATTTTATTCTCTTGGCTGTTTAGTAACAGAAAGTTACAGTGTAACCTACTGGAATGTTTAATTAATATGCTGTTTGTTTTACACTGTTTTTTCAATGCATGTAGGAAGCCATTTAAAAAGGCTTTTATTTAAATGTGTAATAAAATAAATGTCATGTCTTGTCTCTGTTTTGGTATAATTTCCTGTTTTATTTTGAAACCATACCCTCCTCACGTTAGGTCACTTCCCACTTCCCTTCAGGTGTTTCCCATTGTTCATTCTCCGTCTGAAAGAGAGCGATACGGGGGGGGGAATGGGTGGCATGGGGTGAGGATGGGGGGGGGGTGGGTTGTGGTTGAGGGATGATGGGGTGCAACAGAGAGAAGTACTTTTAATAATGGAAGCAAGCAAATAATGTTACCAGTAATTGGCTTTCAGTAGAAATGTTATTTTACACAAAGGCCCTGGTGAGCAGCCTCAGCTTTTATACGCCTGTACGCTATTCTCTTCACACACACACACACACGCGCGCACACACACACACACACACACGCTGACTGGGAGCTAAGAGCTGAGGAGAGTGCGGCAGTGAGCGCAGCCTCTCTACAGCCTCACCGCTCTCGAGCCCTGCGCCCCCCTCCACCCGCCAACCCTCCCCACCCCCCCGCCGGTCAGCCCACCATCTTTAAAATGCAGTCATTAGGGAGGACAGACTATCTTGCAGACAGAGGGAGAAGAAAAGTTTCCCCCCCCTTTTTTTTTCTTCTTTCCCCCAAAACTCTTTACTTTGACCATGTTGGAGACGACGTGACTGGAGGAATATTTAATAAATAAAATTGCGGGAAGCAGAAGCAGATGAAATTAAGAGCCGTATCGGGGGAATCTTAACTCGGCAATTGCAGATGAAAAGGCTTTTAGAATATGCATACGATAGATCTCTGACCCACATTAGAGAACGCAGTTCAAAGGCATCCTACGTTTGTTTTTCTTTTTTAAAATACATTTATTTAGGAGGAAAATTGCCTGATGAGCGAGAGTGCATGGACAGAGCGGGCAGTGCATGCTGGGTAAATAGCCAAGTCCTGCATCTGCCAAGCGTCTACTCACACTAGGTAAGATGTCAGAGGGCAAAAGGTTATCGGAGCCTCTCAAAGGACTTTCCCAGCCCTGCGGGAAGAGACAGGATATGACCCTCTCCAGTAAGTTTGATAAGATGCAGGTGTTTTGTGCGGAAAGAAAACAGAGGCTTCACTTGAAATTCCGCTGTGCAGATACTGACTCCTGATAAAAGCCGTGAGTCACTGGTCGACCTGCAGAGAAACGTCTACAGGACCCGCGTCAAAACCAGCGCCGAAAAAACTCCGCCCGGCGATAACAAAGGTTAACGTGGGCACAAGAGCGTAGTCGCTGATTATCAAGTGGGCAACATATCAGAGGAGGCAGTGGCCACGCACAGCCGTCATACAAACACATATCGGCGTGCGACTATTTGCAACACTCTCCATGTTACACGTTAACGGGGTCGAATATTTGGAATTTCGCATTTGCATGGAAACAAAAAAAGGAAATATCCGAGTCCTCTCGCATAAAAGTGATGCTAAAGCCGCCTGTGTGTGCGTGTGTGTGTGGTGTTTACCTTTGCCTAACAGCGCCAACGCCCATTTTGCAGTCTAAAATAACAATATTTTTGTTATGATGCAGTGTGCGTGTGTGTGTGTGTGTGAGTGTGTGTGTGTGTGTAGAGGGTTTACATCATTCTATATCCTTTTTACCAATTACCCCTAATTAAACTCGAACTCATTATACCAGAAGAGATAATTATTAAAAAAGTTAATTGGCATTTTAGTAGGAGCCCTTCATGTGCAGCACATGTTTGTTCTCTTGCATTAACCCTGACTCCTTTTGTTCCCGTTCAGCCTGACTCCATTAGATATCAAAGGTAACGGCAGTGGCAACACAGTGCAAAATAAAAATATTACATAGATGAATTAATAATGACTAATTATGCTTCTGTTTAGAGAGAAAATCATGTGTACTATGCATATGCATGTGTTATGTGGTCCCGGTGAGCCTCGTCTCCTACAGTAGCAGTGCATTCACTGAGAGAGGAATGAAAATGCACGGCGGGTAACGAGGGAAAAACTTCATTTAAAAGACAAGATAGAAAATGTCTTGTGAATGTCACTCTGGCGGCGGTCTGTAATTGGTTTGGATGGCAGATTCTGTGTGAGCGCGGCCAGAGACGCAGGGCAGCGTGCCCCTGCTTTCAAGCTGTTCCAGGCCTGAAATGGAACTGTACTTTCCATAATGCAATTCCCTCTCAGGAGTCCCCCCCACCCCCACCCCCCCACCCCCCCATGAAGCCCTCTGAAGTTCTCAGACTATTCCACAATTCAGTGTTTTTGCACCACCACCTCCTCCAGCCCACCTTCAAGTCAACGCTTTTCATTTCTGCAGCCGACACAACCAGAGGTCATAACCTTAGGCATGGATGAGTCACAGAAGAGTTGCCTATCCCCAGGAGGACCTGGACGCATTAGTCCCAGCTTCCTGTAAAGAAATGTAATGTAATGTCTGCCCCCACGTTCCTGACCTCAAATTGGAGGACATGTCAATACATCTCGCCGCGAGGTCAAGTTTCAGGCAAGATGATGAGGACTGCTTAACTACAGCGAGGACGCCGCAAATGGCTACTTAATCTGGTTGAACAATGTGTTGTTGTGATCCGAGTGGCCCCGCTTTGGCGGCCGGAGCCACTCGATCCCCATAATTATTGTTCCGTTTCATGTGGAGGAGCGGAGGGAGGAGCGTCGTCCCCGGTGCCGCCGGCTGACTGATAGGCAGTGTCGGGACGAGTGGGGAGGGAAGTGGAGAGAGAGGTGGGTGAGGATGGGAGGGAATGGGTGAGACTTGACCCCCCCCACCCCCTTTCACCCTGCACTTCTCTCCATTCAGCAGAACCTGAGGCGCGGGGACGAGGGGCACTGAGAGGAAAAGCAATCTCCTCACCAAGTCGCTGCCGCAAGATTTGATTTGCCTTTCTCCCAGCGTGACAACAGCTTCTGTAGTCGGGATGCAAGTGTATTCATTGTGTGTGGGGGCCACGGGGAGCACAGGAGAGAGGAGGAGGGTGTGTGTCGGGGGGGGTGTTGGGGGGGTGGGGGGTGAAGACACCAGTTGTTACGCCAGTAAACACCCGACAAGTTCAGCAGATGTCACACAGATAGGAGCTAAAGAGAGAGGAAAAAAAAAAAAAAAAAAACCTCACGCAGCTGCCCTGCTTCCATGCATTAGCCAGACTGACAAGTCACAGTGCAACAATTAAAGATGGCGGCAAGTTAGAAAAACACAGACGTGCGCTGACACAAACTGATGCAATCATCAATCTGGTTATTACTAAAACTATAAACCTTCTCCAGTTTAGAAAGTGACTGACAAACATCCTTACCTATCAAATATAATAAATATTAATGTACTGAATATGAGAGGTCTATGATTGTAGTGTGAATAGTAGCAGTAATATGAAGCAGGGTGGGGCGGGACCCAAAACCATGAGAAACGTCCAAGGAGAGAAAAATGGATGAGGCGAGCGAGTGTTTTCTGTCATGGGTGAAAGTCTTTAATGTCATCAGTGTGACTGACGGGACACAGAGGACAGAGGACAGAGGACACAGAGGACGCAGAGGACGCAGAGGACACAGAGGACACAGAGGACACAGAGGCCCGGTGCTGGTTGTGGCCACAAAATGCTTTTACTGCGCCACTAAACTGTGCAGAACAACAAACGAGACGCAATCAATTACGCCATGTCAGATCAGATTCTGCGTCTTCGGCGTGCGTTTGAGCAGCCTGACGTCGGGCCTCAGTCGCGTTTATTGTCCCCCCCCCCCCCCGGAGGGGAAGGAAACAGTGCACATAATGCGGGTTTGTTATTGATATGCCACTGCTGGAATAGGAGGGAGGAGAGGAAAGAGATCCAATGCATTTATACACAGAGCCGATTGCAATTAAACAATAATAAATAATAATAAAGCTGGGATTGGTTGTGATGATATTAAGTGTAGAGCTGGATTTAACATTGTGTTTACACACACGTGCACTTGTCAGCCCTCATGTATGTGTATGTGTGTGTGTGTGTGTGTGTGTCATCCTATGCACAGTGTCTATGAAAATAACTGCTTCTTGCACGTTCACATTCTTGCAAACACACACACACACACACACTCTCTCTTTCTGCTCCCCAACAAAAGCCACTGCACCAGCAGCACGCACAAACACCGCGCCTCAGGGTCGACACCAGCAGCTCACACTCGGTGTGTATGACACCCATGACGGAGACACAGACCACCAGAGTGTGCGTTTATTCTCTCTTCACCATGAAGGAGAGAGAAAAACACTCCCCGGCCCCCTGATTTGCCACGCCCCTCCACCAGCGCCACTTCTCTGCCCTCCACTCCAGCCACCATCATCACCAGCTTCTTCCCGATTATCGAATTTCCCATAGATTCCCTGCCATCTGCTCGATTATAGATTTCCCTCCTCCTTCAGAGAGGGCAGGGCCCCTCAGGGAGGATCAGTGGTAAAAAGGGTGAAAGAGCGCCTGAGGCACCGCCATGGTTGTGGATGAGATTACATTTTTCTATTTCTGCCTGCTAACGGGGGCCCGCCGCGATGAATACAGAGACTTGTTACCATTTAATATCAACCGGCTCCCCTGCGAACTCAAATTATACACAATCAGTTGTGACAGAGGGCCGCGCGCGCGTGACAAATAACCTGCCACACTCTCTGCGTCATTCCACTTCATCAGCCATCAATTCAACCCAAACCCAGTCAGTCGCCCGTCTGGGAATCAATCATGGCGCAAAAGTGGGCGATTCTGCAGAGAGCAGTTGTTTTTTTTTGTTTTTTTTTTTACAAGCGGCACTCTCTGCATCTCCGCCGCCACGTTTGCGTCCGGACAAATAACAACGTGTGTGAATCGGGCGCCATCGTGAAGCCACTCGTGTCCTTGTGCATTGAGCATTGTTTCAGCAAATGAAGCCGACAGCTTCCCCAAAACACAATGAAAGTCCAGGCGTAAAAACACAACGCGCCGCTTCCTGCTCTGCGTTTCCTCCTCGCTTTTCCTGCCTTCCCGTGTGAAATTGAACAAACACTCGCCCACTCCAACCAAAACAATCACCCACCGGCTCTGCGGGCGCTGCGGAAACATGGCCGAAGTGCTGAGGCCGTGGCTGGCTCCACCTGTGTGTGTGTGTGTGTGTGTGTGCGTGTGTGTGTGTGTGTGTGTGTGTGTGTGTGTAGGAAAGTGCAGATCACGCAGCCGTCTTCCATCCGCAGACACAGACACTTGTCCAGACCAGGCTCCATGTCACTCAGGCCTACAGGCTCCACACAAGCCCCGTTAGTGGATGAGTGATTAATTATACATACATTGATAGAAACAGCGTTCATTATTCATGAGCTGCTCAACGTCAAAGCTATTTCCCCACCCTTTCAGCATGATGAAAAGATTTTAAATAATAGACCCCCCCTCTGCAGACGTCTGCATTCCAGCAGAGTCGGCCGACGCTTAAGTCCCAAACTGTCGTCCAACCAGGGAATCGCGGCTCGAACCACTGGTGGCGCCCCGCGCTGGTGTTTTTGTTTTGTCTTTGGCTTAATAAAAGGGGCACGGCTGGTGCTCTGAGTCCTTTCAGATGGAGTCATGGTGTCCACTCGGAATGAATGAGGCCTGCCGCGTCATCAGGCTCAATGGGCCCGGGTAGGATTTCATTCAACACCTGTTCAGCGCTGAGGCCTGTGCTTCTCCCGACTCGCTCTATCTGCATGGGAGAAGTAAAACCTGGATGTAGCTCTGAGATTCATGGTTTCACATGGTACAGAGGGGGGGGGGGGGCTTACTTCCCTTTAAGCCCGTGGAACCCAGTCAAAGTCAATAGCAGGAAGTTCCCCTTCAGGCGCGCCTTCAGGGATTTTCTTTAATTTGGATGTCAGATCGAAAAGTTTTCCCACTCCTATTATCCAAAATCCGTTAATGTGCGTACGGCGCCAGGTGAGAGAGGTTCTTTCTTTTTCTTTCTTTTTCTTTTTTTTTTTTTGGGAAAACAGTAAAGCTAACATCTAATCCAGGAAGATCTTGTGGTTTCCGTGGGGCTCTGGGAATAAGCATTAGAAACGTGTACTGTCTGAGCAGCCGTTTAATTTTTTCGCAGAGAACCACCACACAGTGATTCCCCTCTCGCCCGTGCCCTACATCAGCCAGTGCTGAGAGCACGCTAAATCAGCACGCCAGGAATTCCCGAAGGTTTTTCCCACCTCCCCTGAGCTGGGCCTTAAAAATAAACATTCAGAACACACTGCGGATTATGTAAACACGTTTTGGCTTAAACGTTTGCATTGGAGCGGTGACTGAATATACAGCATCTCTTTGAGTCACATGTGAAATAAATATTCGTTGACTGACCAGACTCATATTAGAGATGTGCAACCTGGTGGAGCGCAGTCTCTCCTGCAGTTTAAAAGGTGGCTGCCAGTCACATCGCTGCTGCTGTAGTCTCCCTGTCTCTCTCCTCCACCCCCACCCACACCCCCCCACTCGCTTTTTCTCCCTCTGACTGTGACAAGGCATCTTTCCAGACGTTTTCGCTGGACGGAGATTTGCGGCAGTTCATTACAGACTGGGAGGCTCTGCGAGCGGATGCAGTCACTCGGAGATGGATTGAGTGGGTCTGTTTATTGACATGCCTTAATCTGACACTGGGTAAAGGGAATGAGTCACCGCCTCCAGACACACTACCACATCACGGCCGCTCCAGCAAATAGGAAGGCAGCGCCGAGGTACAAGTGGAACTTCATCAGCGCTCATTAATCCGACTACCCCGGGCCACTCGCTCAAACAAACCATGTTTACTCGGCGTGCTGGCTGGATGGAGGGGTGATGGAGCTTTTCAAAAGGCCATGTGTGCAGGTGCACAAATCTGCAACACACACACACACACACACACGTGTACTAACATGTACTGCAGAATCCAGCTCATCAGAACACACTGGCCCTTCGAACCCACATCCCCCTACACACAATATCTGTGTGCGCCAGCTGCTGAAACTCAGTGCACTTTGTCACTGGTGCGCTGGACAGGGGTGGACGATCAGGCCTGGTGCCAAAGTGCGTATCACAGAATGGGCTTTTTATTTAACAGATGGGTATACAAGATATTTTAGCTCACGTCACAAACAGCGCTTCTCCGATCAGCGCCTCTGCTCCGCCGTTAGCCTTTTGATCCGGTTTGCCCCGTGCTCTAATGGAAGCACATCTGGTGCTAATATGTGGAACGGTCTTTCTCGGCAGCTGTCAGCGCTGCGATTGACAGCGGCGCATTAGCTGTTTGCACATCACCGCCACATCTGTAAACCCCGCTTGTTAACAGGACGGCGACAGGCTGCCATCAGGGCAGAACAAAACAGCGTCTGACGTCTACTGTTGCTCTTTAGTATTTGCCTTTAAGATGTGAATGTGTGAGTCCTGTGTGTTCTAAATTTAGCCAGTGAAATTAAACAAGTAGTAGTGTGGATCTATTAAGGAGAAATGTGTGTTGAATGTGTTAATGAGTCAGTCACAAACAGATGAATCTCTCTAAAACTATGCACAGGCGCACACGAGAATAACACAACACATTTTACAGTGAAAGACACACATTGCAACACAAACAGACGCACACATCCAGTTGCAATGGGGCAGAAAGTCTGAGAGGGGCCTGCTGTCATCTCCATCGGGGACCGAGAGTCGAGCAGATTGGGAGCGGGGCCAGCGGAGAGGAGGCCAGATGCGGCGGGCTTGACCCGCTCGTTTGTGAGGGGGGGGGGGGTGGGGGGGGGGGGGAAACTATGCACAGGCGCACACGAGAATAACACAACACATTTTACAGTGAAAGACACACATTGCAACACAAACAGACGCACACATCCAGTTGCAATGGGGCAGAAAGTCTGAGAGGGGCCTGCTGTCATCTCCATCGGGGACCGAGAGTCGAGCAGATTGGGAGCGGGGCCAGCGGAGAGGAGGCCAGATGCGGCGGGCTTGACCCGCTCGTTTGTGAGGGGGGGTGGGGTGGGGTTGTTTCAGCGGCTGAAACACACAGGGATTAGCCACACTGCCTTCATTTAATTTAATTTGTATTAGGGCCATCTTTGGGGACGCAAACATGGTTTTTCACTGTGGGGGATATTCAGGGTCATGGAAAACAGCGACAGACGGGAACTCTGCATCCTACCCCCGCAGAGGATCCACAGGGGAAGGCAGGGCGCTGTATTACCAGACCTCATCTACACACACACACACACACACACGCCCTCAAGCACTTATCTTGTTTTCCCCTAATTATGTCTATATTATGAAGTCAAATCTGTCCAATTGAAATGCATCCTCCCTGCATCGCACCTTTCCACCGCTTGATTTCTTGAAATGGAGACCTTGAATCCTTTTGTTCTGCCGCCATAGAAAACATGTAGTAATTTGCGGATGCTTATCAAAGCTCTGCTACGTGCTTTTGTCTGTGTGTGTGTGTCTGTGTGTGTGTGTGCTTATATGCGTGTTGCAAACACTAAGCTCTTATCTACAAGAACATATCTTCGGGCTGGATGTTTATCTGTGCTGATGCTGATTGGAGGAGTTGTCTTTGTCTCAGTGCAGTGGTACATATTATTTGTCTTTTGTTTTTTTTTGTTTTTTTCTTCTTCCATCATTTATTTCTCCTGGGCTGATACAGTTTGATATCCTATGGTGGAGAAATCCGTTTACTTACCCCGAGGCATCTAATGTGCTTTTACTTGTAATCTGGGAATTTAATAAATGAAAAGGAGAAGGGGTTGGGGGGGTGGGGGGTGCTGTACACAATCAAATACAACCCTTTGTATTCCGTGGAACATCACTTAGACCGTTAAGCAGAGGAGAAAAAAACAACAACAACTGCAGTGAGTATCCAACATGCTCCCTCACCATTTATAACAATCAGGCATCAGGTCTCTCGGAACGGTCTGAGAGAAAACTAATGTGGCATGCTCCGGGAGAAGTGGCGTTATTATTCCAAAAAAAATAAAATAAAATAAAATAAATAATAATAAAAAAATAAAAGGGGAGAAAACTGTGTGAGCTGCAGGAACACTGCTTTGTTTCTGCGAGACGGAAAGACTCCGTTCAAGACCATCAGGCGCTCACTAACAATCGTTTTTATTTTCCCTCTCTCTCTCTCTCTCCCTCGGCCCCTCTCATAAGATGTTACCGTGTAAAATGTCAGAGAGAAAAAGAGGCAGGAGAAGTAATCTCCGTCTCCTTTTTGATCGCAAGTGGAATAATTGGAAACCTCTTAGGCTCATTACATGGGTTGCCCGCCAGCCAAAAGACAGCTCCGACTGCCCCGCTCCATTCATGTCCCGCCTTTGAAAAAAGATCGCTTCCTCTGGTAACAACTCTTTATGAGATGCGATGACTCCAGGTCCTGGTACCTACATTAACGACTAATCCCACAATGCCTTTGAAAGTGCATCTTTCAACTGCCACTGTCAAACATCGATTGAGAGCGACGGGGAAAGAAACAGCAACAACCATAATAATAATGGCGTTATTGCATATTGCACTCCTCACCCCTTGCTCTCTTTTGTGACAGCGCCGTCGGCCGCCGCCAACGTAAAGCACCGCATACGTGTAGATCCCTTTCAGTAATAGCCTGGCCATCGTTGCCATTACAACTATGCATGTAATTATCTAATTACGATTCCCGTATAACCCAAATTGCCCTTAGTCTGGGTTTAGATCACCCGCGCCGATGGTAGCCAAGACATGCCCGTGAAGAATGGCGTCAATATCCCTTCAGATAAATCCGGCATAATTAGCTGCGTGCCTTACAGGGCCTGTGTGATGGTAATAATTAGAGCTACTGTAGCAAAGGTCATGCACAACAATTTAGAGAGAATGCTGGCTGCATAGATAATGGGAAGAAAGGGGGAGGGGCGAGAGGAGGAGGAGGGGGGTGGGCTGGGATGAATGCGGAGACTCTGCTTCGTTCCCATTCCTCACAGATGGGAGGCGCGTGGCCCTGTTGCCTCTGCACTTGCTTCATTTCAAACCAGCGCTCGCAAAATAATAGAAATTGAAAACCAATTTTAATGGCAGGCCGACGCCCCGGCTAACGTGGTTTCCATGGATCCGGGATTAGATTTGAGGAAAGTGCTACAGGGCGGATCTGTGAACCGGTATCAGCTGAAATCAATTCCTCGCTGCCCCATCGCCCTGCTGTTTTCATCTGCTCATTAGCTCGAGTTGAAACTGTTTACACTTCACTTTAGTTATCATTATCAAGTGCCTCTGTGTGTGTGTGTGTGTGTGTGTGTGTGTGTGCGTGTGTGTGTGTGTGTGTGTGTGTGTTTGTGTGTGTGTGTGAGAGAGAGAGAGAGGGAGAAGCGTGTTGCTCCACCCTGAGAGCACAGGTTAATGATCTGAGTCAAAATTGTCGACAAGGTAAACAAGTCGTCACACCAAGTACTTTCTATTTCTACCCGTCCCCCATGTGGCCTCGCCCTCCTTGAATTCCTCGCTGCCCCATCGCCCTGCTGTTTTCATCTGCTCATTAGCTCGAGTTGAAACTGTTTGCACTTCACTTTAGTTATCATTATCAAGTGCCTCTGTGTGTGTGTGTGTGTGTGTGTGTGTGTGTGTGTGTGTGTGTGTGTGTGTGTGTGTGTGTGTGTGTGTGTGTGTGTGTGTGTGTGTGCGTGTGAGAGAGGGAGGGAGAAGCGTGTTGCTCCACCCTGAGAGCACAGGTTAATGATCTGAGTCAAAATTGTCGACAAGGTAAACAAGTCGTCACACCAAGTACTTTCTATTTCTACCTGTTCCCCATGTGGCCTCGCCCTCCTTGGAACTCCCAGGGTTCACAGCCTGCATCCAGCAGGAATTCACCAGCTCCCTCACCTCTCCACTCTCACACCCCGGTGAGATAAGCAACAGCCTCGCACTCAAATATAGCATCTCAAACAACACATATGCTTATGCGTGTCAGATTGCCCTCTATTCCCTCATGCAACACTCGGCGCCGACCCCCCCCCCTCCCCCGCAGCCCCCCAACCACCCAACTCACCCAACAACACTTCATTAGCAGTGAGAGATACAAACACTGGTAGGATCAACCTCTACTGTATCTCCTGTAAAGCAACTGCACCAGGAAGCAATCTACTGTTTCTACTGTTTATATTTAACCCAATTTCCCACAAACCTAAACCATTTACTGTGCAGAATGTTAGGGATGAGTGAGAAAATGCTGTTAGACAGTGAAGAAAGAAGAAGAAGAAGCGATGGCGTGGTGCTGGACCTCTGGTCTGGCTGCTTCGTTCAGTCAGATTCATCTGGGAGCGGAGGCACATGCTAACATCCATATGCCTCCGTGCCGCTTTAAAAACTGCAAATTGCGATTATCATTGATCTGAGTGATCTCCGTCGTCGAATGTCTAATCTCCATGACTCATATCCATGACTCATATCCACGCTGGCCACACTGGGTGACGATGAAGTGCCCCCCCCCCGCCTCCCCACACATATACATCTGAAGTCCCAAACAAGTGTTGGGGGAAGCGACGATAAGCGCGTCCTTATCCGTTTAAAGACACTCCCGTAATCCAGCAGGGGTGGGGGTGGTGGGGGGGGGACTAAGTCTGGATTATAGCTAGTCCTCCAAATTAAACCAAAAGTCAGCTTTGTGCAGTTGCTCATGCAAGCTGGCGACTGGCTTGTTACCAGCGTTGCTAACATGGCACAGGATGGAGGTCTATAATTAGAAAAGGCTCTCAAACCAATGTAGGTAAACGCAGAGAGCTCTAACTTCTCCTCCGAACCGAGCACTCATCTCTTCTTTCTCTCCTCCCTTTCCACCTCTGTGGAAAATGTCGTCCGTGCCGTTTTCCTGACATGTCATCGCCGACGTGATCCAAGCCACTGTCCAACTGATGCCAAATCTGGGGCTTAGAGGCTAAAAAGACCATTACTGGGTCACGAACAAATGAAAAGTCAGAACAACACAAAGAGGGCAGCAGCAAATGAACGCTGAGGATGGACAATGAAAATTTTCTGGAATGTATCATTCATTCGGGAATAATTCAGAGAAATGGCAGGAAATATGCTTATTTACATTTTTGTTTTTTTGTTTTTTACAGAGAATTATAATTAGACTGGTGTATTAATTATGAAGCCGAAGCCAAGAGATGATTATCATAACTTAGGCTGGAAGGAAGTGAAAACATCCTGGTTGTGTCCAAACACGCACCCCCTTTGCAACATGTTATATCTTGTGTGTTTAATTAAGTAAGTAAATAAGTCTCTGCTCCCAGCCAAGGCATCATCATCCTGAACGGCCATATCAGAGTGGCATCAGTCTTCTGTGCGTCTCCCTCGCCAAAAAAGCCAAAGAACCATATTTTCAAATATGTAAAATCACACTCTTTCCATTAACCGACAAAGTTGTCAGCTGTTGCTTTTAAGCTGACGTTCAAGCATTTTGGAAAACTGTTAACTGCATTCCCTTGCAAAAAAAAAAAAAAAAAAATTCATCTAGCACTCCTCAGAAAAAGCAACTCAGGAAATTGTATTCCTTTGACGGCTTCCAAAGATGTAGATTATCCGAAAAGTTGATTCCTGTTCTCATTTGTATGTGCATGTATGGACAACTATATATATATATATATCATATACTGTATATATATCATATATATATATCAAAATTTTACATCCATATATATATATATATATATATATATAAAATCAAATTTTTACATCCATATATTAAAGGTCCTTGCGTTCTGTTTCAATGTTAAAGGCAGTCAAATGCAGCTCTGTAGTAACCTTCATGTGACCTTGCTCTCCAACAGAGCACTCAGCCCCTGTTATAAAAGCACTAAGATCATATGCAGTCTTCCCTTTATACACATGTACAGGCACACACTGCCTCCTTCCCTGCTCAATAGCTCCACACAGGACTGAACTGGGAACAGCCGTCAAATAGGGACCAGGTACAGGAGAGTAATCTTGAACTAAGGAGGTTAGCGGGGAAAGCGCTGCACTCGGCGCAGTCTGACAGAGGCCAAGTGCCTTTCATTCATTAACTTGGCCGTCTGAGCTGTGCTATGTCAAACAGTGGACGTGAGGGGAAAGTCAAAAGGCCGCGTCCCATTGTGCGCCGCAGCCAGACACCAAATGAACCCCCGAATATTGTTTTCTGATGCCATAAGAGAGCACAAAGAGGCCGGCGAAGTCGTTATCAATTCCCTCGCAAGGCGCTCATCACTATTATCATTAGTAGTGTTTTCATCCTCCGTGCTCAGGCCGCAGCAGATATCCAATCTGTCTCCGGGAACGCATTCCTTCCAACTTGACCTGGTATCACTCGAGCCACAAAATTGTTTCCCGCCTCTCTGGAAACTAGATATGGATGTAAATAATATGCCTGGGACCTAATCCCAGGAAAAACAGACCTGTGTGTGTGTGTGTGTGTGTGTGTGTGTGCGTGTGTGTGTGCGTGTGTGTGTGTGTTCACCCGATTTGACACTTTGAAGAGAACTAGACAATCAAAATGCAAAACAACCTTTGACAGAATTTTTTTGCCAAATTCTAACAAGGGACCGTCTACAACTAACATCAGCACGTTGCTCAGGTGCTGAGTGCTGGGCTTTTGAATGTAATCACAAAGCATTCTGAGCCCCATCAATGAGCCATTCTGATTTATGTCATCCCGGATCAGACTGATTGCCTCCAGCTTCGCCCGACGTCATGAATGAGAAAAGGAGCCACACACTGAACACACTGGGGGTCCCACCATCCCCTCAGACAGGGGGACAATGGGCAGAGAGAAAGGACAGGGGTGGGGGTGGGGAGGGGGACCGGGGTGAAAGAGCGGTTGACGCTGATCGGGCAGAGAAATATGGGGGGAAAGAGAGGAGGAGGCCGGGGACACTGGCCACACAGGGCAGGGGGACCGTGAGGGCTCTGTACTCGGTCATAGCCCATTAGGCCGACTGGGTGACGATGCTACAGCTCATTACATGCTCTGCCTCTGTTCTGCCGATGAACAATGCACAATTACGCGACCCTGCCGCTGCGCTAGTCCGACTGCTGCATGTCTCTCAGACAGGTGACACTGCTGCTACAGCCGCTCGCCCGCCAACAGCGTCCCTGCTCATCAAACATCCCATACATACAGCCGGCTCCCTAATGCAAACGCAGGTTTGTGTCTTAGAAACAAAAAGCGGTGTATGAATTTGGTGAAATGAAAGAGGAGGAATAGGAGAAGGCTGCACCACCACCTCCACTACGATCACCACCTCCACCACCATGACCACCATCTCCACCATGACCTCCACCACCATGACCACCACCTCCACCGCCACGACCACCACCTCCACCATGACCACCACCAACACAAACTCCACCACCACCATGACCACCACCTCCACCATGACCACCACCACCACCAACTCCACCACCACCATGACCACCACCTCCACCATGACCACCACCACCAACTCCACCACCACCACCACCATCATCACCACCACCATGACCACCACCTCCACTATGATCACTACCTCCACCCTAACCCTAACCACCTCCACCACCTCCATCATGACCACCACCATCATCACCAACTCCACCACCACCATGACCAACACCACCACCATCACCACGTCCACCATGATCATGACCATCCCCACCACCACCATCACCATCTCCACCATGACCACCACCACCACCGGAGCAAACAAAACCAGAGGTTTGTGTGTGACACAATGACGTTTGTCTGCTCCGCCTTAGTTCACTTCCTGGTCTCAGTATTTGAAAGCAGCAGACATGGAAAAAAAAAAACGGGTGGGGAGGGGGGGGGGATAATTTGGCTCCACCTAAGTTAACTCTCACCTGATGATATAATTAGTGCGAAGCCACATGGAGTGCGAACGTACAGATCCAAACATGACGACAATTAAAACGGAGAAGTGTGAGCAGATGACACGGAAACTGCGACGACAATATCTGCAATGCAGCGACTAACTAAGCTCAGACTTCATCTCCTCGCCAGCAAACTGGTTCACCTCGAGTCTGTCTGTCTGTCTGTCTGTCTGTCTCTCTCTCTCCAATTATGCATGCAGAAGTTGACATTTAATCTGATGGGGGAAATGCTAACTAACGTCCTCCTGCTCCCTCTTTGTTTTAGGCAAAAAGAAAAAAAAAGAAAAGAAAAGAAAAAAAAAGCAGGACACTTGGAAAGGTCATTCTTCCCTGGTGTCAGAGCTGGCTGCTTGGAAGCGTTTCCATTCACAGCTCCTATTGTTATGGTTCACAGAATTCCTCCCCCGTTTCCCTGTCACTCAACAATCACAGCATCTGCACTCAGGAAAAGGCCTTAAAAAAAAAAAAAAACATTTTCAGGCTGATTTTATTGCACTAAAATGAAAATTTCTTTTTTCTCCACAATGGGATGAAATTAGTTTTTTTTTTTTTTTTTGGCATACCCAACTCATAAATGTCATTACCAGAGAGTTGAAATAACTTTTTGTCCTCGCTTTGTTGACTTGGTGAAAAACATTAGAATGTTATTGCTCAACAGCAGAACAGAAGATTTCCCCAAAGGATGATTACCAGTCCCTTATTGTCGTGTGCAGGGAGATGCTTATGTTTACGTATGTATCATGGTTTTCTTACTCTGCACATTAGTGCACTTTGCACAAGAAGTCAAAAGGACAGAGGCAAAAACACACACCTCCTGAAATGTATGGTATACGACAATGCAAATAGTTTTGTGAGCCTCGAGTGCAAATCGCTTTCACTCCTGGCTATAAACTCAGAGTTTGTGTTTTTAAATATGTAGGCTGACCTTTTCTTTCCTATATTAATTTAACTACAGGCATTTTCCGACACAGGCAGAAAAATCTGCATTAACGAGGGATGATTTTTTTGTGTGTGTGTGTATATATTATTTTAATGGAGCCTTTCCTTGTCATACTTTTTCTTATTGCTTATTTCTTATTTTCATATTGCCTGTTTGGTTTTTATTTCTTCCCCTTATTTATGCCGTAAGCTTATTATTTAAAAAAAAAAAGAAATGCAGAAATGTGGCGCAGAAACACTGCAAGAAAATGTAAAGGATCTACTCAAATGAGTTCATTTTCAGATTTAAAGATTTCCATAAAAGAAAACATAATGTGGCAAATTTCCATCGGAGGGTTTAATTGGAGAAATAAAAGAGTAACACCACAGTCATTCCAATGGGTAATTACTATACATCCACACAATGTTTCTTGCAGGGTAACAAGGTGCGTAATGATGTTCTCTTCCCCAGCAATAAACATCATCACAATGTCCAATTCTCTCATTTGTGGATTGATTCATCAACCTGGACGTCCAGTGCCATTATACAACTTTTTGCATTCAGGTACTGGTTCATTATATTTTGTAAACATGAATTCTGGGGGTCACTAATGCTATTATGTGACTCTGTTTGGCTCCACACGAAAACTCCACTCCCTTTGATGCTTAATGGGTTTAAAAGAGAGCTAAACGAATCCACATGAGTTTTTAATGCACAAAAAAAAAAAAAAACACATTTTCCTACTTTTAAATGCTGCCATCTTGGAGCAACTTAATTTATCACGAGAGATGAAGAGGAGCGATTAAGCTGATTAATTCCAAAAATTGAACTTTCTCAGTTTTGATGTAATTGTGCGCCTGTGTGTCTAATAATGCAAACAGCTTAGAACTATTTGACATTTTTTATCCTCGGCTATTAAAGGCATTCTAAATTTATACTCAAACCTCTATCTCTCACTAATACATTTCCCTACGTTTGCAGGCACATTGAAATGATCACAATATTTGCTTTTTCAGGGGAAGAGAGAAAAAAAAACAAAACTCAGCACCGACAATAGCAGAGTGATATTATTGCATGGAGGCTGATATGGATGAAACCTCGCACGCCCTTTAGAGAGGAAAAATAACATGTTTCATGCTGCAGCAATACAGGTGGTGGAAAATCATTGACATTCTATTAATAGATCTCGTTGCCTTCTCCCGCGTCGCTCCTCGTTTTTCTCGCCCTCGCGGTTTCTCTACAGTGTTACTCCCTCTGCACGCTCCACACCAGTACGGTGACGTGCGTACATCAGATGGCGTCACTCGACTGTTTCGACTCTCCAGCTCGTTTGGCCGGGTGCTCTGAACCCGACGAGAGGTTGGCAACCCGGCGGGGGCCTGGATGTTTGCGACTGGCTGCCTGGGGTGGTCATGTCATCTCATTGTACCCACGCAACGTCGAGGATGACTGGTGTGCTGTGGGTCGGGGTCAAGGCTATAAAAACCCGGCCAAGTGTAAAACTAGCAGTGGTTGTGCATGAAGTGAAAAGCATCTTGTTGAGTAACGTCACTAAATCAACCCCGCGGCTACAGCAGTTTCCTGAATGGGAGGAGCCTGCTGGGGAACGCAACAATATATTACTGTCGTAGCGATAATTTATTTCTGACAGACAAGGCTTTATTTCCCCTTATAAACAATGACACATGAAAAGCGTCGCGTTTCTGAAGCCTCTGCCTTACAAATAACCTCTCTAAATAATTAACAGGTTTCGTCCGCCACACAATCAGTGTGCGACGGAAGCTTTTGTGGATGAAACAGTTCTTGCTCCAAATCCTTGGAGAGCGGGAGACTTGAAAGGAAGCGGCGTGCACCTCTCTCTCTTCCGAAAACATCAAAACATATACGTGAAAAACACTGGTTTCCGACATCAAGCAGTTGTGCGTCCCGTCCCCTCACCGCACAATATCTGTCTATCTGTCATTGTCGTTTTCTCCTGCACCGTGATTAGTCACAGACAAACTGCACAGAGTTGAAGAGGCGCGGCGTTATTTCCATAAATCTTTTTTACAAGATGCTGGTTAGACAGTGTGTTGCATCATATGCTGAATTAAGAATGGTATTAAAATGAGTGTTCAATTACTTGGACTGAAAAAATATTTATATCCCATATAGATCCCTAAAAGTAAAACTGGTATGAAGTCCTGCCATTATTATTATTTTTTTGACTAACATAATTTTTCATTCCATTCTCTTTTGTGAGTTTGTACTAATTTGGATGTGTGGACCATGACTGGGAGTGTTTTACCTCGGCATTCTATTGTCAGCCGGAGCAAAAATAATTGCAAGCACTGAACTTTAACATTTTGAAAAGTTCTAGGCTGAGTCCCCAGTTGCAGGAAAGTGAGTGTTCAGCAACAAATCCGAGACAAGAGGCCGACTTTTACTTCCACTTGGTGCTGCTCTGCTCTCCATGTTGTCCTCTCCTTATTACGCTCAACACACCCAACACGATGGTTTCTGTCAATTACAGCCCGTTCAAACTAACGATCAATGATAAAGTGAAGATCCTCATGTATGTATGGTAAAAAAAAAAAAAATCCAAAAAGATCACTCCAAACTTCATCAAATATGCAAAATTCTCATTAAGACTTGACAAACACGATTATTATAGGAAAATATTCTCAGAGGACTTGTGTACGCAGCCTCACAGCAATGTTTGATTATTGAAAATGATGTGATTATGCCTCTCATTTCTCCCTCTGCGACGCCCGAGTCGCCCATAATGATGTAAATGATAATGTCACAACCCATCCTTCAAGGCGATGTGACACTCGCTGAGAGATATTGTTTGCGCGTGTGCATTCATGAGCACATGTGCGGGGCGAGAATGGCAGTTCCAACAGATGTGTCGTGTGCGCTGACAGCATGACATCTACTTTGCATGCTCGCTATGACACGTTTGAATGCTCCCGTGCATATTGTCCTGATGCGAAGCGATGGCGAGGGACGTGCGGCCTCGCTGGAACCACTCCCTGTTGTCTCTCCCACGTCAATATCAAAACATCTTTCTCACAAACGGGGGGGGGGGGGGGGGGGGGGCATGGAGATGCCCTGTCAGTTGTTTTGTTTCAATTTCCCTTTTTCTCATTGAGAGGTTCTTTTGACTGCCTGTGAGAGCTGGAACATCTGGACCATCAGATGTCCAACTAAACCTGACACTGTGGCGTTTATACTATAATCCAGTGTCAATGTTACAGTTATGTAGCTGCAGTATCGTTAAGGAAATCAATTATCAATTAACTAAACCTGTCAAACGAGCTCTCCGCCACCTACTGCAGAATCCACCTCCTTCCCCCCCTCCCCTAATTCATTCATCACCGTTTTCCCCGATTCGTTTATCACCGGCGCAGGAGAAAAATATTCAATCTGTAGCCCGAACGAGGGCTAATCAATAAAATAAGAGAACTTCTTTTTTTTCCTGCTCTGCTCATTATCTGGCATCGCAGGTGTGAGGAGCCTTAGTACACAAGACAAATGAAAAAAACATATTCTAGCCAAAGGCCATTCCTTTACCGTATAATTGTCCCCCCCCCCACCACCACCAAGTGATTCAGTATAATTAAGCGGTAGAAGACAGCTCTATTCTCCTGTGAGCGTTCATATTAGACTCACCCAAGGCAGGTCTAACAAACATCTCACAGCTGATGCTTCTCTAAACAATGGACGGCGATGTTCAGGGACGTATACGCTGGTACGCGCTCTCACAGGGGAGAATACAATACACACAATGCAATTGCAGGTATGAGGCCTTTTGGGAGACCTGTCACTGTTATCTTGGCCATGTCTGTTGTGTGCGTGTGTGTATATTGTGTATATATATATGTGTGTGTGTGTGTGTGTGTGCTTTGTCTGAAGCAGGAAAAGCTCGACTCCTGCTGCTCTGACATAAGCAGGAAGCTCGCTGCCCCACATAAACCAACAACAGGGGGAGAACTTTGCATCGATCGTTAAAGCGTAAATCAAAAAGAGACACGAGCCGATATCCTCCTCTCCTCCATTAGCCATCCCAACCCGACCTCGCGTGCCACCATCTGACGCCCGGGATCGGTTTAAACGCCACGCCAACATGGGAAATAAACAAACACAGGGGCGTCGCCGTGCCCCGGTGTACAAACAAAACGCTCCTCCGCTGGGGAGAAATGAATCATGGATAATTATGAGGTTGCCCTCAGGGTGAAAATAACTTTTTGGGGATAAAGCCGCCTCGGTAATCACAACACCGCCGCCACTTGTGTGTCCGGGACACAGTCAGTGGAATATGGGTTGAGGACTTGCGGAGTCAAGTGGTTTAGAGCCTGAGCTTGCCCATTGTAACGAGGCAATTATCAGCCATCTCACTGCTGTTTGTTTGTGTTCTAAATGCATTGTAATTATACCAAAAAACATATTTGGATTTAAGAGCAACATTTCAACGAGTGGGGTGGAGGGGGAGGAGGTGTGTTAAAAAAAATCTCTCTGTTGCAAATGTCGCAGCGGGGAGGAGAGAGAGCGGTGGCTGGGCTGAGGTGGGAGGGCAGCGCATGCTGTGGCCATTTCTCGCTTCTCGCCCTCTTTTCTTAGTCCAGCGAAAATATGCAAAGGCCGGGTCAAAGAGATGTCTGTGGACATCATGAGTGAGGCGGGGAGCCATGGAAGCTGCATGCTAAACAGGCACAGCCTCTATCAAACCAATCAGCTGCCTCCAAGGAAATGAGGGAAACATGGTTGGGGCCTCAGACACCTGGTACTGACTCATGCCCCCCCCACTCCTTATCTACCGATCTGCCCTCACACAGCTCTGACTCCCAACATCTGCATACGGAATCATCCGCATCAGTCTTCAACCCTATTTGTCACACTCCCCCAATTTTTTATTTATTTTTTTTTCGGGGGCTGAAATAAAGTCTCCACTAATCCTGATGCAAAAAGTGCTTCTATGGGATGGTTAGGGTGAGGAGGCAGGAGGCTGCCATTCTTGGAGCCAGACCCCATTTTTTTGGCTGAGTCAAGAGTGGGGGGGTGGGGGGGTGACCTGCATAGCACCACCTACCAGCAAATGCAATCACAGCCTCCACCGACTGGATAACAGCACAGAGCAACAGCCTTCAACATTTCACACACACTCACTCTCTCTCTCTCACACACACACACACACACACACACACACACACACACACACACACACACACACACACAGTCGGTGGAATATGGGTTGAGGACTTGCGGAGTCAAGTGGTTTAGAGCCTGAGCTGGCCCATTGTAACGAGGCAATTATCAGCCATCTCACTGCTGTTTGTTTGTGTTCTAAATGCATTGTAATTATACCAAAAAACATATTTGGATTTAAGAGCAACATTTCAACGAGTGGGGTGGGGGTGGGGGTGGAGGGGGAGGGGGGGGGGTTAAAAAAAAGCTCTCTGTTGCAAATGTCGCAGCGGGGAGGAGAGAGAGCGGTGGCTGGGCTGAGGTGGGAGGGCAGCGCATGCTGTGGCCATTTCTCGCTTCTCGCCCTCGTTTCTTAGTCCAGCGAAAATATGCAAAGGCCGGGTCAAAGAGATGTCTGTGGACATCATGAGTGAGGCGGGGAGCCATGGAAGCTGCATGCTAAACAGGCACAGCCTCTATCAAACCAATCAGCTGCCTCCAAGGAAATGAGGGAAACATGGTCGGGGCCACCTGGTACTGACTCATGCCCCCCCCCCCCACTCCTTATCTACCGATCTGCCCTCACACAGCTCTGACTCCCAACATCTGCATACGGAATCATCCGTATCAGTCTTCAACCCTATTTGTCACACTCCCCCAATTTTTTTTTTTTTCAGGGGCTGAAATAAAGTCTCCACTAATCCTGATGCAAAAAGTGCATCTATGGGATGGTTAGGGTGAGGAGGTGGGAGGCTGCCAGAGCTTTTTGCAAAAGGTGGTGGATTTCATTCTTGGAGCCAGACCCCATTTTTTTGGCTGAGTCAAGAGTGGGAGGTGGGGGGGGGTGGGGGGGGGTGACCTGCATAGCACCACCTACCAGCAAATGCAATCACAGCCTCCACCGACTGGATAACAGCACAGAGCAACAGCCTTCAACATTTCACACACACCACACACACACACACACACACACACACACACACACACACACACACACACACACACACACACACAGAGTCCGAACCAGCTCAGACAGGCCCAGTAAATCAGCATGCCTGTAAGTAGGTCTCATTGACCCCTCAGGATCCATTGGTGCCTGGATCTCTCTGGATCACCTGGATCTCTCCGGATCATCCAGTCAATATATCAATATCCATCTTGTGTTCCTTGTTTTAAGACACCCCCCCCCGCCCCCCCAACTCCAACTCCACATCCCCACCCTCTCCTCACTGAATGTCAAATGGAGATTGGAGTCATCAATTACAAGGCTGCGCGTGTCTGTGTGTGCATGTGCACATTCTTCAACAAACACACACACACACAAACACAAATGTCCCTCTCTCCCATGGGATATAGGAGAAGTGGGTCATGGGGAAAAAGGAGCAAGTTGCCCCCCGCCCCAAAAAAAAAAATCCAATAAACCAGTTCATAAATACAAAAATCTATAACCTAAAGATCAACTGGTCGGCATCCACTCTGTCAGCTGGAATAGACTGGAGCCATGCATGGCAGTGGATGTCAGGGTAACTCAGTGACTGTGGCCATGTGGTAACAGCCAAACACACAACACGCACAGATAAAGCCTTAAGCAGTGATTATTCTTTTGCTGCTAGCACCTGAAACAACACGCGGCGCAGCTGATCAGCTGGGTCAACACACCTGGCGGGGGCTGAGACTCGTGCTCATTTTGCAAAGGCTCTGTTCGCACAAATAAAAGAAGCAAACACGTGGGGTGGGTGCGGCCACAAAAAAAAACCACACAAAACAAAAGAAACAAAAAAAAATCCACTTTGTCAGGCCTCCACATTCTGCTTGGCGAAGCGCTCTCAGCTACAGGTCAGCTACAGTGTCTGTGCACCTTGAAAGAACTCGAGAGGTTTCTGCTCGGCTTGAGTGGCACGGCGTCAAGAGATCCACTTGGAGCAGCTCGGCTGCGCATCAGCAACGCGGTGATGTGCGGAATGCCGGAATGCCGGAATGCTAAATGTCACTAGACCTTGAGACGGCGTTGAAAAGGTGACGCGCAGCATCTTAACCACTCACTCAGGATCCAGCACTCTCAAACAGGCCTGTGGGTAATAATTAATGAAAGGGGGGGGAGGGGGGGCGAACATCGCTGCATATTCCTTCTCTGCTGATTTAGCATCATGTTACGTCATTAGAATTACTTTTTAAAATAACCCCCCCACCCCCCCACCCTTCCATCCCACCCCCCTCCCCCTCTCCTCTACCACCCAGCCAGTGATTTAGAACAGAGCACAGGGGACTGGATCTCACCTCTGGCAGCGGCATGCCGTTGATGATGAGGTCTGGCTGTTGGTGGCCCTGACCGGTGAACGGGTGCTGATAGCCGTGGGCGGGAGCTGCATTGCGTGAGTTCTGGTTCTCCACATTGAGGAAGGTGCTCTCGGAGCGCCTGCAGCCCAGCGGCAGGCTCTGCTGGTGGTAGTCGAAGTAGTTGAGCGAGGAGGTGAGAGACGAGCAACTCACCACATTCATCTTGTCCGTCTCCTCGACGTCCCGCGGCACCAGGCGGATGTCGTTCTTGCTCAGCTTCTTCTTCTTGCTGGACTTCTTCTGGTTGCCGTATGAGTACTCCGCCACCCTGCGCAGGTAGAAGAAACTGAACAGACTCAATAAAGCAGTGTTCTGCCTTCCCCTCCCCCATCAGCACGGTCACAAACACGCCCGCCAGGCCCGCCCGCCATGCCACCTGGGCCACCGCTCAACCCCGGGTGCGTTCTCGCGTCCAGGGGTGGAACAGTGCACTCAGGTGAGGTGACTCCCCACTCTGGAGCTGTCATCCCTCGTTTGTTTGCATTTGCATGCTCAACAATCAACAAGACACATGCAGGCGGACAAAATGCAAACATGCCAAAACCACAGAAAGCAAAGCGACAGGACACACTGGTGCTCAGCAGCACTACCGGTATATGCAATCATATTCAAAGCACACAGCCCACACTGATTCTATTTTCCTTTCATTATGGAGCAGGGCCCACTAGCAAAGAGCGGAGAGCAGGAGAACTGCAGATACAATTCCATTTAGCTGCTCTCGCTAGCTGCCGCAAACTTGATGGGAGTATTTTGACTTTAATAAGAGCGAATGAGCGGCGCGGCCGTGTTTTCAGCAGAGAGGATGCTCCGACTGGGGGGAAATAGCCATTATTCGCGGAGCCTCGTAGTTTTCCACAGGGCAACAGATGCTGCGTGCGCTCTGTAGTGATGACTCCAAACTTTAGTCGACACGTTCCACGTAATTTGTGTTTGTTTTGTTTGGCGAGCCGCGTACTTTCAACTCAGGAGGAGTACTTTTTCAACCTCGGGGCACAGAGCATATGGGTTGTGCTCGGTTAAAGCTCACTAACGAAACGATAGTCACCCATTAAAGTGCAATCTCTGAGGTGTCTGTTGTCTCTCCTGTCGGGTGTGGAGGCCCTCTGCTGCACCACAAACCCCCACTGGCCTAAGAAGCAGCTCTAATCCTCTGTCGCCTCCAACATCACACTGGCTAAGGAGCACCACTGCAGTTTGTCTTTTTCATTTCTCTTTTCCGATTGCGTCTTGAAAACAGCTCCCGCCCCCACTCTGCTTCTCCGTGGTTCAGCAGCAGGGAAACGGGCAGCTGCACGGGTGGAAAATCCTCCATTTCTTTTTCATTTATCATTTCCGACATGTCGTCGCTCGACTTTGTGCTTGGATTGAAATTTGGGAAAGGCGGGGGGTGGGGGGGGGGCTTCAGACTCAGACGGAAAGACAGAGGACACGCAAATAAATTGTAGATAAAAAAGCCCCTCGTGTTGGAGGTGGCGACGGAGAAGCTGAGCACATGGGGGCTGATGAAAGCAGCACCGCGAGAGCAGAGTTGTGTTGTCGATGAAGAGAAAACACATGCGACTGACATTAATAAAAAACACGATGCTGTTTTGATCCAGGTGTGAGCACAACCCTCTCTCGCCCTATTCAAGATGAGGCTGGATTAGCAGCACGTGCTAAAGTATGTACTATAAGCTGAGTTCACACTGATAGCCATGTGAAAAGGTCACTCTTGAAACACAGCAACCAGAGAGAGAGAGAGATAGAGAGAGAGATATGGAATTCATCTCTGTATCAAAGCTGGAATTAAATAGTGTTTTAAAAGTACTGAAAACGATGCATTCAGATGATAATAAAGTGTCTTGATGTTTGAAAACAATCAGAGTATTATTCAGAGAGTCGAAAGAAACATTTTTTCTTCATGGGTGCACATGGTGGAAATAAAATGGCCCAACTTAACTTCGCATCAACAAAATTATGTCTGGAGCAAAATATGATTATAGCTTCAGGTTAAATCTCCAATCCAATCTATATGTAAATTGATGGCGGTAATGTGGCAGAGGGAAGTCGGAGTGCGAGCTGATGTTGAGACTGATGAAGAAAACAGATGTGCAAAAGGTCCAGGATCTAACAATCCTCTCACAAAGGCTAAACAGTTCACGACTGTAACGACGCTAATGTCATTTTAGATCATTTCTTCTACTCCTTTGAATTTCATTGCACTTCCTGCCCCTGCTGTTGTCCAGACATCTACACACACACACACACACACACACACACACACACACACACACACACATATATATATATGAGTAATCCTGCAGGATTAGAGCTGATAGCAGGCAATCAGTCGTGGTGGAGGTTGAATAATAAATGTCTGGGACTGCTATTGAACCAGTGAGCCGCTAATTGTCCGGCAACGCGCGCGCAAATTGAACATGACAGTCGAAACGTCATATTTATGAGCCCGTTGGTTACAACGGAAGGATGGAATCAATCAGTGACGTCCCCCCCCCCCCCCTATACCCCCCCCCCCCCCCTCACGCGGAACAGTGGGCCTGAGCAGAGAGCTTTGTTTTGGTCCTGCTCCACTTTCAGCTGTGGAGCAGGGGATCTGCAGTGCTCACGTGCACACAGGGGCCTCGACATGCTGCACTCTCACCATCACACACACACACCAACAGATACATGTAGGCACACATGCATGCGAATATAAACACACACACACACACACACACAGAGACAGGAGGTGTCGGGTCAGTACCTGCAGTTGTACGTCCGGATCTCCTTGTTGTCCCTCTTGCACTTCACCGCCACGAAGATCATGGTGACGAAGAGGATGGCCGCGATGGAGCCCAGCGCGATGATGAAGATGAGGGACAGGTTGACGGGTCCGATGGGCTCCTGCGCGCTCAGGTCCGGGGAGAGGTAGACCACGATGTAGGCCGAGGCGGAGAGGGAGGGCTTGCCGTGGTCCCTCGCCACCACCGTGATCTCGTACGTGGACTTGACGCCCTCCCCGAACATGCGGGTGGAGCGCACCTCTCCGTTCACCTGGTCGATCTGGAAGAAGGAGCGGTCCCCCTCGGAGATGGTGTAGGTCAGGCGCCCGTTCTCCCCCTCGTCGTAGTCGTCCGCCTTCACCTGCGTCACCACGTAGCCCACACCTGCGTTCCTCGGGATCGTCACTTCCGCCGTGCCGTTCACCAGGGGCGGGTTGGTCATGACAGGTGTGTTGTCGTTGACGTCCAGCACCACGATGCGCACCGTGGCGTTGCTGGACAGAGACGGGTTCCCGTTGTCTCGCGCCAGCACTTTGAAATCAAAGGTCCTGGTGTACTCGTGGTCGAATGACCTCATGGAGTAGATGCGGCCTGATGGGTTGATGCTGACGTACGTGTTTACATCCATGTGCTTAATCTCACCGGGGACTATGGAGTAGGAGACGGTGCCGTTCATGCCCAGGTCCGGGTCCTCTGCTGACACCGCCAGCAGGCAGGAGCCGGGCAGGTTGTTCTCCATCACCATCTCCTGGTAGTGGGGCTTGAGGAAGTGGGGAGGGTTGTCGTTCTCGTCTGTGACCTTCACCACCAGGGATTTGGTGGCGCGCAGCGGCGGGGTGCCACTGTCCTCGGCCTGGATGGTCAGGTTGTATGTGTCCTTCTGCTCCCTGTCCAGCCTCCCGTCCACCAGGATGGTGGAGAAGCTCTCGTACTCTTGCAGCCTGAACGGCACGTTGCCCTGCAGCCTGCACTGCACCTTGCCATTCGCCCCGGAGTCCTTATCCGACACCCTCACGAGCGCGATGACGTATCCGCGCTGCGCGTTCTCGCTCACCTCCACCATCTCCGTGTTGAGTGAGAGCAGACTGATGACAGGTGGGTTGTCGTTGGTGTCCATCACGTTGACCGTGACCTTGCAGTGGGCCGGGATGGAGTTGGGACCCAGGTCTTTGGCCTGCACGTCGATCTCGTAGATCTGCGCCGTCTCGTAATCCAACACGCCGTTGACGGTGATGACCCCGGTGCGGGGGTCAATCTTGAAGGCGTCCCTCGTTTTCTCGGTGACGTAGCTGTTGAACGAGTACACCACCTCCCCGTTGGGGCCCTCGTCGGGATCCGTGGCGTTGAGGTCTATGACTAACGTGTTGATGGGGGAGTTCTCCATCACGTTAACCGTGTACACCGGCTCGTCAAACACCGGGTTGTTGTCATTGGAGTCAATTACCTTGATGTTTAACTGGACCGCGCCTATCTTAGGGGGGTCGCCTCCATCCTCTGCGCTGATCTCATACGTGTAGTGGGACTGGGTCTCCCGGTCCAGTGACTTCTGCACCACAAGCTCCGCGATTTTGGACCCGTCCCCCCTGGTCTTTATTTCCAGTCCGAACAGCTCGTTGGGGGTGATGGAATATGACTGCACTCCAAAGATCCCCGAGTCCGGATCGCTTGCCCCCTCTAGGGGAAACCTCGTACCAGGGGAGGCGTTCTCGGAAATTTCAATGTCAATGTGGCTCGTCGGGAATCTGGGCGCGTTGTCGTTCAGATCCTCGATTTCAACTTTGATGACACAGATCTCCATGGAGTTTGACATCACTTCTAGGGAAATGACACACTTCGGGTTCTGTCGACAAACCACGTCCCGATCGATTTTCATCTGGGTTGTAAGGATCCCGGCTGGGCTCAGCTCGACCCACCGTGGTTCCGAATTGGAAATCACCCTCAAGTAGGGGGGCTGCGGTGCGATTTGAAATCCCTGTTTCAGTGCGTCCTTTGTCACGTTTCCAATCACAGAGCCGGGCTTCATCTCCTCGTTTATTCCATACTTCAGGTTAATTACAGCCTCAGCCGCGACCCACAACAAGAGAAACACAGCGGTTACTTGTATTAATTCCATCTCCTTGCTTTGCATTGTACCTGTTGAAGATTTTCCTCTGCCTAATAATAATAATAAGAATAATAATAATAAAGAGCCTTCGCAATTACGCACAAGGACGCGCGTCGGAGGAACCAGCCAAATGTTCCAAACGAGCCATGTCAGTGGAATGTCCGGGAAGAAAACAAGTGTTATGGCGGGTGGGCAGCGAATTAAATCATGACGTGCACGCGGTAATTCTAACAAGTGCCTCAGCCTACTGGACTCTCCTCAGACAGAGCACATCCTCCGGTCTACTGCGGCGGACGGAACGCTGGGGACGGGGGATCAGTGGAAGCATGCTGGGTCTCCTCACTGCGTCTCATTCAGCCGTGTAAATCCCCGCAACTCTGTCATCAAGCGGCGGACTGCTCTGAGACGCCACACGGCACCAACTGTCCATGTCCAAGTGGGCTGGAAGGAGGAGAGGAGGAGTGCGTAAATGAGATGATGTGGGTAAAATAATAATAAATAAAAAAAAATCCTGCGATTAAGTCCACACACACACAAAAAGAAAAAACAACAAAAAAATGAATCAATCTTCCTGTGGTGGAAAAGTCCGTGTTAAATTCTCCGCCTTCGTGCCACCAAATATTCAGGTCGCATTTTGGATCAGCATCAGGATCTGGGCGGTTTATTACAGGAGAAGATTCCCAGATTTCCTCCTCGGACGGCAGCTCCGGACTGTGAAACTGCACATCTGATGGAGAATGGAATCTAAAAGGCTGTGCAGTCACACAATTATTCAACAGCTTAAGTCCGGATCTGTGTGTGAGTGTGTGTGTGTGTGTGTGTTCTCTCTGCCTTAAGAATCAGGGCTGCAGCTGCAGAGAAATCTCACCAAACCACTGAAGTCCCGGTTACCTTTCTTATTTCCAGCAGCAGACACAGCCTCTCATCCCCCTGCGCGAGTCATCCAGCTTTCACTCACTAATTAATTTCCTCCTCGCAGTTGAAGAAAAACAAAAAGAGAGAGAGAGAGAGCGCATATCCCGGTAATTAGTCCATGAAACACACACACTCACAAAAAATAAAAGAAAGGGGGGGAAAAAATCCTTGGAGAATGTTGCCAAAAGCCAGTGGGCGCATACGGTGCCAGAGCCTGACGCATGGGCGAGACGCGTTTCATATAGCGGGCTGCAGCGGTCGCCTATATCCAGCCTGGTGGAGGCAGAGGACAGGAAGCAGCACTCGTTGCCAGCGCTGTCTGGCAGACTCCGTCCAACAAGCGCTCCTCTCGCTGCACTGGTGCACACTGGAGGACGCGCGGCTCCGAGGCGAGCGCACAGTCTCTGGACCCGCAATCCCCTCAGCCAATCAGGGGTTACACAGGAGGGCTGGAGCTGCTGGTGGGTGGGGCAAAGTACAGCAATGAAACACGGCCAACTACCTGTTCCCCCCCTGCAGATGGACGACTCAACGGGCAATTACAGCGCACGAGCCGAGGCACGAGGCTGCGCAGCGCGTGGAGCGTTCGATTCTGCGGGTCTTACGCCGAGGTCCGGGGACCAGTGGGCGCCATTGAGAGGGGCCCTAACTGTTCCACAGAAGAGAAGGAGATGCTCGGCATAACTTTCCAGCAGTTGTATGTGGGACAACACAGATCTCAGTGGGGACCCTGAACGCAACCCGCAGACACGTATGGATCTGTTTGGTAAACCTCTGCGCCACAGCGCCTACCATCAGCGGATCAGTGTGTAGAACCAAGTGGCACCTTGCGCCTCTGTCGGGGCCAGGCGCACTTCCGCTGCGGATCTGGCGCTGCAACTGCGCGCGTTAGGTTTCATCATGTGGCCCCTGAACGCTCCCTCGCCTTTAATGTGCGCCGCGTCTGAACTTGGACAAACAGCAGGCGCCGTGTGGTGAGACGACTCCCAGCAAGCACCGAGCAACCGTCTCACATCACGGGAGGAAGTCTTCACATCGGCTGAATCATCGCATCAAAAGACACGCACATTGTTTCCCTCTCTCTCTCTCTCTCTCTCTCTCTCTCTCTCTCTCTCTCGGCTGTCAAGAAAGTTAAAACCCTAAAGTTTTGGGTTTTGATGGGTTTTTTTTTTTCACGGTCCAAATGTTGCAGTCAATAAAAACCATATTTCGTTATGAATCCAGTGCGGTAGAAAAGGTCACGGCCTGCAGTGTGTCTGACACCTGCTTACTGTGAATGACACCTGACAACCTGCGCTGATATGAAGTGTTTATGGACAAACACGTCACCGGTAGACGTCGGCATAACACTGAGTGCGCTCATTATTATTATTATTATTATTATTATTATTATTATTATTATTATTATTATTATTATTATTATTATTATTATACTGCTTTATCCTATGGAAATGAAGACGCTGAAGCTGAAGCTGTCTCCGCTGTTATTAAAGAGCGTGTGTGTGTTGATAAAGGTTAATGATGAGGTGGGCGGACTGCGACCTCCACTCTGTCGCTAATCATCATAAGAAAAGGAACAACAAATCCATTATTACATATTGTTCGCTCTCCCTCAGCTCCGTGTCATTCGGGCCGACGTCGCCAGCGAGGCTCCTTGTGATGTGATGCGATGCGATGCGATGCGATGTGAACAGTTCGCCGCTGTCACATGTCAGCACAACAACACAACAGCAACAACTGAGGGGAGCAGCTCTGCCAATGAAAAGAGAGGGCGAGGATGAAGTTCCTCACATTGCAGCCTCTCATCAGCATCCCTGTAATCTCACTCCTCTCATCCACACACACACACACACACACACACACACACACACACACACACACACACACACACACACACACACATATGGTCCTCCCATGCAGCCAGTGTGCCTGCCCCTCTCCAGCGCGCGCAGCTGCCACCACATCCTGTCGAGTGCAGGAAGATTTTAAAGTCACAAGGGTGACACCTAGCGTCCACAGCCGCCGCTCTGCTCTGCTGATCCGGCCTGTTCACTCTCATCCCAACACTATTTTCACCCCTTATGAAAAAAATAAATAAATAAAAATCATCCACCCACAAGAATATCATATTCATTTCCCCTCTCCGTACTGGGCAGTGTGGGTGGGCAGATGGAACACACTTTACATGATGTCCAAGAGGTGAATTAGTTTGGAGCTATGTCCAATCGTTGTTAATCGGTTTACCAGCGTTTGCACCGTGTATGAAAATGAGAATTAAGCCAGTGCGGTGCAATGTGAACATCTCATTTGCCCCTTCTCATTACTGTGTCAGTCTGAGGGATCAGCAGCAGCATCACAAATGACAAGAGCAATGGAATTTTTTTCCCCCCTTAGAAGTAAAGAATGACTCCACAACTCTGACTCCACAACTGTGACTCCAGAACTCTTCTACCAGAGAGAATCTCTGGTAGAAGACATTCACTCACAGAATCACATCTCCACCAAAAAAAAAAAAAAACACTTTTCAAGTTGTGTTGCGGCTGCATAAGGAGAGCGCCTGAAGAATGCTTATGCTCATGCATTCTTAATGTTAGCGAGTTAAACAACCGTAGGCAGTGGCAGGGGACTTTATTTCTCCTCGGGGCTTTTTAATGGCCACATGTACAACAGAGTGCATGGTGTGTTTTTTGTGATTTGTGTCAGTCTGAGATGATGAGGCAGGAGGGTTGTGTTGCGTCACCTAGAGGCTCTGATCAAAGTATTAAGATTAAAACGTGCGTTTATTGCTACATGACATTTGTGAATGAACATGAGGCCAAACTGATTGTATCAGCAAATTAGTATTATACCAACTTGACTAGTCATGTGACTAGTCTTGTCTTACCACATATTCTAAAAGGTCATAAGACAGTGGGTTGGTTCACGACGAGAGGGACGAGTTTAGATTTCTGCCATTAACCCACCAGTGCCATGTGTGAAATGTTGCTGATATTCTCCTGCCTGCCTTTGAGTGCAGTGCAAAAAAAGAAAAAAAAGAAAAAAAGCAGCAGCACTGCTTGCAGTTGCAGGGTTGATCATAAACCATAGCACAGTAATTTAGCCACAATGTATTTCTGTCTCTCAGAGAGTGGCGGCATATTTCATTTATGAGCTACAATCTACCTCGGTGTACTTCCTGCCGCTGACGTTTCTTTGTGTCCTTTATTGATCTTACCGCTGCGTTAGAATCCTTACATTTGCTGTGTATTGAGACTTTTCTGTGAATTGACTGTTCGGCATCAGCGTTTGCATTCACCATTATCATTTATATGGCGATAGAAACAACGGGGGAACTCGTCAATGATAAAGTCCCATGTTTACCTGTTTGCCGTTTGATAAATTACAAGCCATTCAGACAACGCTGAACGTCGCAGACTCGTTCCCGTTCCCACTGCTGTTTGGCACATTTACCATTTCCTCAAAGAAGATGGGGGCAAAACATTAAGCACTTACCTGAAAAAAGAAACCAGCCCATTATGCAGCAAGTGGAGATGGTAAGTAACAACAGGTTCTTGTTAAAAAAAGCTGCGATCTACCAAAAGTCCTGTTTGTGTCAGCTTTCTATTCCCCAGCACTGTTGACAGCTATAAAGGAAGACTATTCCTGGGAATTTCCATTCAACTGTACATCCTCTTCTCCCCCCATCCCCCAAAAGAACTGAATAACAACTGAGGGGAATTTCTTCAAATTTACTGCAAACATTCATTTATACTGAATGATGGAGCGATATGAACGCTGTGGTCAAAGGTGGAGGCACATCACCCACATGCTGTATTTCCACTTGTATTATATATCCAGCTGTATTATTATTTGAGAATTCCCGCCATGTGTTCATTTGTTGTTGTTGAAAAATAGGCAGGAGCTGTTGAATGCCGTATGATTCGATGTGCGAGACCTGACTGTTGGTGGGAAAACACAATCAAACATGTATAATATTCCTTTATTTTCCATCCAGACATAAATATCTAATAGTCTTTTCTGGACATTCCTATAGTGATGTACTGTGTGTGTGTGCTTCAAGGCAGTGCAGGGGTTTATTCCGAATCTTGGAAGACAGAAAGCAGAGCTCGGCTATTTAAGTCCATGGGAATTTCACAGCCTCACACTGGTTTGGAGTATATTTGAAGCATTTGTGGTGGAAAGCTTGAACCGGCGCAGTTGAAAGTACACAGAGAATGACTGATTTCATTTCATGTCAGTTTTTTCCTCTGCTGCCAAGGAATGGCACATGTCTGTAGTCTAGCCTTGCTTCTTGCTTGGAAAGGAATATATGAGCTCCTCTGACAGATGCTGGCTTTATCGCCCCTACGTCTCGCCCAGCACCGGAACCTGGCTTATGCTCAGACATGGACTCACTGTGCCGGACAGCAGAGACGGTTCTGGATAGCCAAAGCCGCTACGCTTATTCTGGCCAAAGCTGATGACGAGGTTGTTATTATGGTCCCGGCTTTTCACAAAATTGATTACTCCGGCGCACCCTTTGCCAGGGGCATAAAAAGGAAGGGGAACGGACAAGCTTAATCAATGGGCCTCTCGTCAATGACGATATGACCTCCACTCCTTTCCACACCATGTCCGTCCACGATACGTCAATTAGTAGCAACTCTCCCGCGGGCTGACCAACACGACCGCTAGCACAAAGCAGGCTCCCTCGCCGCTCTTCACCCAAATTTTTCTCTTCTGTGATTTTAAATGAAATCTTATTTTAGTCTTATTTTCCCACAAAGCACCGGCCTGGGACCCTCATCACGGAACAAAGAGTTCAACTGGAGCCGGATGTTTTTTTGTTTTTTTTTATGTTAATGCTACTTGGCTTTAATGCCACTCAGTAGCATTGCTTTCCCTCCCCGCCACTTCTGTGCGAATCCATAATTGGAAATTAAGTTTTATTATGTGTATTCGTGCCCGCCGCGTTTTCCTTTATTATTTACTCAAGGGTTACCACAGAACTAAAGTTTCCTAATGGCTGCTGGTGATGCACGTCTTTGGCATTAATGTTTCCTCTTTTACCTACACGAGGGCCGCGTTCCATTTTCACACATTTGATTGGATGCCTTCTCGCGGATGTGTAAGGTTCTCCTGAATTGCTTCCCTCGCATTTCATTTAAATCATTGCTTTCACCTTGCGTCGCCTGACAGGAAATGGATGCAGATGGTTGTATAGTGGAACGAGTACGGTCCTTGTTACACGCGGATGCAAATGAATGAAAGAAATCCTTTGCGGCTATTTGAAGTCGCCTGATTGGTGGGTGGCTCCTGATCATCAAAAGCAGCATTGATTTAATATGCCATTTGTTGATGTTTAAACAATTAATAATTAGTAACCCATTGACCCGTTTGCCTCTAACACGTTGAAGAGAAGCTTGGTCTGTTTGCGCCTGATTGGTTTAGCTATTTATGCTTTTAGATGGCAATTAAAAGATGTACAGTCCTCTCATGATCAGAGCCAACTGTGCTCTCTCTCCCCCCCTCTCTCCTTCAATGTTGGTATGATAAATAGCAATTTAAACTCTAAATGGCTATTCTCTTTAAAGTGGGCGTTTTAAAGCAGGAGCAGTTTACAGTGTGTTATTTAAAACACTACCTGTATAATTTTCGTATTTTTGTCGTATTACTATATAATCAAATGAGAGAAATATATTCCTGATCTCCTTTGGTTTCCCGTAAAATGATTGTAGATGTGCAAGTAGTTGAGTAAAATAATAGCTATTGCATCATATTGAGTAGAATAATGCTGTGTTTAGAAAGTCGCAGGTTTCTCTCTTCAGGCTGCCAGCGCAGGAGTGGACATGCTTTATGGATAGTTTGGAGCCACATATCATTCTGGATAGTTGCCATTTTTTTCCCCCAAATCAACAAAGTGCTCATTTAAACACATTCCATTCCCTGGAAAAGACTGACCACTGAGCAGGCTTCCTTTAAACATTCATGAACTGGGAAATCACACATTTTACAACAGCTATGAATCCTTTATGCGACCGGAGTCGGGGCATTGCCGAGCCGGTCTGCTTTATTGATTACAGAGATTTTTGGAGATGCATGTTTTTGAGGGCCTGATGTTTAAATCACGATGTTTAACATTCCTTCCCATAGCATGAAACACAATGGGTATAATCAGGGACACAGAACCAGGCCAGAGTTTTCATTTTGATCTGATTACGCTGGTGTGGAAAATCAGTTGTCTTTGTTTGGAGGTCTGTTACAAAAAAAAAAAAAAAAAGACACACAAACCCAGAGTTCTGAATAGGCAGGACTCACACGTTTCTGTTCACCTGGCGCATGGTCAATTAGCTTTGTGTGTGCTGTGTTTATCCAGTGTCAGCTCTGATTAATAGGCACAGCGTGGTGGAGGGAGCACCTGAAAATGTTGTTCGGGTGGGACATTGTTGCCATCTGATACCATCTCCACAACATGGTGCTTATCTGCTCCCCTCACACCACACCCCACCTCCGGGGCATTTACGGCCATTTCCTCGTCAAGACAAATTAGTGCGACCGTGTACCTCTGTCACCCCCTCAGGGGGGAGTAGTGAACTGAAACCATCGTGGTCACCACGTCTCACCGCCGTTTTGAAATAGTGCGTATTGCTGTATTTAAATTTCTGTTCTGCGCTCATAACCCAAGGAGAGGAAAACATATTGTTGGTGTTTTTATTCCCTCTCTAATCTGTCTATCTAACCTAATATCCACTTATATTTTTATTCTTTTATTTTTTTTTAATTTTTATTTTTTGATCTGCTGCGGCTGATTTAGCTGTGGTAATGCTCCAAATCCTGACGAGCCTGATGTGGCTGTCAAATGAGAGAATGAGGTTATATTCACAGAGGATAACCTCCCTCCACAGATTACACACACACACACACACGCACACACACACACACACACACACACAAACCGCCTACCCTCCCTGCCCGCCATGGCTCTCTCCATATCTCAAACACACACACAGCAAAAACAGCTGTGCCAATTTTCATTTTCAGACAGAAACACCTTCATGATACTGAGCGAAATCTTTTGCTTCGTGAAAAAATTACGCTTCGTTAAGAAAGTGACATTTATTTTAACATTGACCGTGACAGTGTTGTTAGCGAAGCCCCAGGCGGGGAAGCGGTGCCACCCGTGTGGGGACCCATATGTTGACTGTGTGATAGATGCAGTAGCACGAGGGGGCGTCTTGTTCATGGCTTCTCATAATGTGCCACCCGTGCCTTCGTGGTAATGAGGACTTTGTCCTGTGATGGTGCCAGTTTTAAATGTTACACTTCATCACCTTCGTTCTGGGCTCCGGCGCCATTACTGTAGATGGCAAATTAGTAGGTCTTGTTATTTCAACATTAGCTTGTCAACACCTCATCTTAATGTTACCGCCGAACCACATCTGAACCGCATAAGCGGAGACCTTCAGGGGCTCCGTTTGACATGGGAGGTGAGAATGTGTGTGTGTGTGTGTGTGTGGGTGGGTGGGTGCAGCCACACAGGCATATTTGTGTCTACGCCACCACGCGTGGATGTGGGTGCGTGCGCGTGTCAGCATGTGTCGAAAAGGCGCTCTCCTCCGCAGAGAGAGGTGAATTCAAAATAACAGACATGGAGACAGAAATAGAGAGAGAGAGAGAGACAGCGCAAGAGAGAGAGAGACAGCTAGAGAGAGAGAGGGAGAAAAATAATCTCATGCTATGTTATCCCGGCAAAAAACCTGACAAACCACCACCGGGACTGATCTGGCTTAGCATTCAGTGTGGTTAGGGGCTTGTTTGTGCGCCTATGATTGGAGCAGGCTGCCTAAGCTGGCCTTCTAACAGTCCAGTCAGAGTGGAGCCCGGCTGGAGTCACACCGCCTGGGGATGGCAGGCCTGTCTCTATCTGGCCACAGATATCAATAAAGGCAGCGGCGCGCTCCTCTGGGAGGCTGGACACTCCACATTCTGTCCCCTGAAGGAGGCTTATTAATTGTCTTGATGTCGTATGTGGTCTGCCTGCGCAACACAGCGTTTTGTTGTACATTCTGAATTCCAGGCTTGTATCCCAGAATGCAATTAGTCCGCCGCCATTAGATCAAGCTCCACGTGTCTTCTCGCCTGGTCTGGAATTGCGGCAGGAGGCGAGGGAGGGAAAAGAGAGAAATTAGTATGGAAATGAGCTGTCTTCAAATCCTTTGGTGTTAAAGGTGTTGTAAGGTGCTACGGGGAAGGTGGCAGTTCCCTTTGCAGATATGGGAGTGAGAGAAAACGCTGGGATATGGGAGGATTGATTTTCCTGGGAGACTCATATCCCTCTGTGCAATGTGGGATTAAGGAAATAACACATGAAAGGCATATCGTGCTGCTCAGTGTACACTAATTGTGCGTCTGCTACATGCAGTGGTCTGGGGTAAGCAGATTGTATTTGAACGTCACACGCTGATCCGCGGAGAGTCGCAGGTCCTTAATATTTCAAAATAAACACACTAGTTTGTCATCTTTCCTCAGGCCCAAACGCAGCCGGGCCCAGACCCGAGACACCAGTCTCCTTTTCGCCTTCTGATCCTTTCTTCACGCCCTCTAGGTGACAAAGTGACACATGCCACATCCTCCCCGCTAAAGGTGCACAGGGTTTATTTTGATGTACGCCATTCTGACCGTTATTTCAACACAGCCAAAGCCGCGTTAGCGGTGCGGCTGCGGCGTGTCGAATGAGTCACGGCTTTTCGCAGCCTCCGTCTCCATGACAGTGTTCCGGGGGGCAAACGATGACAGCCGCTCCAGGAAAAAAAGTGGGCTCTGGCTCATCTCTGGAGAAATTACCAGAGCAGCATTAAGCGAAAAAAAAACAAAACAAAACAAAACAAAAAACATGAAGGCTTATTTAAAACGGTAAAACCTGCCACTTCTCGCATTGTTAAACGACTGCTAAGATCATGGAGCACACTGAGCTACTTCACTATCTACAGCTCTGAGGGAAACACTGAAATCATCAAATTATCTTTTGCAACCTTTAAATAAATTGATTTATTTAGTTGATGTCAGTGTTTTATATTTTGTGCTGGTCAAAGTGTGTTGGTCAGGAGACGCGATGGAAATTAGGTGTTGAAGATGGCGTCCTTTTGCGTTTGCGATAACAACTTCTCATGGCAGCGCACAACAGTGCTGTAATGTGCGAACACTGTGAGACCCATTGTGAGGAGTATTAACAGTGTCTTGGTCCATTAGCTGCTGCATGGTCAAAAAATGATCCCTGTTTATTTGCGTAACGAGGGGTCGAAGCTGTAAATTACAGAACCCTGAAGGCATCACTTCTCAGAATGGCTGATGGGACTTTTTTTTTTTTTTTTTAAAAACATGTTTAATAAGCGACAGTTACATAAACTCACTTTGTGTGATTATGTGTTGGTTTGATGTCAGTATCTGAAGTTTGGGGTTAAGGCGATACCAGTCAGCGTCAAGGCCCTTTTTCACCACAGCACATTGTATTCTGGTGAAATCAGACGATACACTGGAGCGTGGACCATAACAACACCAAGAGCCTTCAACCCAGACAAGCTCCAGGTCAGGACTAACAGGGTTTTTATTTATTTATTTATTTACCTCATATTTGGTTGCTGTTTGCTCAGCAGCTCAGAGAATGAAAACTTTTTTTTCTTTTTTGGACAATGCACCTTCTTCTTGTATTTACTTTCTGGGCCCAGACATATCTGGTCAATAAACAAAGCATTATCATGTGATCTGCAGTGATGTTGTTTAGGGAACTAATATAAAAATCGCTTAGGTTATTAAGATTCATCTTAATATTATGTCACGGAATCAAATAGGAAGTGGTTCATTGTAGTCCCATTGTTACATTACACTATGTATTCATATCTGTGGAGGTTATTCCACTCCATACCAACCTTGGACGACTTCCATACCTGAATATTTGTTAGATAATTGTTAGATAGCTGTGTCTGGCACTATCTATCTTACTAGCATATCCTATAGTGGGGTTGGTACAGGTTCTTAGGGCAGGAGGCAATCTGGCCCCGAGGCTACAGGGATTCCTTTCCCCCACGTGTCAGCTAATGTTTACCGAGGCCTGAGGATTCAGGCTGGATCACAGGATTTCATAATCCACTGCCCGCACAGCGGAGCAAGGGCAAAAAAATAATTCCCTTTGTGTCAACACGTCTTTTCTTTCGTGGGTAATTTCCCCATAGCTAGCCTCGTGCTGCAGCCGGAGCCGGAGACACCCAGAGAGGGAGATGCGCACTCAAGTGCTCTGCTTCCCTGGAAACGGCGCCATGATTGGCGTGTAACGCCGAGCTATTTGTATTCCACCTGAGTCGCTCCGTCTCATTCATGGGTTTTAACCAACCATGTATTTGAATTTATGGGAGCTATATAAGTCTGGGGATGCAGATGATGTCAGCAGTTCCTTAAGGGGGTGGGGTGGGGTGGGGGGGCAATCGCTGGAATCACTATTGCTCCATAGGCACTGGATTTTTTCCAAGATATAATTCAGGATCGATGTGTGGGAGTGTGGGAGTGGACTCCTGAGTGGCAGGACCAGATGTAAAAGTCCAACCGACCCGAGCTCTGTGACAGAACTGTGGTACCTGACAGTGACTCCTCTTTAGGGCTGTGGAGATTGATGGGTTTTATGGCACATTAGAAAAGCAAAGCAGGGTTTAATATAATTCCTGTAAACATTCAGTGTTACTCGCTAAAATATATTGCGTGTATCCTTAATCGGGAAGCACCGGAGTAACTTCCTCTGATGCCGTGATGGTTTTATGTGTAAAACAGCATCGGGGTTGATTGAGAGTGATCACAGATCTACACGGAGATGGATGAAATACATTGGTGCAATAGACTGGACATGTCAGCAGGTCCAGTTTTCTCTTATCCGTTTGGAAATATTGTGAAAAGTGACTTGTTTACATTCTTGTTTACCAGTCTGCACTCCTCTTTTTTTCTCTTCTTTTCTCCCGCTCGCCCCTTGATGCACTGCTTTGTTGCTTTGTGCACTGGCGCAGCGGACTGCCAATCAGCAAAATAAAGTAAGTGTGTGAATTGCTTTGGCCAGTGTGTGTATTTCAAAGGGAAGAAACAAAAAAAAAAAAAAAAAAAAATTAAAAAATGGAGACTTACTTGTGGAAACAGTCCACCTATCCACAGGACATCTTTAAATTATGCACTCCGCTACTCGCACACACATGGAACATTTTTTTCCCCACTGTCCACATTATTAAGTCCAGTCAAACAACAAAGAGACGAGAAACAGCTTCTTCCAGCCTCTCTCCTGCAGCGACACTGTTAAACTCCCCCATCAATATGTTTATAATGCTGTCCGTTCTGCAGCCGGGGTCCCTCTCTGCTGGGTCTCTCAGTGATCACAAAAGCGGAACAACTCCACATCCTGTTTGTGGCTGTGCCGTCATGGCCCTTTGCAGACCTCGGGATGTACATTCAGTGCGGACATGTCTACTTTTTTCCCCTCGGCTCTTGACTGATGCCGCTGCTGCACAGGACTGGGAAAAGCAGGGCCATCTGTGATGATGTGGAAGTGCTCATGAAAACATATGACTGCCACAGAGTGCGTTGTCTGGAATTGTATCAGTGTGAATGGGACCTACAGGACCCTCACTTACAATAGGGTTATACCAATTGACGATTAGGTCATCTATCAGTGAGAAACTTTCTTTTTTCCTTCCCTGATATATAAATCACAGAACTAAGATGTTATCAAGATCATATGTATATATGTAAACATATATATACAGGGGGTCCTCGAGTTACGACGGAGATCCGTTCCTGAGAACGTGTCGCAACCGAATTTTGACGCAAGTCGGAACATACATTCATTGTGCCATTGTGCATATATTGTGCCGCTAGATGTCGCTATAACACCCCTCCCCCCGCCGGCCGGCCATTTCACATAAGTAAACACAGCTGTGGAGGTGCTGGAGAGCCGGCAGGCGCGCTGAGAGACAGAGAGAGCGCTCACCAACTAGTTCCCGTGCCAAGTCTGTACATATTTACTGGGCAAACCGCTTAAGCCGAAACAAGGAAGTTCACGGGAGATGTGTCGTAACCATGAAAACGGCGTAATTCGCGACCGTCGTAACTCGAGGACCCCCTGTACATGTATGCCATGCATTTAAAGATCTTTCTGGTGGTGCAGCTCGTCCGCCCTCTGAGCCTCATTAATCATTACAAGTGACGAGCGCTTCTTAAATCCTTAATTACAAACTACTTTGCCGTCTGTTGCCAACGAATCTGACAAGTATCTCCGTTCTCCATATGCCTGCCCATCAAAACTCGGCTCCGCACCACATAAGAGTATCATTAACATTATTGATATGATTTCGATTGCAATATTAAAGATACAATTGGGCATGATGCTGGGTGCTTTTCCCACGAGCGCAGACAGAGGACACGTTGGCATCAGTAAATATGAGCCTGCGTGGCGGTGCCCCAGGTCGGATTGTTCTTTTGTGTTACACCCAAAACACACATGAATAGTCAGGTCACACAGCTTTACAACATGGCACCTGGCGCAGTGACATTTTTCTTTAATCTCACAATTGGTAAAAAACGCCTCCTCCCTGTGCGCGTCACCATGTGAATTGTTAAATGGAGTGTTTTGTTGGGTGACTGATACATCATCTTAATTCCTCCAGCACGCGGTGTGTGCCGCAATCACATATTTGTCATATTTTACCGACTGTCAACGCGAACATCTGACTGGGGAGAACAGTGGCGTCGGCCCACCAGTTGTTAATCTGAGAAATGTAACATTTTTCTGGCAGCTCTGATACCTACCACTTGCAAGAGAGGATTGTTAACAAACCAGTGCCAACATTTTTTTCTCCTTTCAATTTTTTTTTTTTGCAAAGCAACATTGTTGCCAGTCTATTGTTAAAAACAGAGTCGAATAACAACACAATTACAAATTGCCTTAGATCATGCATAAAGGCAGTACTGTTTTTGCTCTGGTGTAAAACAGTATTTGCGCATCAGATTTAACTTGTGATTCAAACTGATTTGATTCTGTCGACATCGGTTTGTGCCACTCTTCCATTTATTTGTTCTGACTACAAGAGAGGGAAAGTTTTCGTGAACTGAGCGTCCACATGGGGGCAGAAGGTCGTGTTTTTCACGATCTAACGTGGAAGTACGAGGAGAAGAAAAATTTGGAAAATGACTCATTGTTGTATTTTGAAGTTCTCTGTAATTGTGACCTGATTAGGCACATTGTTCTATTGCTCTATGATGTTTGGTAAAAGTACACCCAATAATCTTTGCTCTAGTTTCACTTTCTCCTGCACGTAAAAACTCAATGCAAACCTTCTCCCCGGATACTCAGCCTATGTATTTACCATCAATAGTGATATTAAGGCGTGAGATATTTGTGAAATGTGGCATCGGACACATCCTCCATGAGAACACACTCATCGATTCACAGCAAATCCAGCGTTCTTACATGTTTCATTATCTTTCGCAAAGGAAAAGTGATTGATTTTAGCGGGTGAGATCCAGTGCGGCTTGGGGCAGTGCAAAATTGAATCTAGGTCTCGGGTTGATAGACTACTTGTTTGCAGTATTTACACCAGGTTGCGTGTTGTAACGTGTGTCGAATGCGTGCGCGTACGTGCGCACAAACAGATGTGTGCACGTCAGAGTCAATAGCCATCAGGCCTGCACATAATAAGTCAATAAGAACATGTCGTTTTCCTCCGTCCTGTGTTTAGAGACTGACCTCAACGTTCCGAACAACACCCAAACCTTATTTCTGCATTTTCCAAACAAAAGGCAAAGAGGCCAGCGCCCGGCGCAGACAGTGACCGCACCCCCTTCCCCGCAGAGGCTCGCGACCCCCTAGGTGTTAGATAAGGTTGTAATAAGATATAGTCAAAGCCTGGCAACTAATCTGATATTTCACCTCGGTGAGCGATAGGAAAGATAGAAAACGCGGTCCTAAGAGGATTAGGGTATGGAAACGGATGTGTGCCGGCGTTTTAATCCACTCAAGCTTAACCCTTTCAAACTGTCCAATCTGCTGTACACAAACAATGATTATGTAGCCTCGTTGTCGGCAGAGCTGTTGCTCTTGTTACAGACTTGTTACAACACACACACACACACACACACACACACACCTCCCTACTGCTTACGAGGACAATTACACTTACAACCACGTTAATTTCCCAAAGACCTACTCTAATTATCTTAATTACTTTAATTAAGAACTTCTTGTTAAACCGCAGTCCTAACAACACCCTAACCTTAACACGTGCCTTCTTCACTTCCATATTTAATGACCAAGTTATGGGGCCTCGCTTTTGGCCCCCAGAGGGAAGACAGGTCCCCAGTGTGACTGTGTAAACAGATTCAGGTCCCCACAAAATGCGTTATATCTGACACCCTCACACATTTAATTTGGTTTTGTGTGAGGGAGGAGGGAAAAAAAAGAGGTGTGAGCAGCGGACTGACAGAGCTCAGGTTTGATTAAGACTCTCTGTCCTGTGACAATACAGCTCGGCTCCGCGTCTCCAGCGAACGACTGGATTGAAGACTGACATTTGGTGGCTGTTTTAGCGTCTGCACGTGTATGTGTGTGTAAGCTTTGTTTGTATGCGTGTTTGCTCAGGTTCCCTGTGTGTATGTTTGGGTTCGGTTTATGTTGTGCATATGCATGCGCACACTGAGACATGTCCCTGTCAGCGCGCTTACTGGCTTAGTCCCGCCTAATCTCACGTAGCCACACTTGTGTGGATGTGAGATTAAGTACAACCGGAGCGTAGAAGGCAATTAATCTGTCTTCCTTCCATCCATCCAGACGGGAGCTTTCATTTCGGGGTGGGCCGATCATACCCCGAGTGTGATGTGTGGAGGGTGAACACACACGTACTTGACCTTTTGACATATGTTAACACTGATATTAGTTTCAAGGGGGCAATAGTCGCAAATAGCCTTCCAGGAGGGACCGCCGGAGCCAAAATGAAGTCATCACTCTGGGGGAGACAGCTGTTACGTGGGATATGAGCAGCCAAGCCCGAGAGAGCAGTCATGTTCTGTCATCCAGGTCTGCCCTGAGGGGTGGCGCTCAGTGGCCCACCAATCCTCGCCCTCCATCGAGACATCGAGGTCTGAGGAGGCGCACGCACGTAACCTTACACAAGGGCATTAATAAACAGCAGTGGCTAGGACAGGGAGAGAAATAACAGGTGTCAATCTTCATTCCGTGCGATCTGCCACCTCTCCAAATTCCAAATTATTCCCCAATTAAGAAGAAAAATGAAGGCAGGGATGCTTCTCGAATGTGACATCCTAATTAATTGCTTCCCTCACATGAAGAATTGACTCATACGTCATGTCACCTTGGAGCCCTCGGGTGCGTTTTGCATTGCAGAAATCACCGGAAAGACCTGGCTGTGAGTGTGTGGGTGGAGAGGGCACTTAAAAAAAATGATTTATAACAATGAGCATCTTGAAACATGAGTTTACATATGTTACTTTGAGAAGGGACGGACAACATGGTGGCTCAGAGTTCATTTTGGGGCATATTCTCATGCACTCCAACAGAATGCAACAGCGATGGCAGAACTCCGTCAGGACATAATTGGGTTGACTGTGAAATGGGCTCAAGTTTTATTATCAAATCGGTTGTGGTGAATTAAAGCGGCGTCTCTCATCCTGTCCTCTCATTTGTTATTTAGTTCCCTCTTGCCAGTCCCTCCAGCGAACCTATCCCGGGTTGTAATGGGCAATTTCATTCTTACAATCAATTACAGGTTGACTGTGAGCGGTTTGCTGTGGAGGAGTGGGGGGAGGGGGAGAGGGGGTGAAAAAGATTGAAAAGATGATTATACAGATTATACTTCCATGGGTAACTGTACCAGTACACACACACACACACACAAATAAGACTTCCTGACTGTCTTTTGCTGTCCTTGTCTTCCTCTCCTCTTACAAGCACACACACACACACACACACGCACACACACACACACACACAAGTCAGCGCAAATATAAAGTTTACAGGCAGCACAACAGATTTTTGCATAAATTGGACGTCTCCGTGAAAAAACTGGTGTCCTTGTGAACGGCATGGTGATAATTTTGCGGCGCTGCAGATGGCTCGATAAAACAAAGACAGAAAAGCCAAAAACTCTGGTCTGGGACATGAGAAGCTGCAGGAAACGCCGAGCGTCGTTACAGGACATGGCTCCCGTCATGTATGGTAACACACAGCTGAGGCATCTCATGTGCGCTGGATGTATGTTGTTGCAGCTTCGAGCCAACACCCTCCTTTGGTGCAGGTTTCTTTACACTTGGCAGGGTGATTAACGCATGTGATGCACTGAATCTGGGTTGCAGAAGATAGAGTAGGCCTCCAAAGCCCCCCCCCCCCCCCCCCC
>JAFBJQ010001187.1:406013-434092 GCA_016785345.1 Trinectes maculatus
GCCCCCAAACCCCCCCCCCCCCCCCCTTGCCTTCAGGCCCCTCAGGCTCACACTGTTATCTGTAGGCTTTTCTTCCCATTTGATGTTCACCACCAAAACACACATCTTCCTCCCTGAAAGATCAGCCGAGTTGCATTGTTTGAATTCCCGAAAACTTCCCGTCTTTTCGCTCGCCGATGCACCAGCCTAGCATTTGTCATAATGCTGGAAACGGTAAAAAGAAAAAAAAAGAGTTCGACATTTTCAGTTTTCCCCGCCGCGAAGTTGGGCCGTGAAACACGAGCGTTAAACTGCTCACGTAGCACGGCGGCGTCGGCGGCGTCTGCAGAACGAACCCTGTGTTCAGCGAGCACGGCGTAAACTCCAGCACTTCTCAGTCTTCCCGTGTCCCGGACTCAACCGCTTAGCAAATTGTCAGACAACCTACAAAGAGAATTATGGGCCCTGAGGGGTCTTTGGGAAATTGCATCACTGGCAGTTTTATCTGGTAGAGCTGCAGGGTCTAGACAATGCTTCGCTTAAGTATGATGACAGACTAGAGGGGATGTACCCAGGCCCTTTCTATAAACTTCACAAACCCCTCACAGCTGAAAGCTAAAGCTGGCATCCCTCGCTGAAGTTCTTACCATAGGGCAAAAGTCAACCGCCATAAATGTAGCTTATCAGCCAACTTGAAGACAGAGAGCATATATTATTTCTGGATGTGTTCCATTAGGAACACGTTCCATTTTTGTTGTTGCCAGTAGTAGTATAGCATTATATAGCATTATAAGAACAAGTGCTTTACCATTTCAATGGTGACGAGGCGCCACACTCGACTGTTGCTTGATGAATACCGCGCACAGAGATCGTCCATCAGGCGAATGGGCTCCAACCAAATCAAACAAACAAACAAAAAAAGTCAGACGGGGGAACTTAACGCAGTGACAGACTCCCACCAGCAGGTCGCCACGCGTTTACCTGTAGTATGTGTGCTCTCATGATGAAGTGAGATATACATCTAAACGCGTACACAACACACTCGGGGGAGTTGCGTTTGCTTTGAAGTGGTTATTAATACGCAGACAGAACATTCCTGCAGGGATGGAGACACCGGGAAGACGCGGCGGTGCTGCTGCGTCCAGGGAAGCTCATTTTTCTTCCCTCGCTAGTTTAACACGGTTTGATGTTTTTGCTGCTTCTGTGTAATTTGAGTTAAACACTGCACATGATAGTAGCAGGGAGAGAGAGAGAGAGTACAGCTATGAGTGAGCTTCCACCGAGGTGTTTGTATATTGCCCTGTTTATGAGGCTGTTTCTTACTTGTCATATTACCTGTCACATTTGTGATGAAACTCTGCCTCTGGTTTTCGCCCGAAAATAAATTCCCCCCTCTTATTTGTGGAACGTGCAGCGGCTGCGTGCTCCGTGCAGCCTGTGCAGGAGTTTCTCATTAAACACAGTAATGAACAGGGGTATCAGCGGCAGGCGAGGTGTTTTATCAACACCAGGGGTGGAGACATGAGCCAAGCTACACCGACTCACTTCTGTCACTTCTAAGTGAACACTGGACCCCCCCCACCACCACCTTCCTCTTATTTCAATACTCCAACTGAGGCAGATAAACAGTGCGACGAGGCTGTGTACGACTGTGTATGTGCTGCTCGTGGAGCCTCTTGCTGCCTGACCAGACCATGGTGATGAATAATGAATGAGCAGGACAGAGGCAGTTACCATTTGGAGACAGTTTCCTGATGAATGATTACCGGCTCCATTGGGTCTGTATTTGCATAGGAGATGAAAATGTCGGGTGGGGGGGGGAAGACACATGGCTGTTACAGTAGTGGAAGCCATAAGACTCCCGACTGTGCTGAGCAGGCAACTCTTGTAATGTTATAATCAACTGGCATGGCTGGTCATAAGAGACCACACATAAAGCACAATAACTGAAGACGGGTGTGTTTGTGCGTGTGTGTGTGACGTTTCAAATGAGACGTATTTATCTGTTGTGCTGTTTAAATCGGTTGTCTTCCCGCGCAGAAATTCGGATTTATGTTTGTACCATTCTGTACAGCTGCTCCTGTAATAACCACATTCATTATCGGGCGACAGTTATTAACAGAGCAAAAAAAAAAAAAACAACAACAACAACACAAGAAAACACCAAGCAACTGAGGTGAGTCGAGTTTCTCAGCAAACACACATATGCTGTACGCCACCACCCTGCCCCCCCACCCCACCCCCCGGCATAATGAGGTTAAAGATAACGATCACTCCTGCAGAAGATGAAACAGGACCATTTGATTCATTCCTTTGCAGACAGATAAAACCTGACTGCCACTTATTTTACTGTGGCCATGCCACGGCACTGCAGTATCTGGTAAGTGCAGAAGTGGGGGAGATAAGGGTTTCATGGCCATCACATCATGGGGGTGTGGGGATGTGGGGGGTGTGGGGATATGGGGGGGGGGGGGGGGGGGTATATGGCCTCTGTGGGGGGGGGGGGGGTGGAGTATATGGCCTCTGTCTGGCCCTGCAGGGTGAGATGAAGTGTCCCTGTCAATGTCAGAGATCTGTTCACACCTCCGAGCAGCCACCTATGCCACCACTTCCTGCTTCCCTCACCGGAGTCTGGCCCCGTTTGATCAGCTTTTTCAGTTAATCTCGCCGGGCCTCACAATAAAGGGCCAATCTCCTCTGTTCCTCTTAGCAGCGAAATCAGCCTACAGCTCCCCCTATTCATCCCCGCAGAATTCACAATCATCTCTAAGAGGGACTTTTGAATGTATCAAACACGCTCAGGCCAAAAATCTGCATTCATCGTGATCCATCAGACGGCCGACGGCTGAATACAAAGCGGCCCCCGCGAAACTCCGAGAGCCACCTTTTTAAAAGGTGCCCAAGACGTGCGAGAGGTGGTAAAATAAGAGAGAGGAGTCGTGTTCTCTTCGCCGTCGCCGCAAAGAGACGAGGAGACGAGTGTCTGTTAGCGCTCGGGGTCAGCCGGAGCTGAGAAAAAAGACGGGGAGGAAAAAGGAAAAGTGTCTGAAAGTGAGCGAGCGAGAGAGAGAGCGAGAGAGAGAGAGAGGTGGGAGCTATCATTACCACAAGGCTGCGGATAAATCCTCCATTGAGGGCACTTAAAGGCGCCGTTTGTAATAGCGGCTGCCTTTTGCTACACGCCGCGTTTGAAAAGTAACATGGTCAACGTAATGGTGAACGTTCTGCACGCAGAGGGCCCCCCTCCCCCAGATGTTTGTCTTCTTCGGTAGAGAAAAAGTGTTACACAACAGTGTGTCTTTTTGTTGAACAACTATGTGTCTACTTGGCCACGATGTGACTCGCTCTGCCTTTAGCTGCACATGTTTCACACAGGGACAAATGAGGTACATGTATAAATGAAAGAGCTGGCTTGTAACAACGCCCAATTACATACTGGTCTGTTTTGGTACAACACATCATACTGTCTTATTCATTGATCAAATTCCCCCACAAAACATGGCAACACACAAAGCTGACGACCTGACTGAGACGAAAAAAAGGGAAACACAGATGCTGTGTCCGAAATCACTCACTCGTTCCCTACTCCCTACTCCCTATATAGGGAAATAAATGTAGTGCACTATATAGTGAGCTCAACAGAAAAATCTTTCGGACACTACTCTCTGCGCCGGTAATTACGTCATCGCTGTCGCACAATTAAAACGTACCACATTATTGTCGTCTCACAAAATACTTGTTTGTTTACCACTGTATTTTTATTAAATTAGAGGCTTTTGATTACTGTACTTTTAATTTTCGTATTTTGTTATATTTTATAATATTTATGTATATTTCCCTCCCGTCTGTCCGCCATTTTCACTTCCGCGCAGCCCAGAGAATTTCTGGCAATGCATGATGGGATATCTTGCTCCGGTTAGTGACCATCGGATGCTCACTACATTTCGCGGTGAATTGTGGGATACATTGAGTGCACTATATAGTTGATCAAATTCCCCCACAAAACATGGCAACACACAAAGGTGACGACCTGACTGAGGCGAAAAAAAGGGAAACACAGAGACTTAATCGACTTGGGAGAACGAGGCACAGGTGAAACCAAGCAAACGAATCAGGCGACAGGTGAAACCAACCAGTTGGATTGGAAACCCAACAAAGACAGGAGGAAAACGAGCTTCAAAATAAAAGAGGATAAAAAAACTGAATGCGCAGAACAAGACACACTGACTGGAAGAGGACACACAAAACTACTATACCAAAATACTACTATACAACAGCAACAAAAATGATAAATAATTTTTAAAAATTCATTTATGGCAGTGACGTAAAGTTTTGGCATAAAACTTTTTTTTGACAGTTTGTGGATTCACGCTTAAACTGATTCATGAGTGGAGGTATGCCAGCAGCCAGCGGTGTCTCAGCCAAGGCAACTGCAATGTTTGCTAAGGCTGTTCTCTTAAAAAGTATATTACGTTAAAAAAAAAGAAGAAGAAGAAGAAAAGAAAAAAGAAGCACCTGTAGTACAAACAGGGCTCCGACCCAAAAAATACAAAGAATTATGCTCAGAATACATCGGTGCTATCTGAGGTTTCGCTTTAATCACAGCGAAGGTTCAGTTGGATCATCGCGCACTCAGCAGCATGACATTTCAGTCGACACCTCTGCAGCGTAACCTGCTTCAGTTGTGTTACCAAGGACGGCGGTACACAATTATAGCTCACAAATAAGAATGTGCATATTACCAATGCACACTCAGTGTGTTAACGGAAATGATGTAACTTTAGAAATTGCCCAACCACATGAGATCCTGATTAAACACTTGATTGTACCAGTGTTCATCTTTTTTTCTGTTCAGTTCGCCAACGGATTTTCATTAACACACCCTTTTTCATATGATGAATAAATCAGCAAAAATGTGACTTTTCTCAATAAAGCGATTTATGTACTTGACAATAATAAGCGGCAGACATGATATGAAGTTAATATAAGACTTGATGTAAACAGTAGCCCAACTTCCACTGAGCAGTCTCTCATGTTTATAGGCTTTCAGACAGGGTTAGCAAATGTTAACCGTATTTACTATTGACAGTGAGTCTATTGTATTACAGTGTGGTGTAAACAGATAAACTGTGGCTAAAACCACCTGTAACCATGGCAACAATGCATCAGATATACGTACAGTTGTAATTTTAGACAGCTTAACAGACAGGGAAAAAATGAAGTACGAAAACTGGACTAAAATGTTTTCATCATTTGTTTTCTCCAAAAACTGGACCGAGATGTAAGAAATACATAACATAACTAAAACTTTACATAGGTATAGGAAGGTGTGTGATGCCTGGTGAATAGCGCTATTATACCCAATCAGGAACATGGATTGGGGAGACGAGGTAGAACTGTCAGGTCATAAGTTGCTGTTTAACCTTCACTCTACATTATAGATCATCTGTGTAGTTTTCACGGGCAGATATTGTTGGACAAGCCCAGCTTACCTAATAATTACATATTAATATTACATATTTGGTGACCTGCACCTCACGATTTACATGTCCAGTGCCAAAGCAGGAAATAGTGTTCTCTACTATAACGAGGTGGGAAGTAGGAGTGTGGAGGTCAGCGGGGTGCAAGGGAAAAGGTTATGCATCCCATCTAAAAATATTTGCTCTGTATTTTTACAGAATCCCCCTTAGCGAGCTAGTTTCCTAACTTGAAAATACATTTAGTGCCTCGCACAGATGCTGTGAAAAGCAAAACGAGGGAGGGTGGGTTTTCCAGACGCCTGAGCTGATTTCAGTACAGCGGAGATTAACGGTGGAGATAAATAAAATTTAAATTTATTATGAATGTGTTTCACGTGTTTTCTTAATTAGTGTTTTTTGTCCAACTTGGTGAAAGAACAAACACTTACAAGTACACATATTAAGATCTGTCTATAACACAACTTTAGCGCCATTTAGCACATTTCGCTAACATGTGCTTTGCTGCACTGGCTGCTATGAGACTCTTATCTTGATGGTTCCCACAGGCGGCAGGGAGGAGAGGACACATGCCACAGGTGACTGCTGATGTTAAGGGTTGTGCCAACTCCCCTCCTTCAACTTTGCGGTCGAGGCGGCGAGCGCGAGCCGGCGCCACAGGTTGAGCAGCGGGGTTAGATGTCGGAAGTGTTCTGGCTTGGAGGCACAGGCCTGCTCAAAGCAAAGCGTGCAGAATTGGCAGCGAGTTCAAAGAGAATCAGTGAGAGCAGGGAGCTGAATGGAAACTTGTTATTTCTCTCTCTGCTTCTATTTGAATTTGGAGCCTCATGCTCTTCTCCCTTATGATGACTCCATCTACCCCCTACTGGAAGACGCAGGAGCAGCGGCCTCAGGGTCTGCGGCGCCAAGGTATCACAGTCACAACTCGCGCTTTTTCGCTCGCCGTCTCTGCTTTTCATTTCCAGCCCTCGCTTAGTTTTTAGACCTTGGAAATTCACAAGTGGAATAATTGAAGAATGTCCAGAATCCCAACTTTGCTGTCTTGTTAACGTCACCCCGGATTATCATCAGAAACTTCTTTATGTCTGTCAAAGGAGAAGTATGTGAATGTCAGACATTTGGGTACTGTCCGTGTGCATGCATGAGTATAGACGTTTTCAAAAGAGAGACAAACTGACAAATGACAAACAGTTCGATGGACAGCAAGCCATCGTGCTGGATGACATTTACTATAGAGCAACTCTATACCTTCCTACTTAAAGATCTGAATGTGTTTAGAGACACTGGTTGTATGTTGTGATGGCAGCATTAGGCAGCGCGAGTGTTGAGTACTTCACCATTAAGGCATTGTCAAATGACCTTGTAAGAATTATACTGTTGTTACCTGTATCCTCTTTTCTACAGTGTGATCGCAGCCTTTGTTCTTTCAAAAGTTACTCTGCTTTAATTCACTCTGTGTGTTACCCAGGGCATAGTTTCCTTCCTGTTGTGTGTTGTGTTGATACAGTACAAGGATAGAAACTAAGAAGAATAACTTTGAAGCCTCTAGTTAAGTTGCTTTGTTTGAACTGGGATTAATTCAAGCACGAACAAAGACTTTGGGGTTTGTACTCCATCTTTTCCCAAGCAACTTTCTACGACATTAATATCATATTTTGACTTCTTGTTTTTTTTACATAAAAGTTTGATTAGATCAATGCAGTGCGGATAGCTGGACATGCGCAGAGCTTTGTTAAGGTCAGGAAAGATCAAAATCTGCATTCAGTTAAGTCACAACTGTTTAATTGACATTTCAACAAAAACACGGATCGTTGTGAGTCATTCTGTCCAGCAGTGTGTAGGTTTTGGGAGACCATGTCAGTGATTCTATAGAGCCACCGAATTTGTATTGCCTCAATATTATTCACTATTTTGGTTGCGCTTGTTTTTCTCCGTCACCATAACGGAATGTTAAGGTTTATTTTCAGGTCCCCAAACTGTCAGGTTGTCAACAATATCAGAATTGCACCGTTGCTTTGTTTTGTCCATAGCTTTAGCTTTAGACATTTCCTAACACACTCAGAGGACACATGTTAACCACCCTCCCATCTCGCTTCATCCTACACACTCTGCCAGTGCTGTTTCCACAGTTCACCTACAAAGTGAGTTTAACCCTAGAGACAGAGGCACTGGCATCTTTCCCAGTTCCCTTTGATTTAATCATTAAAGACAAAGAATAAGGTTGAAAATACAGTATTGTATCCCTTCACAGCACATTAGCACTATTATGACGCAGCAGCGCTTAATTCTCAGAGGCAATGATAATTACTCCAACATGATGATGTTAAGGCAAGTTATCTAACAAGCTTTCTAATGTATGCTAAATATATATTAATTTATGTTGCCATTAATACAAGGTATGAACCACAGCGGTGCTGTGATCCAAACCTTTAAGGTGTTATATATCACCGTAACAGTGGGGACAATAAGGTTCTGCACTTTACGTACCTCTCTCTCTCTCTCTCTTCAGTCAATAAAAGCAGCACAGTCCCTTTTGGTGATAATAATACAGCGAGTAGAGAGACAATATAGCATCTCCTGATGGAGAAGTCGAACACTGACTGTGTTGGAAGAGCATCCAGCAGTATATGTATACAAAGACAGAGCATGTGTGGTTTATACGAGCAACACGTGTCTGCGTTTTGGTTTTGTTACCGGAACGCAGTGGTCTCTGGCGCCACATCACCCCGCCGCCCTCTTACACGTTCACGCAAAACAAGGCAACGAGGGTTACGCGCCGCAGTCATTACTATCCGAGACAGATGGAGCAATTACCACCAGAAGGTAACTCGGCGAGTTTCGGAGACAAAAGTGTTACGACAGTTTATGTACTGCACCGGGGGAAAGTGGGCGGGTGTCACGGTGGGGTTTTGAGGCTGTGATGGCTGCCAGCCAGTTGGTGAAAATGAGGCCCGGTGCCGGAGTCAGGAGAGTGGATGTGTTGCTTTGAAACAAAGCGGGGTGGCTGTCAGAGTCAGTCATGGATGGGATGTTCCTTCTCCACAGCCTATTAGAGAGCTGTTTATCAATGCAGCTGACAATCAGGAGGTGGACTTCATAACTGCGACACACAGTGCAAGTACTGTTCATTATGTATGACACGGGCCCCCACGTTCTACTCCTAACGCTGCGCTTGTGAGGCTGCGGGTAAACTGCGAGTGTCACTTGATTCCGATGGCCCTGTCTGTGCAGATGATCATAAGTGTGTGTGTGTCTGTGTGTGTGTTTATATTAACCTCTGTAGTGCTTTTTTCAGCCATGGCACATTTTTTACATGAAACAAAATCCTGTGCAATAAAAGTTAGAAAATGTTACAAAAAGTTTCTACAACAACACATTTGCAGGGACGAAATATTTTTTCATCACTGCAAATTGGACAATTTCCCATGGCACACCTGACGATCTCTCATGGCGCACTGTAGAGAATGGAAAAGTACAGAACCCCCCCCAAAAAATATACTCCAGTAAATGTGTACTTATCACAGTTGCAACAAAAAATACTACACGTTTTTATCTTTCGGTTTTGGTTTGGAACCAGGCTACATTGTGACTGTGGAGCTCACACCAGCGAGTAGCCAAGTCTTTTTTCACCGTCTTTGCCAAATCGGTGGAACCACTTCACGAAACGTTGATTTTTACAATCACAGCGATTGTGAACCATTCTGAAAGACATGTGCATTATTTAAAAAGTCCGGATCGGGATTAAGCTCGTTTTTTTTTTTTTTTTCCTTCTCTACTTGCTCTAACTTAACCCGTTTCTGCTTCTCTGCCCTGGCGGACACATCATTGCATGTCATTAACAAACATTAGGTATTTGAAATTCTATATCTGCCGTGATCATTTAAACTCCATTATGTGCTCTTCGGCTATTACCTTAATTGATTTCATTTGCCATGTTCTTTGGTAATAAAGTCGTTTTTAAAATAGACAGTAGCAGTGAGAGAGCTCAGCAGTGACCCCGGTGACCCTGGATATCCAGTCTCCCTTCATTCTCCACCCCTTTCAGTTTTTCAGACACAATATATTGTGTTCTTCATGGCTGCGCCGACATGACTTTTTTTTTTTTCTTATATCATGACATTTCATAAGAACCGTGTTATAGCATCGACAGTGAAAACGAAGCTTTACTTTGGAAGAAGAAAAGGTGAGGCCGTCTGCCCTACAATTGGCTGGTATCAGATTGCTTTGCTGCTCATTTACATCTCAACATTTTTCCTGCCAACAGCTCAGTGAAATGTGTCTGCCCACTGTCTGTCACCTTGCCCTCCGCAGCCCCTCATCTCCCAGCACTGATGTCAGATGAACAGGTAACACAGTGTCTGTGTATTGTTTTCACTCGGAGTGTAGGCAACTAAAAAAAAAAAAAGTTTGATGTATCAGTATGAAATGATACTTGATACATTCTGTAAACACCTGAATTACACCAGTCAATCATTATTAATCCCTGAGTGAATGTGTGTGTGTGTGCGTGTGTGGGTGCGCGTGCATCGCCCCCATCACCCCCGTGTGCTGTTGTACCATTTCTGATTTCTGTAAATGAACCTGTCATCACTATCACTTGTGGATGGTGTCATTTCTTCGGGGATTTCTCGAATTACAACTTGTGCTGTTCCTCGCCTCTTTGCAGGGCGGAGACGTACAAATGCAATCTCAGTAGGAATCTGGACCAGGCTCGCAGTGGTTAATAATTCAGCGCGGCGCTGCAGGCTTGCATTGAGGTGGACTATGCGGCAGTCTTGTTAAACATTCATGTTCTCGGCTGTGCCTCGCCCCTGGAAGGCATTTGACCGCTAGAGCGATAACTCAAAAGGTAAAGGCGTCTCATAGATATTAATATCAATTTGATGTCTGTAGCGTCAGATCTGGCCCGTACGCCACAACAGGGCCACCGCTGCTTGCGTCGTTCCTTCTTGCAAAGTGTCTGTGTGCTAGCATAGGCTATTGGTTTATTTACATTTGTTTATTGTGTTGTTAACATGCAACAGTGTCTATATGTATTATTAGTATATATTAGTTTTATATTAGTATATATTAGTTTTATAATTAGTGTATATTTAGTTTAACCCTGGTTAAAGAATGAAGGATATCTACTATATGAGTCTGAAAAAAAAAATTAAATTAAATTAATTGTATTTATGTGCATTATTGGCAGAAGCTGTTGTTTTTTATTTGTGTGACAAAATGTGACAGGAAAATAGTTCAGCTTTCAGTGTAGTCAACAGCAGTGACGAATCAGCAGGGCGGCACCACAGGCAGGGTTTGACTGACCTAAATTCAGACTGTACATTCACAAGTGACAGCTGCTACACACAATTTCAGGGGGGGGCATTTGTCATGTGTTTGTTCCCGTTGCATTGGACAAGAGCAAATATATTGGTGACATTTCTTTTAGCCGTTGCTGGGGGAGGAACTCTGTACACATGGTAAAGCTACAGGTACAATCATATCAATAATGGATGCAGTCGAAGAGATTAAAGACGCTGTGTTTTTTTTTTTCGGAGACCTTTAAAGATATACTGCAGCGCTGTTGAACTGCGTCTCCTTTATTGCAACCCGGCGCGTGCTCATCAATCACATTCACGGTGCAACAACACAAATTAGTTCTTTTTGGGTGGCAGTGATTTATTAGAATGGCAGCTGGATATGCAAGGCTAAATTGTTTTTCTGTACTTTCATTCATTTAATTCTCCAAACAACAATTTTCTGGCAGGTCAGTGTTGTGCTCAGGGTTTAAATTTTAACAAGTAGTCGTTGATGTAATTCTTTTTTTTTTTTTTTTGATTCCCTGAATAAGGAACTGAGCCTGTTGCTATTAGTAACAACGGGTAGATGATGCTGGCACTGTGACACAGTCCTCTTTGTACATATGTAACCCTTAACCCTAACCCTAACCCTAACCCTAACCCTAGCCCTAACCCTAAAGCATGTGCAACCCTAACCCTAACCCTAAAGCATGTGCAACCCTAACCCTAACACTAACCCATGGAGATTTGGTATTCCTTCTCCCATGTTTCCATTTCTTATTCAATAAAACTCGTAAAAATGACCAAAATAAAAGTGTCAATACAATCATGGACAAAAAAAAAACAAACAAACTTTTTGTTGGGATGAAAATATTTCAATATTTTGGAAATCATAAACATCATTGATGATTTCTGGTTGGATTTGCAGGACCAAAGTAGGTTTTTTGTTTTCCCCTGGTGATTTCGAACAACAAGGAGGTAGACAAGTGCTTAGTGTCTGTCTGCTGCTCCTCCAGATGACCCTCCAAATTAAGACCCCATCTCCCAGTCCTTCACCACAAACCCAGCTGACCCCTTCAGCTTGAATTATTATTTCCATCTGGCTAGTTCGCTCTGCAGAGACAATAAGATTGAATCTGAAATGCATTCATGTGTCTGCTGTTTACACACGAGATTCAGATGTGACTCAGTTTAAAGGATCCTTTTTTTTAGTGTTTAGTAAAATTTGTAAAAAAAACAAAACAAAAACAAACCCAAAGATGCATTGATCCTATGTACTTGCACGTGCCTGATAGCAGCATTACCCTTTAAATACAAGGCTGAAGCAGTGGCCAAAAACAAAAAAGAAAACGGAAATCTGCCATTAAATAGAGATAAAATCCGACCACTACATTGTAAACCAGCTGCTTCCTGCTCACTCTCCCTCGTTCTAGCACTATTGACTTTCAGGGCCAGGTCCAGCTGCAGTGCTTTTGGCAGATTTTTACTATAATAGACATATAATGATCATTATACTGTATAACAGCCGATAGTTGGACACTGGTTTTATTCACCATCCTCTGAAACAAGGTTTATAGATGGGACAGACTACGATTAAATCCGTAATTGAGGACATAAAACTACTTCAGTTTATTGTCATCATCATCATCATCATCATGGCCGCCGCCATAAATCTGCTGATCACAGACCTTTGTTTGCCTCGTAAAAAGTTGCACATTTTTAATCAAAGCTCTGTGATATAAAAATCCTACATAGCAAATGAAATGTGGGAGAAAGAGCCAGTTGCAGAGTAAATTCCTTTAATGTATAATTTACATATTTCCACTTGCTATCATTTTAAATGAACATCCCAGAGTTGCTGGATCAGTATAGATTGATAAAACAAAACGCCGTACTCCAGGCTAAAGGCAGAATCCGTGCATTTTATTAATAGTAACAAATGTTAATTAATGAACATACATGTCACAGAATACCTTTTGTTTCTGACACATTTTTGACGACAGCTTTATTAATTATGGGATGGCAGATGTTGGTAGGTTTGGCGGTTTGAGGTGTGGGTGGAACCAGTTGATGGAAATTGCCTAGAAGCCTGCATTTTAACACCAAGGCTGTCAAATCGAGATATGTAAACATATGAGACTTCACGCGGTGACAAGGGTGCGAGGGGAGAGATCCATCACATCGATGACACCTCCGGATTGTCTTTAAGCTTTCCTGGTGTCGCACACATAAATTACCTGAGCCAGACTTGGATCAGTCAATTATGCCTGAGGCGGCGATTAGTGTTTGAACACAAACGTTTTGGAGGTGGGATTATCCCTGTCAGCCCAGAGACGACCCCGACCTTCACCCCCGCAAGGTGAAAACCGTGACTTTAGCAAAAGGTTGATTGGAATTCTGCTCACGTCTCCAGATCAATAAATAAAAAACAACTGAAACTTTTATTGACATGATGTATTCCTCTGTTTAAGATGCCAGTCCGCATGTTTTGTTGGTTACAAATGTTGGTTATAGTTAAATCTATAAGTCAATTAAAATTTGAAAAAAAACAACATAAAACATCATACTTAGTCATCAAGCAAAAATCCAATTGTTCTTTGCTCAGCATTTTAGTTGACGTTAATGTGGCGCATTGTTTGTGATGCTGTGACGTGTTATATATTTATCTACAGTGAGTTTGCGTGACCACTTATATCTTTGCTTCTTCTTTGTGTCTAATCTACCAAATGAAACAGGCCTTTTGTTCTTCAGTGTTGCGTGTCAGCAGTAAACTGGGAAGCTTGGCAGCGTTTCATAAGACGCTCTGTTGGGAAACTGAGGGACTATTGGGTTTACACATCCACTGCATGGTGTCATTTTTGCCATTTGGTGAATGTGGGCAGTGTAAATCTAACGCCCTCCCTCGTTTCTTAGCATTACTTTAATAGAACAGGCTTATACAGTGTGTTGGAGGCTGTCCACGTACGGCGCCGTAATGATTTTCTTTGTTTCAGTCCAGTCATGGATTTCCATCCATTACAAAAAGGGGTTTGTTTGGCAGATGGTGCAACAACACAAATTTATCCAGCACCCCCCTTTCTTCACTTCTCTTTCATTTATATGCTCTCACTGTTTCCCATCCCTTCCTTTCCCCTCTTTTCCTCCCTTACAGTCATCCACTACTGTTTATCTTTCTTAATCTACTGTATCTGATCTTCGATCGCCCCGCTCGCTCACCCTTCTCCCGGCAACTGATGCAAGGCGGGGTAACACATGGGGGATTAAACACGTGAAAGGTAAGCGCCGCCGTGCTGCACCACACCCTTCCCGACCAATATCGTTCTCACAGGCTCCAAACAGGAAGTTTATATAATTAACTTTCAAAGGCAGGGTTGAACCAACCCTATATTACGGAGGGAAACCAGGGGGTAAACACCTCCCCTGCTAACTCTGCGGGATTAAAGTAATGACACAGTGAGAAAAGAAGGAGACAGGTGGGCTGCGAGAAGTTTCCTCCGACTTAATACAGTAATGAAATTGAATTATAAACCTCTGCTAATCTCCCTCACAAAGGTTTGGAAGAAATTCCCCCGCCTGCTGCCGCGCCAGCCGGAGCCCTCCAATCAGCACGAGATGTCTTACTAGCTCCCGACATGAGCACACTGCCTCCTGTGGCAAACGCTGTGACGTGGCTGTGATTTATGGCTTCTACAGAGCAGCATAGTGTGTCTCTTTGTGTCCAACTGAAATTCTCTTACTTTTGAGATACAACTTAATTTTAAATGAAAAACTTAAATAATAAAAAACAATCCTTATATAATATATGTATATGTATTTCTATGTCTAATAATAATAATATATTCCCCCGCATGCTGCCGCGCCAGCCGGAGCCCTCCAATCAGCACGAGACGTCTGACTAGCTCCCGACATGAGCACACTGCCTCCTGTGGCAAACGCTGTGACGTGGCTGTGATTTATGGCTTCTACAGAGCAGCATAGTGTGTCTCTTTGTGTCCAACTGAAATTCTCTTACTTTTGAGATACAACTTAATTTTAAATGAAAAACTTAAATAATAAAAAACAATCCTTATATAATATATGTATATGTATTTCTATGTCTAATAATAATAATAATAATAATAATAATAATAATAATAATAATAACAATAATAATAATAATAATAATAATAATAATAATAATAATAATAATAATAATAATAATAATTCTATTAGCAACAGGTGAGGAAGCTATGCTGATACATCGCGCTGTACATTTCTTTCGACACAATGAAAACACTGCTGCGGCGTTGAGGAAGGCGCGTTGAGGAAGGCGCGTTCTGTACAGCGCGGCGTATACACTTACGCCTCTTTATGAATCGACAGGGGGCTGAGTGTCAAGACGCATGATTCTCTAAATTTAGTTCAAGACCATGCCAGTCAGGGAGGTGAGCTCATAACTGTCAGTGTCTGTGTGTGAGAGAGGTGGAAAGAGACAGGAGAGTGCGCACACACACACACACACACACACACACACGTACACACACACAGGCCTGCAAATACCGGCTGCAGAATCCTGTATGGAGGAGCCCCTCAGCATGTTTATACTCATTCAATGAGACAGCTGTGGGCATCTTGAGCCTGCCTATGCCTATGTTTCTCCTAGGCTCTCTAAGCCAGCCCCATTCATCATCCTCCAACAGCCCTGCTCTAATTGGACCGCTTCCCCACCTGCTGTCACTCACCACCTCCTCCACATAAAGCTGGTAGAGATACAGATGTACCTGGTCCGGCACAGCTCTGTCGCAGCACACCAGCCCGCATTTGAATTGCATATGTGGGCAGCTGAGCCCCAGCACCTACTCTGAGCTCATCCGAGGCACCGCTCTCTCCTTTGCTATCTGCTGGTACCTTCCTGTCCCTCAATCCACAGAGGAGTGGTAGCCCAGTAATGATGTGGCTTATCAGTTTAACAGGAGATGGAGTGACAACACTTCAGGGCTGGAGGCATCGTCTTGGGTACCCCTGTCCTCCAATATGGCAGAGACATTAAACATTACTCGTCTTTGGCTGCCGTGTCTGTTAAAGTTTCGCGAGGCCTAGTTTCATAATAGCACTCGTCTTATTTGAGCGGAGCCTGCCACTTCAGATAAGAATTGCAGATACCCTTAAGCTGCCAGGCAGAGCTAGAAGACATCTAATGAGCCTTTGAGATCCCCCCACCCCACCCCACCCCCCCCACCCCGCTAAACCTACCATAAAATGCCCAGCGCGCGTGGAGACATGGTTTCAATTTGTCTGAGAGGAATATCAAGGTTTCGAGTTTCAGCACTATTTGAGCGGAGCCTGCCACTTCAGATAAGAATTGCAGATACCCTTAAGCTGCCAGGCAGAGCTAGAAGACATCTAATGAGCCTTTGAGATCCCCCCCCCCCCCCCCCCCCCCCCCCCCCCCCCCCCACCCCGCTAAACCTACCATAAAATGCCCAGCGCGCGTGGAGACATGGTTTCAATTTGTCTGAGAGGAATATCAAGGTTTCGAGTTTCAGCACAACAGACAAGACCGCAATTGTAAGTGTCGTCCGCTCGATTTGATTTTTTTTTTTTCCATAAATAAAGGATTACCTTCTTTTTTTTCCAAAGGAAGATTGGGTTCAAATTGGACTTTGGAAATGTGCACTTGCTCCCCCTCTTCATTCTCTTCACTCTGCATGTTGCATATTTTCTTCTGCAAAAATTATATGTTAGGAATTTTGCTTGTGATACTACAAGTTACTGCATTCTTCTGCATCCTGATCAAAAACTCAGGATGAGTTTATGACTTTATAAGGACCAGGATGCTTAATGGTTTTGCTATTAACCCTTTCTATAAGTCCAGGTTGTTAAATATATAGAAAATCCAATGACATGCTGCAGCAAAGAGACACAAATGCTGCTGCCATATCCTGCTTCCCTAACTTTTGAGACGGGAAAGTTTCAAATGTCAATTTTTATGTTTGAGACCGCATAAAGATGAACGCTCTGCTGCTTCCTGGAGACAACATTATGGTTTAAGTGATCTAACCATAATGAGGCGTCAGCTGCGCAGACAAAACACAGGATGTTGACTTTGATTGTACAAACATGGAGCTTTGCTTTGCGCTAATGAAGAGAGCTTTGCATGCAGTTAAGTACAGTAGATGAAAATTATCATCCAGTCTTGGGGACTGTGCCATCACCTCCAGTTGAAAGAATGTGTTGCTGTTAATTACAGATAGCACACGAGTGCCAGAACGCGAGTTGAGTGGAGCATTTTAGGGACACATGGGAGATGACGTTGTTAATGAGGTTGACCTCTTAACTCATGCAAACACATGGTCACTTCAGCTGGTTTGTTCACTTTTATATTCAAACCAAGTCTAGTCAGTAATTATGATGTACTAATTAAGTGGCAAAGAAAACAGGAAAAAAAACAAAAACATTCTGAGGTCAAAGGTCAAAGAATAGATTTGTCATATTAAAAGCTCCCGTACTGAGAAGTTGGGATGTGAAAATAACAAGAGACAAAAATAACATAACAGGATGCAGCTGATGTAGAAGATATATTCAACCACAACAATAACAAAATGAAACACTATCATGCATATGAATAATGTTAAATCTCGGATCAGTTAATTAAAATTATTTTAATGTTCCTGTCTTTCCAGATTTCACGGCCCTTTACAAAATGCTTTAACCTCAACATTAAAATTAAAATAAAATCATGAGGCAGGCGGAACAGTTCTGGACGTTTTCATTACCTTGCTCCAGTTTTAGTATAGATCAAAATTGAGCTGTATTTCTTTGTACTTTGTTTCTGTGCTTTTATATTCACGGTTGCTCATTCAAAAACTCACCAAATTTATCTCGAAGTCCTTCCAGTTCAGATTTTATTGCACTTTTCATAACTCTGGGATATGGGATCCATTAATCACAGGACTGCTGCTTTGATCCCTGGCTCATTCTGTCTGAACCTCAAACTGCCCCTAATTATATGGCAACATGTGCGTGTAATTAATGTCTATGTTTAATTGAAGCTCTAATAACATAGTATTCAAATTCGCGTGGAATCCATCACATTATGAATTCGCTATTTGTAAGGGTTAGGATTGCTGTTGTTTGGCAAACCAGCTTACGAATACAGCAGCTAGACAGGCATCCATATTGTAAGATAATATAGAGATAAACAATGCATCAGGTTTGCTAAAAGTATGTTGTAGTTGTGCCAGTTTCCAGATGATGAGCTTCTTAAGTGGTGATGAGTAAAGGCCTACTTACATGCAGTGAGTGCTGAGACCAAGTGCTGGTGGTTCACAAACTGGGACCTGGACTCCTGCAAGTTTCGTCTTCCAGCTCCCAGCGTGAAGCTGGAATTAATATTTATAGAGCGATCAAACGGTGCAAGAATACTTCCTTTGCAGCCATTTACATCATTTCCATGTAATTACAGCTTTCAATCAAAACTGCTTGTGTGTGCCTGACTGAAGCAGAAAAAGTATTTCCTCCTGATATTGCTATTCCTCATTTCTTTTCGGTTCCCCAGGGTATGGTCAGCATCGTACGTTAGAATTACATGTACAAATGCTACATTAGCATCACAGATGCTATGTTATCATAGATAATAGATTAACTTATGCATGTAGATAATTCATTTTGTCAACAGTGCATAACTAGTTCCCATCAACTGTTTTTACTCCTTTCATATACAGACACACACAAAGGAAAGAAGAAAACAAAACACAACAAACAGCTGTGCCCCACTTACATCACACACACAATGAGATAAAGCAGTAATGCAAACTAAAACCACAATTATGGAAATGGAGTAATGTGTGCCAATAAGACAAATAAGACAGACAATAACAATAAATACCGCCATAACATTGCACTTGGCACATCTTCACTGCCAGCTGTTTAACACAATAATGCAAACAAAGACCTGGTTAAATCTTATTGTTCTGATTTTGCATTGCAGCGTTCTGCATCGCTGACTCAGCTCTCATTCCTGATGGAGAGTAATACGGGGTCACCCGCTCAGATGGATGAGAACAAAACACTTCCCGCTACTTTCAACCTCACACGGCCCGTGCTACACAAGCGACTGAAAAAAAAAACGATTTTCTTTTTTTCTTTTTGCAGCATATTGTTCCACATCTGTTTCAATATTTTTTACAAACAATGATTCAGGGATTCGTTTGCATGGCTGCAATCACGATGCCCCATTTGAATTGTGTTAATGTGTTACTGTGTCAAGTTGTGCAATTGCAAAAAACAGAGAGGGGTCCGTCGCCTCTGGAAAACTGGACCACGGGAAAAAAAAAAACTTCCATAAAAGGGGCTGTTCACCCTGTGGGTCAGTGTTGCATGTGTGGAGATATGCTAATGAGGACGTGGTTTGATTGGGCCACCCATGTCAGTGACTCCGGCTGACAAAGGTGCACAAGGCTGCATCCGCCAGCCTCATTAAAGCCCCGTCCAATTATAGAATAGTAATTGATCATCTGCTTTGTGTGTGTCTCCCCTCTCCCCTTGTCTCCAAAGCATGCTTGAGGTCAATTTAAAATGCATCAAACCTGTAACATGGTTAAATCCCCACAGACAGTTTCTGGCCTTCGTTGCCTTTTCGTTAAGCTCATTCACGCCCCTGCGTACTAAGTGTCGCCGCTGTTTTCCACCTGCCTTTGCATCAACAACATGAATCCTGACAACAACATGAATCCTGACACACAAATATGACGGTTTAATGTTATTAACAACTATACAAACCTGTAAGCAAGGATACCAGGTCTAAATGAGACAGAAAAAGATGCGAATAAATCTGCAAGTCGAGGCGAAATAACTGGAATTATATGGAAATACATAGTCTTATGAAGAGTATGTTAAAGTATCATATTGCGCATGTCTATATTAAGACACGGGGACCTGCTATCGTGACTCCGTGTCAGTCAGCCATCATGAAATCATACTTTGAGCTTATATTCCCCACCTCACCCGTCCCTCTGTTGATTTGTTGTTTCAAACCGGGGAAAAATGATTTGTTGTTTTCCTTCAGATGAGACAGCGTGACACGGGAGCCTGAACTCTCCAGTGCAAATAGAGAGAAATAAACAGTGAGGCGTGCTTGTCACAGCCACCGACAACCATCAGGATGTCGAAACAACACCGGCACAACACAGCGCCTTCAGATCTCCGCATTTAGATTCATGCACAGTGTGTGAGCGCGGGAGGCGGGTGTCTTTCAGCCGATTCTGGTTTTCCATATTAACGGGGAAGCGAAGTTCAACCGATTCTTGGATCAATGAGTAATACGGGTCTAATTTCTCTCAATTAGATCTCTCCTGCTGTATTCCACCGGCCCGTCATGATCTGCACGCCAACCCGAGATGACTCCAGTTGCTGCCCCATTATGAATAGAGACACCGCCTTTGCGGCCTCATTATTAAATAAATAACGTGATGGAGGAGGCAGACAAATGTTTTTAAGCCTTGTCAGATAAGACGCCATGGCCATTAGAGGACGAGCATTAACAACAGTAAGAAACAACACAAACGAGACGGGGGAGGGTGGAGAGAGAGGCTGAATGAGATGGACATGAAGGAAGTTGCTGTAATAATGGGAATATTGCCACCTGCTTAGTATAGCCTGTACTGCATGAGGTCTGGCCGTGAGAGTAGCTCAATAATAAAGTCCGAGAACTAAGTAAAGCTCAAACAAAACAAACCGTTTGCATTATTTGTCGATATGCTAATTTATTTGCCGCATCAGAACAAAGGAATGATAAACGAGATTTAGAAACAACTCTGGACTTCATAATGGCGCGGGCGTCCTCGGCGGCGAGGCTGAACACATCGAAACGCGATATGAATTCTCGCTTTATTGGTGCCATTCATTACCGCGGTGAAAGCTCGTGGTAATTATCAATTTTGTTTAAGCACATCTGAGGGCTTTGTGTGGCGCGCTAATGGCCGCCACCGGTGAAGTCAGTCATTCAGATTTGTGTCAACGAGTCATTAAGCCGCCTTTGAGGGAAGTCACCAATCTGATCCATCATGACAATTAATGAGATGAAGATGAACTCATCAATTTCACTCTCCCAAGCCCCGCGCATGGCTTCTACATAACAGCCACCGTCTAATCCTCCGTGACTCTTCACCTCTCCTCAAGACTTCACTGTGAGCATATACAACAAGTCCAGTGTTGTCACCCCAGCCACGTTGTGTTGTTTTTCTTTACACATCCCCTTGAAACTGATATATCTCTAGGCTCCAGTCATACAGCTGCATGCAGGTAAAACCCTATGAGCAATTTTGCCAAGGTTTTGCCAGTATATATATATTTGTCTTTCATGCCAGTTGAGGTAATCTTTGTTTTGATATTCGAATTCTTTGTGAAGTTCCTCATTCTGCACACTCCACACACACCAGCCGGCCTCAAAGGCCAACTTAATATCCGATTGTTCATTTAGCCTTTGAGAGTATTGTATCTACCTGTTACCTCAGGCAGCTCCTGCAGTTCCCATTTCCTCAGTCTGCAGTTCATCACGGAGCGGGCTGATCATAAGCAGCATTTAATGATTCATGAACAGAGAAACTAATGGAGTACTTTACACGTTGTGATCAAATGAGGCCATTATATTGAGACTAGGTGCTTACTGGGGACTTTGATCAAAGGGGGACTGAGGGTAGGATCATGAGATGCATTGGATGTGGGGAGATGGTGCAGACAGACATCAAGCCTTTGGAGGAGGACGACATTAGCATTTCTTTGAAAGCGGGGTCGGTAGACATCAAGGTCATCAAACTGGAGACGACTCAGACTCTTCAACTTGCATGTTGTGGAAAGGTCCGAACCACAGGAGTCAATGAGGATTACAGAGGAAACGAGACAGAACTAAGCTTCACAATGCTAATTTCTGAAAAACGATGGTTTTTGAACACAAAGGCCGTATTAGGAGTGCTGCTATGGTGATGGTATGGTCACATGTAGACAATCAAAACGGCTTGGTTAAGAAAAGACCGTTTCCATGGTTATGAGAACAGAACCATCAGAGACTGTGGATGGTCTGCAAGCGCCGGAGCAAACACTTTGTCCACCCAAGAATCCACCTCAGCCTCCTCTCCCCCTTTGACGTTTTGTGGAGGTACAGCAACTTCACACAACTTTGCATGACAGTGCGAAAATAGCATAATAATGACAACAATCACTCTGGTCGTTTGTCAGGAAACAGTTTGAACATCTCAGAGATGAACCTGTTCCTGCTGTTTAGATCTACTGTCTATGTGCCGGGCTGTGCGAACATTAGCCTCTATGCACACTACTACAGAGAGATGCTATCAATCCTCTCCTCTAATGCTTGGCGAGAGGGTTCATAATATTTCAACAAATTAATAATGGTGATGTTTTTCTTCATCAGGAAAATACATCATTCATCACAACCATTTCTGCTTTGTTCGCAACAAGCTTAGCTCTGCAGTGATGCCAGCCGTCATTGAGCTGTACAAGCTGTCAGACGAATTTCAAATGATTTGATCTGATTCAACTTTTTTTTTACTTTTTGCATGAATATTGTGAAATCACGCTGGTTGTTTGTGAGTCGATGTAAAAGCCACAGTTTCCTGTAAACACAGTAAAGTCCCGCTATTTTTCACTCAGAAATCATTTAGTCGTTCGGTCAACAGTTCATCTCCATTGCAGGACACACAGGCAAATGTGCAGACTAAAAATGTCTTACCCCCTTCATACATTTATTTTATGACACACACCAGCTCTCATGCCGCCGCAGACACACAGGAGCATCCATTCAGCCCCCCTGTCTCTCTGACTCTCCCTGTCTCTCTGTCTCCCGCTCTGCTACATCCCTCAGCTTTGCACCCACTTCCTGGGTGCCAGCACTTGTTGGAAGGAAAGAAGTGTTGACAATTGTCCTCCGCTGAATTGTCACCAAACAACTTTGTCACGCTTCACTGCCAGCTTAATTCTCAGACATCCCTGTCAAGAAATGACATTTAATTTTCACACCTCCTCTCCTCTGCTATTCTTTCTTTCTTTGTGAAGACACCCCGGTGCATTGACTGACTGGCGGTATCCATGTCTCTGACAGTATGGGAGTCTTTAACCCAAACGCACACTCCCACTATCATTGTCCTTCTTCCACTTGCAATGGATTATGGCAACGGTACGACATCTTTGAAATACTGGGGGTCCTCGAGTTACGTCGGAGATCCGTTCCTGAGAATGTGTCGTAACCGAATTTCGACGTAAGTCGGACCATACATTCATTGTGCCATTGTGCATACATTGTGCCACCAGATGTCGCTATAACACCACGCTAAAATAAGAGTTTATTATGGTGAATTGCCTTTTTTGTCCCTCTTGTCCCTCTTGACACACCGTAGGGGTTGAGATCACGAGTGTAATGAGAATTTCCTTTAGATTTCTGTTATCAACCGTGTAGACCCTGTGTTGTGAATAAACCTACGGTATCGCCACGATCCCGAACGCATCTGTGTCCGTGTGCATCTCCTTACCGGCTGCCGCTGCCGCTGCACTGAGAGACAGAGAGAGCGCTCAGCAACGAGTTCCCGTGCGAAGTCTGTACGTATTTACGGGGCAAACCGCTTAAGCCGAAACAAGGAATTTCACGGGAGATGTGTCGTAACCACCAAAACGATGTATTTCACGACCGACGTAACTCCCTCAAGTTACGTCTCTCATCAACACAGATGATACTATTATGAAATATTTTGTTTTTATTTTAGTTTTTTTTTAATGACATCAGTAACGTACTTACAGTACTAACTTGTGGATGGCTGTTTTGTGAGCACCTTTACATGTAAGATGAGAGCTTTACTTCCCAAGGTTTTCTGTTTTACCCTGGATCAGTAGTCGAGTGCTCAGTGGCCAAAGTGACTCTGGCCCTCGGAGTTCAGTCTCAGTCTGAGCGAGCGACGGTTTGACAGCGCAGCCCACCTGAGCAGAAAATAGAGCACAGGCAGGATCTGCAGCCGCGACTCTGTTTGCTTGCCACAAGTTTCAGGCGGTTATGACAGGCCCTTTTCACGCTGTAAGTAGGCGGCTGGAGGGAGCCGATCCAAACGGCCAAAACAGCCGCTGGTTCATTATCAGGAGACCTAGAATTTGAGATTATAGGTGATTACACTCATCCATCCCCTTTTCTGAAAAAAAAAGGAGAAATCTCTTTAATCCCCCCCTCTCTGGTGCAGCTTCGGAGGGCGCCCGGGGACGGCTGGCATCTATCACCAGCCTAAAAAAAACCCAAGAACATATGGAACCAGGAGGAGCCCTGGCCCTGGGTTGCAGGGAAGAGGGCCAGTTGGCCGGGGAACAAGAGGTGCTGGGTCTGATCGGGCAGAGGGAGACGCCACTTGGCCTCAGATCACAGCGGTCAGTGGGGACGTCGTTGGCCCGCCGGCTTGCACGGGGAGCGGTTATGGAAAATGGAGTGGAGGGGAGGGTGTTGGGAGTCGGGTGTTGACCTTAGACACCGAGCTGCACTCACAACACAGCAGTGCTCTCCTTCCATCCACATCCTCACCGTCTCTGACAGCTGAGACTGACAGCTCTCACACGTCCACGCTTGCTGCACTCGCCGTCTCTCATTGGTTCTGATGGATTATCGTTGCCAGCACACTCAAGACAGGGTCAGTCAGGTTTGGGTTTTTTTTCAAACTCGCTGTTTGTATTTTTTTTTCCCCAACATATATTTTCTCCTTTTAGTGGAGACAGTGTTGGAGAGGCTAACAGAGGGAATCCACCCACAGCACAAACTACATTGTTCCGTCTTTGAAACCGGCCCTTTGGTTCCACATGCACTCGTATGGAATGGGAGCCTGGTGAGCAGACTCTCCATTTAAAGTTTGAATTGATTGGCCATATTGATCACGCAGAGAGAGTTTTGTACTCATTAAAAGAGCTGCCGCTCAGGTCAAGTTCACACTGAGCCCCCTCCTCATGTATCCAGGGTAATGTCATGTCCTCACAGCACTGAACTATTTGGGGGTCATTTTGGAGGATACATATAAAACAGTTTGTTCTTTTTTTCTTTGATGGCATTCATTCCCTCCTCATGTGTTTGTGCTTACATACATGTTCATATGGTATAGAAATGAATAACTTACAGATATTAGGGAGTGGTTATACAATCACTGCATAACTACATGTCTCCATGATTTTAATTCATTCAGTATTTATTCAGTTACAGTATTATCTTGAATACTTGAATATTTTTACATCTAGGAAAAAAATATTTGAAAATATGCTTTTTTCTGTTTCTCTACCACAAAGCTGTTGGTCTAAAACCTTTCAATTAAATGTCGAGGAAACAATGAATTTAGTTGGTGGTTGTGAACCTTCCGGACCGTTTTCCCCTGAAAATAAAGCACTGCTTTTACACACACGCGCACACAACAAAACAAACAAAACAACTCTTGGACTGGTTGGAATTGGTCCCAGATCACAGGCTGGACATCATTTTATTGGGTCAACATATACGACATATTTTATTGCTATAAAAAAAAATCACATAAAAACTGATACATACTGCTGTCAAATGTTCTGGCTCATCTCCGAATGTTCTCTGTTTTCTGTCTTAAAGTTGTGGATGTTGTGGTAGTTTTGCCTACAGCACCCAGAAGGGATCATTGACATGAAGCATTTTTATTCTCATATACAGCAGAATACCATGGACACGGGTTGTATCGCATTCTTGTTGCTTTGGCATGTGGTGAACAGAAAAGATGACATTGTTTTTTGTCAATAGGAGAACAGTAGTCAGTCCATATAGGTCCACGTGCTGCTCTGCAACCATAATTTGACAACAAAAGGTGAATCTCTCCCTTAACTGTCTGCAGAAGGCAGGATAAATGAGACAGGGGGAAAACAAATCTGAAACAATGCATGCAGCAATATGTTTGTGTGACAGCTTTTTTTGTGTGTTCTGTTTTTTAGCCTGTCATCCAATAAAGCAGCAAATATACACGAGCTCACTTCATCTTTCCAATTCAGGTCCAGATGAAAGATTGATCAGTCAGTTTCCACAAGGTATGGCTCCTAATTTTCAAACGCCGGCAAATCGATGGTTATTCAGTTCAATCAACATGCAAGGGATGACAATTACCCGTGATGTCAGTGGTTCTGAAATGATTTAATGGATAATGTTATTTCTGATGTTTAATAGTGACTGGTGTGCTTATACCCCATTTACCAAGATTAGAGCAGTCTGACCGAGGCAGGCTTTATGGAATTACTCAAAGATAATGAGAGATTCTGATCTGCAGCCATTTGTCTTTACTTTATTGTCTTGTTATTGTGGTGTGACAGCAGATGATGAAAAAAAAAAGGTGACCGACAAAAGTCCTTATGTACCTCCCATGTCAAAAACAACTTCTCTCGCCCCACTATGCAGTAAGACCCCGAGTGAAAGCTGAGTAAGAGCTCTGCATGGATCAGGGTCCGGCCGGTCTGCTGGGAGGAGGGACGTCCATCCCACTGACCAAAACCGCTGCTCATGATTCATTCATTACATCGTTAATAGTTTCCAGAGTGTCAACAGCTTGTCTTTGAAGTGATAATCTTAACATTGAGGGCGTCCTTGAATTCCCCCTCGCCATTAAAATGGTTAATGGGAAATGATTTCTATAACTCAGCAAGGAGGAGCTCCTGTTAGTTAAACCACGTCGGATAAGTCCTTGGGGAGAAGACAGAAAATATGGGAAGAGCCTACAAAGCTTAGGGCACTTCTCCCTCAGTTTGCATTTGATAGCATTTGTCTCTCCTTATGGCTGCTGACTTATGTTTTTAGAAGGATTATAGCTAAACATCTACCATAAGTCATCACGCCGCGTATGTTTTATGACGTGCACGGCGCAAACTGTAGATTATAACAAGGAAATTCATTTTGAACTATAGCAGAATAAAGTGCCAGACAGCAAACTCATTTTTTGACAATTAAGCCTCACATAAATAACATCGAAACAGATTATTATCACTGCTTGATCTTCATCTCAGCCACCGTCAATGTAATGAATCTTGTTTTGTTATTTTTTTTTCCTTGCTGGCACCGAGTTTTTAACTGATGTCACTTTGCAGTGAGGCCTGGTACAGCATCATGGGCACCATGAACCATTGGCTCAGATATATGAAGCAGATGGATACTGTCCTCCCCCTCCAAAAAAACCCACACAAGTTGTCACAGCGAACGGCTACTAATGTTAACATTCAAGTGACAAAGCCCTCTAACAATAAAACGAATGTCCATCAGGAGCAGGAGGAGGAATACGAATGACTGTTTACATAAAAAAAAGAGAAATAGGTCAAATAAGTAGTAATATCTTACTCTATAACGACTGACCAACAACCATCTGAAGTCTGAACCCAAAAACTACAAGTTTGTATTGTTTGCATTAAACAGTTACTATACAGGGACAGATCAGGGAAGTATTGATTGGCTCAATGCAGTTCTTGTCTGCAGTTGTAATTTTGTGGAGTATTGCACTGTACTGTATTACAAATGTAGGAAATATGATTTTTTTTAATGTCTTTATCCCTGCCTGTGGATGGATTATAGCTCACTGATTATTATGGCAGCATGTCATGTGTCTAAAATGGAATTCTTATATACACTAACTGTCTTTTTCATTGAGTCGTTTGATTAAAAGAATATGAACACAGAAGAACATAGACCTAACATAAGAATAAATCCTGGAAGAAATTCTTATAACACTGTCATTGTTCAGTGGATGAATAATAATCAATTTAAAACAAAGTAAAAAAACAAAAAAAAAGTCAAGACAAGATGCCAAATGTCAGAACAAAACATGTTGGTCGAGTCAACAGAAGATGATTATAATGGGAACATCCAGCTTAAAATTCTGTCAAATCAAGGAAATCTTTTAATACCGCCACCATTTATTTCCACTCCTCGCCCTAAAACACTCTTATAATCACTGTGTTGTTCATTGTATGATTAAAAGCGGCCAAGAGCCGTGGAAGCGATTCCCTGCAGTCAACATAATCCAGGCTTATTTTAAGCTTATGTTCTAACAGGGGACTTTAAACACAGGCATATGGTGATAGCCTTATATCATTCTTAGTGATCCCAGTGGGGGGGTGTCTGATCAATAAAGGACACGCTGTTTAAATGTATAAGCCTGTGCTTTTTTTTCTAATTTAAAGAAAGTCATATTGTAACTGAGGGGTCAGTTCTGGCGCCCATTCGTTGACATTGTGCTAAATTAAGCGGCGTGGTGTGTTTATAGTCTGGTTTGTGCTCGGATCTGTTGGAATAAAAGCTGTCATGTCTGGGATACACACACACACACACACACAA
>JAFBJQ010001187.1:434191-452055 GCA_016785345.1 Trinectes maculatus
ATATATAGTTTAAAATGCATTTAAGTAAAATGATAGAAGACGGGACAGATAGTGATCTTTTATTGTCCCCTGTTCAGAAATATGACCCGCACAGGACATGGTGTGTGTTTAGTTCAGCTGGAGGTAGGGTTTGATTCAGAGAGGGAGATAAGCCCCGCTCTTCATAACTGGGCCATTTGGTCCCCTGTGGCCCAGCCCCTCTGCCTTTGGCAAACACATCATTTTACTGTGACCCCAGCCGGCAGCCAAACAGCCAGCCCATAAGCCATCGTTGATGAAAAGCACTAATTCCAGCCTGGCGAACACAAACGGAGACGCCCAATTCATATTCATGTGCCGAGCCTCCACCTTGCACTCCGTGTCAACCCATTCATCCATTCATCGCATCCAGACGACCCGCGAGCGTGTAGAATCCTCAATTTACTTGACAAGCAGAGTGGGCCCTCCAGGTCCGTCTCAACTAAAACAATTAAAGGGCGACAACTGTTGTAATATAAGGGACTGGAATGACGAGGCTTCCAAAAAAAAAAAAAGCATCAATAAACAAACAATAAATAGCTTCCTCTCATGGCATCACTGTATGCTCCAGTAGTTCTAACGTACCACACATGCCACTCATACTGAATTTGACATTAGGGGAAGGTTTGATAAATTACTCTCCTCTTATGTTCGTAGCCCAGAGCCTGGAAACGATTCTACGATTCCCCTGTTTTTAGCGATCGCACACATGTTTAAATGTATTATGCACCCACGGGAGACTTTGCATGTAATAAAGTGTGTGTGCGTTCTCAGCTGGGTGCCTTTGCGGAGGCTAGACATGCCAGCAGGGCTTCAAAGCCCACGTCCCGGTGATTCCAGCAGCTGTTTAGATGAGCCCAGGGAGAGAGCGTGTCAAGTAGGATGCCTTCTGCTGCCACTGGCTCCTCAAGGTGTTTATTAAAAAAATGTTAATGCCATCAACACGGTGACACACACACACACACATTGAGATTTGGCCCTTGTGACAAGGATCTGGCAGTACCCAACTGTTTACACTTGTGGGATGGTCTGGAAGTGTGTGCTGGTTTTTCACGACCACGCATCAATGGGTCGTGAAAAACCAGGAACCTCAGTGAAGTATGTCGTGGCCAACATACTTCACTGAGGTCCCTGGAGCTGCAAGGGATCAACGTCAGATGTCTCAATCTGTACGGAGTCGGGAAATATTGATTATGTGTCCGAAATTAAAAGGGACAACAAACTGAATATTCACTTTGACACAAGTGGACACATGCTGTTCGTGAACACTCACCCCCCCGCGCGCTTTTTTTTTCATCTGAATTCCAGTATATAAAGGTTTTAGGGGTTTCAGAATACTATTGTTTAATTCATGCTGACTGCTGAAGATAGCTGAGCCAAGTGAACACATGCTCTGACTCTGATTTGGGTATGCCAAGTGGGGTGCCAGTTCAAAGGACATCCATGGGTGTCTTCTCTTTGCTTATACTAGGGAGAGAAATATGAAAGTCACATTTTCCTCCCAGAAATGTCTAGCGAAAAGGTACCAAATCACATTATGATCAATATTCCTTATAATAAAGAGTTATGTTAAAAGACATCTCAGTCTCAAGGCTTAACCCTAACATGCTTGTGAATGATAAAGTTAAAGTACACTGAGGACTCTCAGAAAAGACAGAAAACTGTGTCTTAAGATGTCCTCGTCTGGGTTTGCACAAGCTGGAAATCACCTCGCAGCAACATGTGGTTGTTCTGCTACTCGAGCTTTCGTCAACGTGACCTTGCTAGTCCGCTGTCATCTTTGTTGTGTGCACCAGCTCCCTCTCAAAGCAGCCGATTCCAGGGAACGTTACCGCGTTGAGTTCTCGCGATTGCGAGAGGATGATTTGCGCTTGAAATCAAACTGAGGACAAATGATCAATAGAGTCCACGCTAATGAAAACTGACGATGAAAGACGTGAACCAGCGACATTTTTAAACTGTGACGCGGTGTGAAGCATTCCGCAGTCTTTGTTCTTACTTGGGCACGTTATTCCAAGACATTAGGCAGTCTTTCCGCTGAAATCAAGAAAGATCCTGTTTTGTTGACAGGATCTCTGACTTATTATACCCTATGATATAATAAGTCATGCTAAAGGTGTAACGGGTTCACATATGTATTTTGCCATGAAACAAACATCGCCCTAACACTGATAATCATGTTTGCTATTAAAAATGAATAGAAATACTGATTTTTTTTACCTCCTTTTCAATGTTTTTGCACAAGATTATGGATTCAGAATTAAACATGATGTTGATTTACATGAGGCACTGCCACAAGCAAAGTCATAGCATCTGAATTAAGGGTTGGAGACATGGCACTTGACATGATGTTGTCCCCTTAGGGTCTGAGACAGTTTACCGGAGGGCAAGAAAACTAACTAAACCAGGTGTCTGCCAACTAATTTAATTATTATTTCTCTCTCACTTGAAAATAAATTTTGTGAGGAACTACCACTTTTGTTTTTCCCGAGTCCCCAGAGCCAACAATTAAAAATCAACAATTATAATAATAAATATATCTTTGAGTGAGATGTTAAATGTGATGATAAACATACATTCACATACACACACATACACACTTACATTTACATTGCTAAATGGACGATAGTGTCAGTGCTTTTCTTGCAGCCTGGGAATGAACCACCAACCTTCTGATTAATGGACAACCCAATTAGTGGACCGCTGTTGTGTCTGATTGGCGTGATATGTAATGTCAGGAATAATAGTGCTAATAAATAGACTATGAGGTGAATGTATTGCCCTTCTGATGCAAAGCACCACGAACCCACATCTGACACCTGCTTTAAGAGTGCCATCGATGTGACATGTGTAAATACACAACATTACCACTAATGAGAACAGAGATAGGCTACCGCTTTGTCACTTTCATCTTGGGCACCCCGATCGGCTCAATGCGGCGTGGCGTGTTCACAAATGAGAAAGACACTGTGTCACAGGTAACACGGATTGGCTCATTCAACGCCGTCTGACTATCAGCACCGGGATGAGAGCTATATTCATCAGCCTGGCGTTAATTAATGCCTGCATGATTGAATGCGAGAGGGGACGCGTGGGAGAGATAATGCACACCTACAGGTACAACGCCGGGCTCTGCTCAGAGATACCATGATTAATTCATTCCTGTCTTTCGCTATAGAAATTAAAATCAGACACTCTGTGTTTCTTTTTTGTGTGTGTCTAACGCTCGGCGAGCAAAACAAGAGTCGATTGCATTGTAATTAGAAAAAAAAAAAAAACAGCATGAGAAAGGCTTCATGTTCGTGTCATGAAGACATGGCGCCCGGATGCAGCTTCGCCCATAGTGGGCTAAGGACAGACAAACATGTCCGCGTGTGTGGAGCTTGACTTGCAGCTCTTTGATTGGAAGAGATTGGTGGGAAAGGGCGCTATCAGAGACTGGGACTCTGCAACACCGAATTTGAGGCAAGGGTTAAATGGGATTGCTCCCTTTGACTCATTTTGATGACCTGCTGCAGCTGAGTCTGCAGGTTGTCCTGCTTGGTTTAAAGCATATTATGTGTCTGAGATTGAGCAGAACCTGGGGCTTATCACCCAGGTGCACACACACGCACACACACACACACAGAACACACACACACAGTCACTAGCTGAATGGTAGGTGCCAGTTGAGACGTCTCTCAGGAGGAAGGAGGATTTGCTTTAACCAAATGAAGGCACTGACAAGAGGAGGTTACACTGTTATTTAAAGAAAAGCAGAAAAGGAGTAGTTGCCATTCAGGGACTAGGTTTGCTCCATTCTATTCTCCATTCTATGAACAGACTCTCTGCAGTGTGGTGTAATGTCGTCCTCAGCATAATCTCTTTCCCTCCCTGTCTGTCCAACTGTTTGGGGCCAATAACCGAGTCAGCAAAAACATTGATTTGTCCCTATTAAACGCATAAACATCAACTGACAAATGCCCCCCGTCTATTTATTTATTTATTTACTATTTACTTTAATTCGTCATTAATAACCATCACAGTTTGAAAACACAAGCAAAAAAAAAATAATAATGCTATCAGTCCACCAGCGACACATACACTCACACACACCGGCCCTGTTTGTGTCTGTTTAACGCCACATGAGCTCCAGCTGTAGTCAACGCGCTCCTCGCTGACATGTGGCCTGTCCATTATTGCTCCATTAAAAGCTGTGTGCCAGTGTCAATGGGTGTCACGCTGTGCTCGAGCAAATACGCTCCTTGCATTCTGGCGGACAGATTAACGACATCAAGCGCAGCGACTTCTTTTAATTCCAGGCTCCCGTTTGATACTCGGTATTTGCAGCGCAGCATGATACAGCTTCCATCTTACACTGAGTTCAAGTAGGTTGTACTGTATGAGGCCTTAGATAGATAGATAGATAGATAGATAGATAGATAGATAGATAGATAGATAGATAGATAGATAGATAGATAGATAGATAGATAGATAGATAGATAGATGTTTATTATTAATGAGTCGTATATTTTTAGAATTCTACCTATAAATAAAACCTCATTTATGCTCTTCTCATCTAAGCAGATATTTCGCGACTGACATTTTTGCTTTTGTTTATAAAGACACATTTTAATTGTCTTTCCTTCACTTGAAGGTGGCGTCCCACTTTTCAGCTCGTGGAAAATTTAGATTTTACAGGATGTCAGCGCCACGTCGTCGCGACACCCAGATGTTTGCGATTTCTCTCCACATTTTCTTCAGCATTTACTTTGAACTTTTTTTGTTAGACGCGAAGAAAAGAAAAGAAAAGAAAAGAAAAAAGAAAAGACACAAAATCAGACACCTCGACACTGACACACTCGTACGTACACAGCCACACACTGTGTTTCATGTCTCCCTCGGGTCATCCATCAGCCTATTTTTGCCCCCGCCTGTTGCTACCTGAGGGGCAGCAGAGAGGTGGTAATGGAGGGTGGACTGAGGCCTGTCCCTTCATGCTCTTTCACCCCAGGGACTGTGGGTGGGAAAGTAATGGCCGAGCCTGCCAGATGTAGCAGTCACTTTTAATCAAGTGCACGGCTGTCACGCCGTCCGTATTGATCTGTGTGAAGCCCCCGGGCCGCCTGCAATCGGACCGGATTCCACACCACCACAACTTTCCTCTTAAACAGCCACCTTTCAAGCAGCTCCCCATGTGGTGGCATCTCGGCCAAGTTAATCATAATCCGGCTCGGCTGTGAAAACCAGCAACAAGAGAAAACAAGATCAGACAGGGTCACTGGCCCTGCATTAGCTGTGTGTGTTAGCCACACGCCACCTATCTGTCAGTGCGTGTCAGGCTCTGTGCGTGAGACAAATGCAACATTACCATGTAATTCATACGTCTATGGATACAGGCGTTCAAGCATGAGTTTGTGTATCTTGTTATTGTTACAAGTTTAGCACATTAGGATGCTTCGGTAAATACTTCAATCCGTACGTCTCTGGATTAAAGGTTTGCTTTAATATATTGCCAAGGTTAAGTAGCTACCGTGAAGCCGTATTTGTTGTTTGTCTTCCTCTCGCTCGACAAGAGCGCACACTACAAAGTGAGTGGGTGAAATCCGAGTTTTGGCACCTGGCTCTCCATTTTTTTTTTTTCTACCCAGAGATCTTTTGCAAGGCTCTGGTTTTATTGTTCATTTGCTGAGGCCACAGGGGCTGACTATTACTGGGTCATAACTCGGCAGGATGATGAGGGATGAATTCTAATGTGGATCCATCACCGATAGGGAAAGGAGGGAGGTGGCGGGAATGAGAGATGGAGGAGTCATGGGGGAGATGGGAATAAAGTATGTCATCATTGCATGCACACACACACACGCGCGCGCTAACATGGAAACAAACACGCACCAGACTACACATGAATGCAAAGCTATGGTTTTTGCATAACTACTGCTACTGAGACTGACAGTTTTCTGTTTACGTTTTTATTTTGGATCAAACTGAATCTTATAGCAAGGTCACTTTTCACTCACGACCAAACCTCTGTGTGTGTGTGTGTGTGTGTGTGTGTGTGTGTGTGTGTGTGTGTGTGTAGGTGTGTGTGTGTGTGTGTGTGTGTGAAGAATAGAATAATCTTCTCCACCGTCCAGACACGTGGTGGACTCCATGTGGTAAACCTCACTGACAGATGCTCGGAGTCAGAGTAAAAGGAAATGTGTTCGGCAATGACATGTGAAATAGAGGGCAGACCGTCGAGCCCCCTGCATTGCAGATGTACTCCACTGCACCACGGTGGACAGACAACACAGGAAGAAACAGCAGTGTGAAAACTCACTGTTGGAGGGAATTAGGTAAAGGAGAATTCCGTGTGACCCTTCACATAATATTTCGTACCTTTAATCTTTAAACGTGCCACAGAAAGCAGCATTTAAATGGACACAAAGGACAACTAGGGATTTGAAATGACACCAACTGCAACAAGAAACACAATATTTGATCCAGGCTGTAAATTTTGCAAAATATTTTGTGTTACCAAAATGAGTATACAATACAGTTATTCCCATAGACTTTAATAAATCCTGTGGGTAAATGAGGTTGTTGCAGCTGAAGAGAACAAGATATAGCTAATAATAATAATAATAATAATAATAATAATAATACAGGGTGTAGTGGGTATAATTCAGCAGGTCATCACCAGCTGAACCTACAGAAAATAATGCAGTAAATAAGTAAAAACCATATATTTTGTCATTTGGATGATCAAGTGCACAATACTATTTTTCTGTTTCAGGAGATCAAATACACAGAGGTGCAGTGTATGGAGTACAAATATGCATATGCAAAAATACTCATCTGAAAAACAGCTGCAAATCAAGGCAGAGACAGAGTCTCAGTTTTCCAGGTGCACTGCACGCTGACTGTTGCCTCATGAAAACATCGTATGTGGGTAGAACGTAGGAGGTGGGATCTGTCTTTGGTATTTACCACCGAAGCATCGACCTTTTGCTTTCCTTCAATGAACCTTTACAGAATCTGCCTCAATCTCCCTTTTTAATGGAGGAACAAAGATTCAGCAACTCACGTTTAGCCGGCAGGAAAAATCAACGGAAAGACGCGGCTCCTCCCCTGCCGGCACGTCTGCCGTTCCTGCAGGGAAACGGACCGATGGCTCTATTAAGCAGCGGCACCATACACCCTGGGTAAAATAGCTGTCAGATTTGTCACTTTCAAATGACATACCTATTAGAAGCCAATAAAACCCCAGAGCTAAGTTGAGCCAGCCGGCACAAATCAAGGATACGATTCACGAGCGGAGCGGCGAGGTGTTGAGATGGAAGAGAGGAGAATATTTCTTTGCTTCTTGTGTAAGCTTTTGTTTCCCTGTTCAGGCCCTGTCAAGTTAGACAATGCGGTTCCCTAAGAGTCTAGTCAATGCTGCAAATGTCAAATACTGGCTTTGGTTGCATGAGGCCAAAACTTGACTTTCAGTGTGGTGCTGTTATATTCCGGACACAGACTTTGACAGCTGATGCCCAGTCCTGGGGTTTGAGCCAACATCTACAAAGGCTTTATCTTACACTGTCTTCTCATCGACTAGATGCCAATGGTCCATCCCAATCTGAGCGGTGTTGTTGCATTGGGAATGTCTCTGCTGGAGGCCTCTTTCTCTGACTCGCTCTTATGATAAAGGTGAACAATTTTCAACAATTGGCAGGTATGTTAGCATGTAGTTTGCCAAGAATCAGATTTACAGTTTTCGATCTTGTAATTACTGCTCGCACACAACTGCGTTCATTACCCCGGTAATTATGTTTGCTCTTTGAAACCTCCATCATATTGATTTGTTTACATGTGTTGGAATGCACACTCGCGCACATACACACACACACACGCACACAGCACAGAAAGCCATTGTAATTCAGGGAGCATCTACAATGAAGATTGCATTGTCGTGTCATTAAGACAGCCCCCCAAGGGTACCATTATTGTACAGATGCACAGTAAAAACTCTCTCGCACACACACACACACACACACACACACACACACACACACACTGACACAAGCAGGCTACCTTAATTGGCCTGACTATTGGTAGAGAGACATATTTTTAAAATGCATTGTGTATTGAAGTCTAAAATTGAACTCCCAGGCCTTCACCGTTGTGACGTAGTTCCTATATCTTGGTCGATTTTATCACTGCAATAAAAGTGGATTGGCCACAGCACACTGTCTTTCCCAAAGCAAATAAAATTTGAGCAGTCTTGAAATTATAATGGGATGCTGTAAATTTAATCAATCAATACATTGATTAGCAATTACACAATGGCGGCAGAGCTGAGCATTAAACGTCTGACGCGCTAAGGAATGAGGACACGGTGAAACTAACTGCCTGTGAATCGGACACTACAGATGCTTATAACCTCCATCATAGCAATGCATTTTTTAAATTTTCAATATTTATAAACTATTCTTTCACACATATTTTTTATTATCCATTTCCCCATACTGTAGTTTTTTGTTTTGTTTTTTTTTGGAAAACCGTCCTTTACAATGCAGACTTTATCACAATGGACAGTATCACAATGTTTAAGTATTAATCAGAATTAAATGTTATTATGTTAGAAATGTACTTGTTGGTACAAATGTTTGCACGTCTTTAAATGTAACAATATGGATGGTGTCTGCGGACCTTGCCTCAGGATTACCAAATACAAGGAAATAACATCCATTCCCATCTCTGTTTCCCCGCGTTTCAGTGCTGAGGAGAGAAACAACCATCCTGTTGCAATCCATCTCTTCCTGTACTGGGAGGGCTCGAGGTGATAAATTCAGCTCTTACCAAAGCCCACTGGCAAGACACCAAGCACATGTTGTCCCGGTACAAATGCTTTTAAAGTGTATATTGTTCCCATTTTAGCGCCGTGTTCCGTTTCTGATACCTGCCTCAATCAGCGGAGTGTTGCATTATCATCCGTCACTGTTTCCCGTGGACTTCAGAGAGGCTGATTAACCCATCATCCTGCCAGACCGTTTCCCACAAAAACTGAAACTTATCCAAGATCCCGACTTATCCAGGGGCCCAGAGATGCCAGTGACCCCGTTAGGCCTCTCAGAAACAGAAACAAAACCAAAAAAAAAATGGTGCCTTCTTCGGATCATAGAATTATCCCATACACTTCACAAAGAAATGTTTAACATTTCGATGTTGTACGTATTTGATATATACATTCACCAGCTAAACACATGTATAACTGTATAAGGAGTAGTGGTTTAGTGTGCTCACCCACCCATATGATTTCACACACAAGCGTGTCTAGCTATGGATGCACCCAATATACCTAACATCTGCTTGATGTCTTGCTGGGCAGACCATCTCCTCCCTTGTCCACCTCACAGGAGACACACAAACACACACACACACATATACACGCACACAAATCTCTGTGCCCCACCCTTCCACAACATGAATAATTCATATTCAGACAGTCGGCAGTGAGCTAATGAGTCAATTGCTTAGAGAGCCAGGAGAGACAGACATCCGTGTGCCGCGGTGGTTATACCGCGCCGTCCCCTTTCTCAGGCTGTACTCAACACCAGATGTCCAGGGGTTCGTGGTGATGAATTATAGGTTATGCCTCTTGCCCTCTTTCTACAGTGTCATCACATTAGGAGGCAAGAACATGTGGTTTGGCCCATGTGGTTATATATATATATATATATATAAATATATATATATATATATATATGTTCATCTTCAGTCAAGGATGAAGAACCGTTTATACGCGCATGCTACTGAAACCTTGGGATCATTTCACTTTGATGCTGTTGAGGGCTTGAGAAGTTTCCCACTGTAACCGCAGGTTGTGCTCTGTAAGCGTTTGTCCTGCAGGGCATCTGAGGACAAAAGCAGATCTAGTGGTGCTAAATAATAAAAACTAAAATGCAATGCAAGCAGCCAGTGAGTATGACAAAAAAAAAGAAAAACCTGCTGGGAGTGTCCATGCTCACGAAATATGCTTATGATATCAATGATTGTTGATATCAATGAAACATGAATTTCTGATCATCATAATCTCCATTTGGCATTAAACACTGGCCAGATCATAATCATGGTGTTTTAGGGCCCAGATTTGACCTTCTGATTTTTTTTGGGGGGTGTAATAATTCTTAATGCTGAACATCTGCTCGTGTATAAAAGGGATATCAACTACTTACAGTATGATCTCATGGTACGCATGTCAGAAACAAAAAGTCCTAAATCCTCCTACCAGACTTACAGTGATAACAGAAACATTAAAGTGTGGCCAGATCTTCTCCAAGGTGATGCTAGCTCTCATGACAATTGCAGCCATTCCCTCTCTGAGCCACTTTCGAGTCGAAAAAAAATGTATTCCAATGTCAAAACGACACACTGTGTAAAAAGAAAAAGATTTTATTAATAATGCTTTCCAAGTGAAATGTCTGCCTCTGCAGGTTTTAGTGTGATCCGGCTGACAGGCGGGGGCCATGTCTGCAGGGCCAAGTTGTACTTGAGCCAGCGTATAATTCTGCAAGGAGCTGTTTAACATGTTTAAACTTAGTCAAGTACTCTTAGCATTCAGTGAGAAGATTATAAAGCCATAGAGCACATGCTTCATCAGGTCTCCCTCACAACTTTTTTTCCCTCTCTGAGTGTGTTCAGGATTTTTGCTCAAAAAAAAAATGTATATATCAAGAAAATGTATGAAATGGTTGTTTCTCAATAAGTCGAGCATATGCTGGTCTGTTTTAATTCCCTGTGATGTACAGTAGGTGATGTTTTCCTGATTTGTTATCCCTCTGTCAGGTCTCGCAGTCTTCAGACAGGACGAGCAATCAATCCAGTTACAGTGTAAAAGCATCAGCGAATGGCACTGACATGACTTTGAGATGAAACCACAAACAGTCCATCTAATGGGTATGCCATACTCTGACAATTAGTGGAGAATCTCCTCTGTAAATATTCTCTGCGCCAAACTGTCTGGCTCCGCCGGACAGATTTTTATTAGCTTTAGGTGCCAGGAGGATGTGCATATTGATCACCGACTGCCTCAGCTGCCTCACTCCACAGCGTCCACATTTCGGACGTAAACCTGAAGAATGTAGCCACTAATAGTTAGATCGAACCAAATAAACGAATGAATGAAATATTTAAGATGGGTAGCATGATCAAAGTAAACACGGCGACTAAAACGACCAACAGCTGGTCTTGGTTATCCATAAAAATAAAATAAACATGTCTCCATCGTCATATCCCTCCACAGCGCCAAAGTGGCACACATAGAAAAGTGTACGTTTTTTTTAACATCCCACATAACTACACTTTTTTTTCACTCTCCCATGATTTCACTGTGCACACATCAGTCATTCAAAACACCACCACCCTCCACTGCAGCCTAATAAGTGGTCGTTAGCGTCATGTGATTCGTGGCGCCGCTGTAGAACTTTATCACAGAGCGTACTTTGGAGCTTTCTGTTTGTATTCATTAAAAACACAGAACCACCACGCAGGATTTGTCAGCGGAAGGCGCACAACAATGCAAATTAATTATCACTTATTTGCACCGCTGCTCCTGATGAAAGCAATCTCCAAATGCAGGTTTCCAAGTGATTCTTTCAAATGAGTATCAGGTTTGTCATCAGCCATCCGGGACAGAATTGCTGAGAAACACAGGACGGAAAATGCTGCCATGGAAATGAAGATAGTTTTAAACGCTTCCTGATTGATGACTCCCGTCGCTGACTGTGCTTTTATTCAGTAGTGTGACGGGGTTTGGACCGAAGAGACTGAGGCGAAGCATTAAAGGAAAGGTGTTTATTGTGTTTAAAGTGAGGGGGGTCAATGTGGCTTTATTCTGAAGGCTGTTAGTTTCTGACCGTGAGGCTGCAGGCAAGGCAGGAGAAGCCCAGGAGACACACACAACCCAATATAACCCAATACAACCCAATACAACCAAACACAACCAAACACAACCCAATACAACCCAACACAACCCAACACAATGACCTAAAGAAAAACACTTGGGGACAATCTGACTGTGGAGTGTTGAGAGAGACAGGCTTTTATAGGCAGGTAGATGAGGTGATTATCTACAGGTGTGCCTCCGGCTCCGCCCACAATGACGGGCACACTGCAATCACTGTTCACCTGATGCGCACTAATCACCACTAAACACAAAGTGGCTACAGCTCACTCTGTGGGAATGTCATTATTTTTGTGGGTCTTCAACAAATGATGACTGTGGATGAAAACGTAATGGATTATCACAGTGATAATTCTGTTTTGTGGGGAAATAAAACTCGAAAAAACCCAAACATTACAGAAATCTTTAAATACTTAGAATAAGTGACGATTATACTCGAAACCACAAACTCAACCGCTGATTCAGCACAATTCATGAACATCTGTGCAACATCTAATGACAACCACTGTCGTATTTATGGGCCAAAGTGGTGGACTGACTGGTTGTTTTATGACCATCTGATAACTGAAATCCAAAAATATTGTTGGATAAACAAACAAATAAGAAATCATGTATTGTCATGTACTTTGTACCATTTGGCTATAAATAAAACAGGAAGAGATCCAGAGTTAGATTCTACAGAGATCAACAATTATGTTTAAATACTTTGTATAAAATATGCAAACTAATGCAAAATAAGCAGCAGGGTTATTGCCATGAGCCGATAATGTCACTGGAACCACAGTAATGCAGTGAAACGGCAATTTGAATGACTCATAAATGTTAAAATCTGAAACTATCCCTCAGTCAGTAAATGTTTAATTCAAGTTCCTGAAGTACCATTTTTTTTTCTTTTAGGATTCAGGCGTCAGATGATTCTGGGTCAATACTCGCCTGTAGCGGTGGAATTTTTGTCATATTTAATGGCACGAAGAAAAAAAGAAAAAAAATTGCCTGAACCAAGAAGTGGTGTAATGTTTCAAACTGTCCACAATTTTTAGTCTTTGGTTTGCCCACACGCTGCGAAATTCAGCTGAATCATTCATGATCAAAAATATACTGTACCCGAAAGGACATTTCAATTCTATCTGTCAATACATCAGTTCATTTCATCAATCACCCTCTTCCACCAGAAGCGGTCACTGATCTCGTGTGTTGTATTGCACTTCAAAGCAGTCGCCACACATCAGTATTGTACTTTGATCCGACTCACCAGGTTCCAGAACAAATCAACACCCGGCTTCTGGTCCCAGACCATGAAGCTACCGAAAATTATAAACTGGACAAATTCGAATGAGAAAGACAGAGACTATGTCCACAGGGATAATAATACTGATATCATAATAAAAGATGTTTTAAGTTATATGACAACTGAAAGGGATCTAATCCATTATTGCAAACAGCCTGCAGCAAATACATGGAACAACAATAACAGAAAAACTCATTCATTCACATGCTTCACAAATCCAATTCTATACGAACCCACGATTGCTCAAATCATTTTTCTGTTTACATTTTTAAAAAATACACCAATTGTAATATATTTTTCTTTTTTTTAGATCTTGTTTTTTTCCATCTCTAACAAAGTGAATGTGCGCTTTTCCGTCAAACTCATAAACAGCCGGATTAGCGTCTCGTTTTGCTGTCATGTCACCACCACAAATATTTTGATCAAAAGTGAAGGGTTTTCACCCTTCACTGACGTTTGTACCCATCTAACAGTTCATACACACGCGAGTTCATGTAACGCGTCAATAAACTATTAATTCTTCATCAGTTTATCAAAATCATAATTTTCTAGTGCTTTCTCCTAAAAAGAGTTTTTTTTGCAATTTAATAATATTCATTAGAGAGAGTACCGGTATTTTCACATGACAGATAAAGATACGTTTTATGTTTTTGTATTCCTGACTAAACCCGCTGACAACAAATTACAGTCTTTTGTAGGAAATGCAAATTACAATTACAAACCAGCTCCTCTTTGGAAGCAACAGGGTAACAATGGGGCCCATAAAAGAATTGCTTTAACACATTATTAATAACTACAATGTGATTTTGTTAAAAGAACATAAAAATGTTATGAATTCTGATACTTTTATATATTTTTTTAATGCTGACAAAGGAGGAACTATCAGGTTTTCACATCTAAATACAGAAATTGGCTGGTCTGCACACAGAAATGTCAAAACTGGCACATTCACTCTTTACATTAAACATCTTTAGCAGTTTGATATGAATTTGTTTCCTTTTGAAGTCAACAAATAGTGTCCGTTATATTTGAATAATTAAATGTATTTATTACAAAGCAATTATTCTAAGCCATGATTGTTTTGGTAACAGCTGTGGAGCTTCTTTTACATATAAGTACAAAACAAACAAAACATCCTGTAAAGAACTAATTTATTTGCGCCGTTTGCCCCCACACAGGTTATGTGAACCCATTACCAATATTATTTAATAACTGTTGGTGAGAGATACTCCAACATTTGTTTATATTGTTTCATGACAATTATCCTAAGTGTGGTTTTTATAACTCCTGCACTGCATCAGTAGAAAAAAACATCTCATCCCTCTTGACCACCACCTCCTGCTGTAGTGATTATTATCAGCATGGTTAGAAGAAACCTTGTCCTGAACAGGCACTGATGTTGCTGTCATGGTATGAGCAGCAGCCCTGATAGTGAGGAACCTGTCAGCAGTGCACAGTGAAGCCTGAGCAGCCTCACTACACACACATACTGCACATAGCGGCTAGCCTGCTCTATCTGATCAAAACCTACTCTTTGGTTTGTGATATATATAGTCGGATGGCTATGGAGTTACTCTGAAGATCGAGCCAATGTATCCATGCTAGTCGAGCCAGTTTTTTTACATTTAAACCCAACGTCTTCTAGGAAATATGCTTTCTGAGAATTTTTGGTCATTGCACCGCAGAGCTCCCTCCAGGTAACCTGCAGCGTGTCTGATATGAGCACCTTACTTAACAACTTAGCCTGGGACATGGAGATGTGAACATGGAACGCCTGTTAACAAAGCACGGGGGGGGTTTCACTTCTGTGTTACGTGCCTCATCCTCGTCACTTTATTGGGGGGCGAGGTCATATGCTGCTAACTCGTTGCCCCGACCGGCATGAAAGACAGACAGTCCTTCAGGGGAGGAACGAGGAGCTCCTGCACACGCACACTTGGCTCATGAACAAGCAGTGGAACTTACCCACATTCTTTGCTGGGGATTCTGCAAGAAGAAAGGCCATTTTGGCAGACTGAGGTGTCCCTCAGGGTTCAGACGGGGGCAGACAAAGAATTTATAGCATTCAAAACCTGGCTTAAGTACAAATCCCACAGTGGAACTCGTAAGGCTTCAACCACAGAGCCCCCTTTAGAAAACAGATAAAAGGTCTGTTGGACCCTACAGTTGGGTTTCACACTCCACCATGTGGGCCATGATGGTGGCCCCGTGCACCTTTGAAAAGGAGGCTTATCTAGAACCAGCCGGCATCGCGCAGAAAGTGCAATCTGATTATCAAACTATCGGGAGCAGGTCCAGCGATTTTGGGGCCAAATGCACATTCACAGCGTCTGGGTTTGGATGAAAGGTTGTCGTTTCTGTGCAAGAGCAGTTATGAGGGGAAGAAAGCACATGTGGGATAACATAGTAGAAACCTCTGGTGAACAATGACCTATCTCTTTGTCAGTCTCTATGGAGAAACATTATGGTGTCCTACAGCACATCGTAGGAGGAATCCAATTTAGCCGGTAGCTGGTCAGCGGAGATACAACTGCAACTTTGTAATCTCGCTACAATTTTTAAAAATTGTACAGGGTTGCTGAGAGATTGTTAAAAATATGCAGCGGCCCAAATGGAATCTCATCATATTCTCACAGAGACTTAATAAAAGGATGTGCTTCACATTTTGTTTTGAATGTTTCGAGGATCACACCGTCTAGACCAGGTAATTCACCGAAGTCAGAGACGATGCACAAAGATAATCACAATCAAAGATTCAGTCGTGTCCTGGAGACCCAACAGCAGCAAACAAAGGCCAGCGTACCAAACCTGCATGCACAATATTCGACTAACTTTGTGATGCCATTAGATCATGTTGAAAGGTTCTGCCGCATAAGTGGTTTTACAAAGAGGACAAGTTCAGCGTGGATTTCTACACAATGTCATTCTTCACGCGTTAACTGTGCGTAATTACCTTTAATTCTATGCACAGTGATGTCTTTGTGACAAACAACTAACTCAGTGAGAAACGACTGAACCCGAACTTTTATATTTCCTCAAGTTACAGCTGCAGCTGTCGGAACCATTTTGCACCAAAGTAAAAGTAAGACGACAACACAAAAGGCCACTGCAGTTTCTTTGTGGCATCATTAGCGCGCGGTTAGAGACTAAATTTAATCCCCAGCGTCACCGTGGTGAGCTTTGTGTTATGAAAAGGAAACCACTGGGATTTGATTTAACATGTTTGAGACAAACTGCGTCTTCCCATCAGGAATGGCTTCTTTAAATTACAGTCAGTCAGCGGAGTTCTAACTCCCAGACAAGGTGTGTTGTCAATGCGCAAGATGTGTGTATCCGAAAAGCTTCAGCTGATTAGTTAGGAGAAGTCACACAATGAAACTACTTGTGTTCATAAGTTAAAAGTATAAGTTCTTTGATGTGAAAATCACACTCGCATATTTACCTTTTAATGATATAAATGTATTATATATTTACTGTATTACATCATATTATTATATTATAGATTTTTGATAGTAATTGAACTAAATTCCAGCTGTTTGCTTTATCCTGCAGCCAAAAGACGTCACCAAATCGCAGCAGTCTTCCTCTGTGATTCTTCCCTAACCATGGTGGTGGTGGAGCCATCGCTGATTTTTGTTCTCGGGATTTATGTCACAGCTGTCACTAGTTTTCTGTCACCAAACCACCGTTGTTTTCCTTGGCCCATCTCCTCAGTGTGTACAGCAGTAGGCTCGGTACACCAGTAGCTTCTCTCTTTTCAGGACTTTTTGAATTGTTGTGCTGTCGATGGCCAGTGTTGGTGCAGTGGCTGCGATTGATTTTTCCCTCTTTTCTCTGCTTCAAAACGACTGGGCTTTTCTCTCACAGACAGCTCTGTTGTTCTTGTGTTGGTTTATTCGCACAGGCGAATCTCAGTCATAGTTATTTCATGTTTAAACAATCAATCTCACCGTGGGCGACAACAAACGCCAGTCACGCCCGCTAGCATTTCTGCTCGCTATTATTTAAAAACGGGCAGAATCAAACAAAAGGCGGCGACACATTTCGATATAAGTACCAGGAAATAAAAGTCGGAATGCTGAACTCCTGTCTCATATCCACCCTTTGATATTGAAACCAAATGTCTTTAATGTACGTCAAAAGAAATGGGTTTACTTAAAACTTATCGATCTTAGCGATCAATGCGTTTTGAGTGGATTCTTTATGTCGAGCGTGCTGAGTAGAGATGTGTGGTATTTGAAGGCTAAACCATTAAAAGCTGCTATCCTCTCCTCTCTCTCTCTCTCTCTCTTTTCTCTCTGCAAAGACATTGACAACAGACATGTCTGTCTCAGACGGACTGTCGAAGACATCGGGGTCATCAGGGAGGGAACTCACTTAAAAGTTTTCATCGTCCCTGCCTGTGTCTCTGCTCTACTGACTAAGGAACTGAGCGTATTTCTTAATGTTCGGAATATTACATATAGCATATATAATAAATAAATAAATATATATATATATAAAAATTCTATACTTCTATAGAAGTATTTCTGATCTGATGCCTCAGCGGGAAGACGTCTTTCATCTGTAGCTTGACTTAAATAATTTAAGTAGGGAAATACTATCTTTACTACCTTTGTTTGCCACATTAAGATCACAGCAGGGTCT
>JAFBJQ010001187.1:452258-469494 GCA_016785345.1 Trinectes maculatus
TGTTAAACTTTACATGCACTGTCAATCTCCATGTATTGAAGAAAAACATGTGGCACACAGACTGTATTAAGGGATGGGCATGTTGTAATGCAGTGGAATGATACACCATTAAATAATAATGCTGAGCACTGTAATGGAAATGCTTCAAGGCAAACGTGCCATGGTATAAACGTTGGGCCAAACACAGACGTATAGTGTAGGAATGTGTGAAAACCCTCACAAATAATAAATCAAGCAGAGTACACCGAGGCACCAGAACTTGTTCTTTACACTTTCTCCTCTGCTTTTAAAGGATCAGACTGCTGCTTTCCAACCCTTGTCTTATTTTCATAGTTGAGCACTTCTTTTTTTTCTCTCTCTTTGTTTCACCTTACAGCAGCTCAGCTGAGCGATGTTCTCCAATACACATCTACAGGGTCAATTCAAGCTCCCAGCAAATCAACCCAAAAAGCTATTAAAGCAAACCCTTTCAACACCATACGATCCAAGGCTAATTTTACTGCAGTGAAAGCACAGGAGGCATCGCAGTAAGTGAACCTGCTAGAGCGTCTCCAACACTGTGGTGCAGAGATTATAAAATGATTCAACCTCCTTCAGCTTTATATTTGCCTTGTATTTGTTTTTGGTTTTTTTACTGAATAGCATCTTTATTACACTGCGGATTTGTACCATTAAGTCTTTTTTTTCAATTTATGTACCTCTGCTTCATCTAGGCTGCACAGACGTGGGTTAATATGTTGTTGTTCATCTTTCTGTCAACTCTGACACTAATTTGATGACATATAATCTAATTATTAAGGTAATGTCACTATCTGCATAAGGTGAAACAATGTAAAATGTTGTCATTATATATATCTAAATATAAGCGATGGGATGCAGCCTGGAAGATTCTGTGTTTATTTCAGCTGTTACCATTAATGCAAAATGTGACTGCTTTAATTTCCTTCCAGCAGCCGAAACGAAAGCAATATCTTTGGGCCTATCAGGCTATTGCTGTTTCAAAACAAAAATTGAACAGTAATCACAACTCGGATAATGACAATGATAATGAAACCGTCATAAACTTTAATTACCTGCCTGCAGTGCCGCGTGGCTTAATTTTGGTTAAAATTGCATAAATGGGCTCAGACTAAGATCTGGCACTTTTTGTCGGTGAATTATTCATAGCATTATGCTCTAAACCTTGTTTTAATGCATTATTTTTAAACAGTGTGTGAACAGCTAGCATTTTACAAACCAATTTATTGCACCCGATATATATATATATATATATATTTTTTTTTTTCATGGCACTAATGCATTGAATGAACAAACTGTTGCATGAAATGTTTCAATAAATCTAATTAGTAATAATCAACCACAGATCTAGTCTGCGGATAGAGCCGGCTCACTAATTCTTACGCAAATCTACATATTTGTATTACCAAAGCAGCATAGCTTTTATACAGGTGGCATCTAAAGAGTTAGTCCTTAGACTTGTCATGGCACAGTATACCCATAATTATCAATGCATCAATATACTGTATGATGACACCACAGGGATGTGAATAGAGTTTTGTCATGAAACACTTTGTTTCAGGTATATTGTCATATATTACATATATTTCCAAATAAGGTTCCAGAAAAACCTGCGTTGCCTTTATTTTTTCAGAAAGTTAGTTGATGGAAGGAAAGTTCGTTGTATTATTATGTAAATGACACTTCATTTTGCAAACAGGCGTACGGCTAACAAGAGGGAACGTGCCGCGAGATTTTCCCGCCGCTGCCTCACGGAGTCACGTACCATGAAGCTGCATAAGTTTTAAAAGTGTTGCAACTCCTTTCGTCTCGAGATCTTAGTTCTCGTGTCTGACTCCTCCACTTCGCTTAACATTTCCCCACATGGACGAAATCCTCTTCGGCTTGGTCTAATTTATGGCTGCTCTAACTCTGTCCCGATACATCACTGAAATTAGAGTTGCATTTTTGCATTTAGGAAAGTGGTGCTGTGGTGCAGCATGGCAGAGCCCTGCATTAAACCAGCAGAGGTGACATGTTCTTCCTGGAGTGCGGGGGGGGGTCTGAAGTTGGCTGTAAGCATTCGCCACACTAAAAGTCTATAATATATGCTAAGCTGTGTCTTTATGAAGGCGGTATTAATGGGTGGGGTCGCTGTAACTGCCTTAAACAAGGGATTAGCCTGTCGCTGATGAGTCGGAGGGCCTGTGATGGGATTATTTACATTGCTCTGGTGGCAGAGCGCAGGTGTCATTAAAAATACAAATCCCCCAATAAATTTCTAAAAGGAGGGGGGGGGGGTCTGAAGTGACGGGTCGGATTTCGGTGAGCGCCGCCTGGAAGAATCGTTGTGTCATCTGCAGTGTCATGGAACCCGACAGGTCGAAGGTTACAAAAGTTTTTGTTTCGCCGTGTCACCGGAGCGCGACTTGATCAGCTGGAGGTGTAAATTAACAGTGTCCTGACCTGACCATCCGTTTGGTTTGGATGCTGTTACATGGTTATAAACAGTGGCCGGGTAAATACTGTAATCCAATCAAAAGCACCCCGAGTCCCTTTTCCTGCTCTCATAATTCCCTGCTTTTAGCCAGGCGCTGGCTTAGCATGCATATATTAACATTCCTTTAATCCCTAACAGAGGGGTGAAGATAACACGTGGACACGTTACAGAGAGCACTCATCCCTTTCTCCAGATTAACCATCATCAGGTTGACTAATTATTTCCCGTCTTTACAGTAATTAGATATAATTGGGCAACCTTTGTGGGACAAGCACGTATGCTGTTTGCATTATCAGCTCAGGTTGCAACATTTAATTCATGGTGGTTTTCGTTACTATGGGAAAATGCAGACGTCAGTGATGCTCAGGGCTTTTGTTGTCTTTCTGCTGCCTTTCCTCACTTTTTAAAACGGGGCTCATAACTCAGAGGAAGACGCTGCAGAAAACACAATTTTACATTTCAAGGTTGACTCTTTCCTAATCTACTATAGGAAATATAGGGTGTAATATTGTGGTGTTTGGTATTTAATTAAGTTCTTTGTATACAGTGTCAATCTTTACCATGAGAATAGCGAAGATGTCAGTGTTATGGAGGTTTCGTCTTGTAGTTTGTATATTAATAACTTCAGCTCTGCAGTTGTGGGGCTTTTTTGTCATTTGCACAATTTGATTTGTAACAAGTCAGTCAGCCTGGTGCTGGAAAACCGGCAGCGTCACCTCAGAGATTGTTCAGAATTTCAGATCCATGTTCAAAGTGCAAATGCAATTTCCCCTCTCCATTGTACATATCATCCAAATGATCCACAAAAGCTTGCATTAATCAAATGTCCATTGATGGAGACAGAATGGGGAGTTTAATTAAGCTCTGCTGTTACAAGTGGGACATTATGCTAATTAATCAAAGCTGACAGGGACTCTTATGTGGCCCGGGAAAATAATGGGTGGTACAAGTTTACATGTTTTTTTTTTAAATTCTCAATTAATGTATTAGGCTTGATGGTGAACTGTGATCTGACAACACCTGATAAATATTTTTGCAAGATAAACACTGATTAAAAAAACAGAAAAACAATCCTTGGAAATCTAATTTTGTAAAGCCCTCCATGATCATATAATTGCGGCGATAATAGTAATTTGACAATTTTCATATCTTAGGTAATTAGTAGCAAACTGATCAGCATTTAATTAGACTTTTTTTTTCAAATTAAAATGGTAGTGGAAGAAAGAGGAAGAAAGAGATTGACTGAACACTGTCCCCATAGAAAAAAACAATCGTTAAATCATTGTTTACTGCACATACGACCCAGGAAGAGTCCATAGTGGCTGGTGGGTGGTGGTCTATAGTGGGTCAGCAAAGGCTACTTTCACACACGGGGACTCGAGAAGCTCATTTTCACATCGCTTCATCAATTTGTCTGTTAAACAAAGAGCAGCGCGAGAAAATGAAGTCAGACCTGCAAAGGATTAATACCAGAAGTGGAAAACCATCCAACCAGCACCTTGGTCAAAGTGCAGCTGAACGTCTGCAGTCAGAACGAAAGAGTTTACTGTCTCCTTGAGCAGGAGGAGGGATACATCTAAAAACCAAAAACTGCATTCTGCATTCAGGTTACATTGTGGCCATCACTGTTCGAAACAAAATCCTATCGAAACTGGGATTTAACCCCGCTCTGCCTCTTGTGTAAGCGTACTGAATATATTTAGCAGTCATCCTATATAGGTCCCTTCTGGCGAGTCATGAAACAACAGCTTGTATTGTAAAGTTAGATATCCGCACAGCTACAGCTATAAAAACCATCCACAGAGTCAGCCAGTGAAATGTCTGCTGCATAACATACAGTATTGTTACTCACAGTGAATCTCCAGGAAGCAAAATCTCCTTTTTTTTAAAAGCTTTCATACAAATCTTGAATAATGGATGGATGGATGGATGGATGGATGGATGGATGGATGGATGGATGGATGGATCGTTCTCCCCTCCCTCTACTCTTTGATATTGTATCTGTGCAGACAGTTGCCATAGAAACCTAACTTTATTATTCAACTACACTTTACTACCTTGTGGGAAATATCTTTGCCTACTTATTCTCTAATTATGTTTGGATGAATACTAACGATGGCTCTTGAATAACTACAAGGTGTCACACAACGTAAAAAAAAAGAAAACACAAAATGTGTGTGCATGTATGCGAGCGTGCGTTTCATAGTACTCGTATATTTTATGAGTGCCATTTGAAGTATAAACCTTATGCAGTGAGAATATTATGGGAAAGTGAGGATAATTCGACTGGTCCTCACTTTTCCAAAGGGCTGTGAGGGTTAAGACTTGGTTTTAGATTTAGAGATAGGGAAAAGCATTCCTGTGTGAGTGTGTGTGTGTGTGTGTGTGTGTCTGCCATTCCCTTGGGAGCTGATCATTTTTGTTTGACTGCATTGTGCACGTCTTATTTTTGTAATGTGATTGAACTCCTTCCTCTCAGCGCACACAAAGCTGGATTGTAGCGGTGGTGAAGTGCTCCATCTGCCTGGTTTCTGAATACTGCAAACACTGCTCCCCTGTCGCATCAAATGTGCAAGCGTAAAAAAATAAAACAACAACAATAATAATAATAATAATAAAACAATGGCAACAAAAAAAAAATACACCGGTAAAATGTATCTTCTCATCTTCCTCAACATGTATCTCCCCACACCGAGCTTTAACAGACACTGTTATCTACTGCATATGGTGGTCTCTAAGGACTAAACACATACTGCATGCAAGCAAAAGAAACATTAACACTCTAGTTCTTTTTAAAAAAGAAAAAAAAAAGAAACGTGCACAAACATGGAGGAGGGGAATGAAGAAGCCACTTTGACCCAGCAGCAGTAAAAAGAGTTTCTGTAGCGATGCTCATTGGCAGGCAGTAAGAAGAAACACGACCGAGACCCAGAGACGGGAGCCAGAGGTACATGGATGTCCCAAGAGGGCAGCAGACGGCAACTCCTGCCATCTTCTCTCTGAGGCTGCACTGCTCTCTGCACCGCTCACACACTGCCTCAGTGCGACCCACTACACCGGCGTCAACGCAACGCTCCGATTTTATTCTTACACACCGCAGAAGAATATTTCTTCAAAGAGAGTGTTGTGCAAGGAAATAGGAGGAGGGAATGTGCCACATCGACGGCAGGTGCATGTGTGTGTGTGTGTGTGAGCTGAAGTCCACATACTCTCACTCAGGAAATTGATGGCTCAGCGAGAGACAGGCCAGCTTTTGATCAAAGCGCAGCGACTGACATCTCAACATATGCCGGATGAATTATTAAAAATACAAGTGACCCCTTGTGAAGAAATAAATTGCTGCTCCTCCTGCGTCCGCATATGCAATATGTCAGCTCTGGAGGCAAAGTGGAGGTTATTTTTTATTAGCTTAAATCAGAATGGCAGGCTGTCACTCCAAAACGGATGTGCCGCGGAATGCTGCAGCTCCACATCTGTAGAAATATGGCACGGTTCCCTCGCTGAGGGCAGGAACCATCACAGCCCTCAGAGACAGCTAGCGTTGGGCAGACGCTTGTTTTAGAGCCGAAACAATGAAAACAGTGAGTTAATTATATTACAGATACATTTGTTCTCAAATTAAATCATCAAAACACAAGACTTATGAAACGTTATTGAAATCAGCAATTTGCATACTTTCCCATTAGTTTAATTATAGATACAAAGTTATGCAGAGTTGATTTGTTAAAGCGAGAACAGGCTTGATTTGATCCTCAGTCACACTTTACTGTAATAATGAAATGAGATGAATTTGTTGCCCTGACATTTATTATACTGTGCCTCACACAGTTTGGTGTCACACAATACAGAAGCTGCAAAACACCTGCGGAGAACATGTTGCCTCACAACAACATTCATGTCAGGTTAAGGTGAAATCAGGTTTAAGCTGCATAAGGAAATATCTATTTCAATTTGTATTAATCGAGGAGAAATATAATTATAATAAATTCATCAATTTGTGAATATAATATACTATTGTCAAATGACAATTTCAGAAATGTCTTCATTTATCTTTTGAGTTTCACCACTCATTCATTAGGTGTAGAACACCAGTATAACAGTTATTATGTATCATATAAAAGGTATTGCATTGTTGAAAACAATTGTTGCCCTCAAAAATGTAAATACATCTTGCTGTCAATATGGCTTTAGACAACAGAGGCGTTCTCTCTGGGTCCCACAGCCTGCTGAGCTACATGCACCTCTGGGGATCATGCAGAATAAAGGTGTAACTATGCAAATATTTCCCATTATAATTATTTAGGAGCGGCGGGGAGCCACAGCTCAACACCCAGAGAACCAACAACAGTTCCGTGGCAAGTGTCTTGGCAGGCGTATTCCTATTATCCAACATGCATGTCTTTTGCAGTGGGAGGACACAGTTTGAATGGATCACGCAAACTCCACAAGCGATGCACAGACCCAGGATCCTCTTGCTGCGAGGAGACAGTGAGCCACTGTCTGTTTATTTATACGCTCGCCCTGGGAGTGTGACTTCACGTGGAGTGACACTCAGGCTGGGGGGGTTGGTGCTGTTTTGGAAAAGGGCCAGAGACGGAGACAGTAACAGAGAGTTGGCAGTTTCACCGTGAACGCTTACTTTTGTTCAGACATTCAGGTCTTTAATTCTGGAGACAAGGAGATGTCTGTGTTGGCTGCTGATTATGATTCATATCTAACAGCGCCCTCATCCACAGGTATGTTTACAGTCAGAACACCTAATGCAATGGGACCAGATGGATTGTTACTATTTCAGCATGTACTTGGCCTCTAAAAATACAGATTCCAGTCCATTTCAGCTAAATACTCAAGTGTGAGATGATTCACACCGCAACGAGGAAATTAAGAGAAATAGCTGTTGGCGTTTTTGCTTTTTTTTTTTTAAATATATATATATATTTATCTTAGAATAAATCAGGTCAAATGCAAATACTAACATAAGGCCAAACACAGAAAAGACACATTTGCCACTCCTTTGAGTTCCTTTGAGTAAATAAACGTCTGAAACCCTTTGTTGTGCATTAATGCAAGATGACAACAGTAGCAGGAGACCTCCAGCACGGGCACAGAAGTGTTGCAGACTATAATTTATGCTAAGTGAAAAAAATTACCATATGTCTGCCATAAGAGCAATGGTGAATCCTGAGCGTGCTCACAGAGGGAATTGATTGGCCTTCTGTTGTTAATCAGCAGTTGTTTTAGAGGTGTCAGATGGCATAGATTCTGGCTTCCTGCTGGATTAATGTTACCGTGCATGAAGATAGCTTCATAATCAAAACCAAGTGAAGCTAGCGAGTCGATCACAGGAAGCAGCTGGTTTAAGGGATACGGGGTCGCTCACTCCCGGCCTCTGGGTCTGCCGTTTTAAAAAGGGGTGGAACTGCTCAAATATGCCTGACAATACTTCAGAGAGCTGCCCGAAGTACATCTGTCTCCGCGGAGTCAAACGGACTCCTCTTAGACTCAGACAGTGGGCTTAGCAGGATGTGAGAGTAAGTGGGCGCAATTTGTAGCCTTGGCTGCCATTAGTGGAGAATGCATCTGAAGCCTCCATCGCAAACGATCCAGCTCGACTCATCAAATCCGCTTCAGAGGCTGCGAGACCATCGTGAGAATTGTTCACGTCTGCAGCTTCTCCCCGGGGCCTCGATGGGAGGGAGGGCACTCCGACAAATAGACGTGCCATAAACTGTGTGGAGAAAAGGTCTGACAGATGAACAGATGGGTTCAGTATATTACTCTCTCTGCCCGTCCACCTTCACCTGATGAAGTGGGGCGAGAGAGAGAGCGACAGAGAGAGAGAGAGAGTGTTGGGGGGAAATGATGTGTGTCAATGCATTAATCTAAATTGCTCCTTCACCCGAACATACAAATGAGGGCCAGTGGTGTGAGTGGTGTCAGAGCAATTAGAAATCCAGTGTTTATAGGTTAGATCTTTTACTGCGTCTGATCTGGTCCTAAGTGCACAGCCCCTGCAGCATGCACAGACACAGACACAGACACAGACACAGACACAGACACAGACACAGATACAGGCACAGACACAGACACAGACACAATGCAATGCATACAACTGATAACAACAACTTTGCACAGTACAAAATACAAACAAAGGAAAAGATTAATGTGCATCAGACTTTAAAGAACATAGTTTTAAAATATGTAAACAATGCTACAGTGAATGCTACTTGTTTATTTTGCTGCACTGGGTAATTACTTTTATGCACTGGTTTTGGGTCACGTGACTCTCCTCAGACATTTCTTCATCCTCCACACTCCAGCATATACAGTATATATATATATATATATATATATATATATATATATATATATACACTGTATATACTGTGTATATATGTGTGTGTGTGTGTGTGTATATATATATATATATATATACTGCATACATATATTCTCACTGAGCAAACATCCATAAAAATATGCCAACAGAGAAAAAATATTTAGATAAATGAATGGTAACAATAAGTCATTAGCTCAAGTCACAATACAACAATTTATGTTACATTCAGAATCTTACGTAAGGAGAAGTACAGAAGAAGTCACGCAAAAATAAACGTATGAAAATATAGCACTGACTGGGCTTTTCTCTTTGATATTGGATATCATTGGATTATAGATGCATTATAGCATAATTAGCATATTAATGTAGCTGGTCAAGGCAGGGCTATTTTTAACTACGCTGCACTGCTGGGACTTTAATTACACCTTATATATAATTAAATATATCATATCTGCTATGTAAGGAACGGTGTTTCATCTTGAAACCTAATGAAGCAAAGGAACAAAGCAACAAAAATAGAAGTATGAGTGGAGGCGAGTACAAATATGAGAGGAGAACAAGACACCTTATGATTAACAGCAGTAACAGTTACCAGCCAACGCTTCACTTGTTCACAACAAATTTCTCACCAACAAAGACAGTGCTAGTGCAACCTGTTACACACGTGTGTGTTCGTGTGTGTGTGTGTGTGTGTGTATACATACAGTATATATGCTGATACAGTCCAGTCCCATACTTGTATTTACCTAAATTCTGTAACAGTGTAAACATTTAGCAGAGTGGAAAAAACAACCTAATATGATGAACACATTTCAGAAAAAAAAATATGAATATATATTTAATGTGTCACATGTTAATGTCCCCTCCACTAACACGGAAGAGGCTGCTTTTACGATGTACTATACCGCAGCCAGTCACCAGGGAGCGATATTTGTGCCATCGCTGTTGTTTTGACCACAGTCATGTGGTTCATCTTTATATGCGGCGCAGACACCAGTTTAGGGCGCACAACCCTGACAACAGCCAAGTTGCTCATGAAGTAAACGTTAATTAGCGTCGGCTGATGTGACCTGCCTCCAGCAACATCTGTCACTTTAAGAGCAGCCCAGTCTTTCCTAACACAACAGGGCGAGGGATTACACATTCATAAGCGTCTGTATTTTGCCAACCTTGTTGTCATAACTCAGATTGACTTGTGAGATGCACGCAGCGTAGGCAGTCCTTAAAGGAGAGCGACACTGGAACACTAGCCGACTGACAACAGTGAATAAATAGTTGCGTTTTATTGAGTTAATTCCAGCGATATCGATCCAATAAAATATGCCTGGCTCAAGTCTGATGCAAATCCTCGGGATCATCTGACCCTTTTTAAACGCAGCGTTGCACTTAATGATCGCAGTTTAGACGAAACACTTGCACCAACATTTTTGGAAACTCAGCCTGATTCGTCGACATATATCGGCATTCCAGGAGCCGCCGCAGCACAAAATCTGCTATCTGCCACTAAGTCGTTTAACATGAGCTCATGGAAGTTAATTGCCTTGCTCACGGGCACCTCAGCATTTGCTGGTGAGAAGGGTAGAGCACTTCTCGTTCACTCTCTCCTCCGAGGTGTTGAGGGGTTGTCAGGGGTTTAAACCAATAACCTTCCAATCATAGGCCCATTTCTATAGGCTTTAGGCTACAAGTGGCACCAGACGTCTCAGTGCAATTATCGGGTCATGAGACACGTCCCAGTTGTGTTGAGTTTCACCCATGAAAAATATACACCAGGCGTTATTTTGTGTGTGTAAAACGTGTCTCTCAGTCATGGAGGTGGCCTAACGTGCAAACGAAGGAAAGGTAAATATATGAAAATACCCAGATCGACATTTTCTGTCAGAGCTCGGCAGCTGTTTATGACTGATTTATAGCTGCGTGATAAGAGGAGTCAAGAGCATAAGAGCAGAATCACACATACAGCCGGCTTTTTGTTCTCCTGCTCTATCAGCTGACATGTCACTTCTCCTCAGCACTTATCAGGCCACCTTGACAGTGACAGACGCTTGACTATACAATTTACCTTTGAATTGACAGGGAAGATTTCTATTGCATTTCTTCCATTGAAATGTCAACAACAACAGCGATAACACCTACAACACAACGACAAACCGGTGCGTTGGCATCCACCGGTACGTAGAGTAGAGCGGATCAGTGTTGGAGCTAAATCCACTGTACTTCATATTGAATATTTACAATTTTAATTAACTTTATGTCTTGGCAATTATATTATAGGATCCTTCCAAACACCGGGTACACATGTGATGTTCCTTGAACCCGTGCGAGCCCTGAAGTATTTCTCTCTGATTACCATAGCAGATTGATACAATCGCGAGTTATTCTTAATATTCAGTTTACTGCTGTATATATCTGCATGTCGCTGGGTAATGTAATAAGAGTCCTTGGGAATCACTTAGCCGAGGCAATAACTCAATTTTGTAACTCATTATTGTGTCTGTGCTCATGCACAACAGGGCCTCATAAAAAAAAAAGAATCCCTACTTTTCGACATTAAACGCACACGCACATGCATAATGAGCACATGATTGAATTTGTTGGTTTAATGGCTGATCTAGGCAACGACATGAGTATTTTCAAATTCACATGCGGTCCGGATAATGGTAATTGCTAAATAATATCCTGTATTGCCATCATTTAACACAAGATTTCCAGCACCAAAGATCATTTATTGGCATTTATTTGTCGCCGTACTTGAGCTAAAATATATTAATTGCTCTAATTGCAGTGTATGTCAGTCAGCACTAATGAATGATGGTCTGCGGAGGGGAAATTAAACCCGGTGAGTAGGAGTGGATGTCTCTTCTGGTGACATTTACCCAAATGCCACGTATCTGCACTGTTCCTCGATGAGATATGTGGTATGTAAATGTAATTCCAGGCAAATATCATTAAACAGAAGACTTCCTTGAGGTTTCTTTTTTTTTCCGGTTGTAATCGTGAAATTGACTGTGAGTAGACATTTTGTTTCTAGCAGTCCCTTTAAGCACACTCATAATACTGAATGTCAAAATCCATGGTGGATTCAACCTTTTTCATACTCGTGACCACAAAATACAAATCTACAGCATTTGACAAATCACACTTTGTAAATGCATGTAAACATATTAGGGTTTTTACTGTAATGTAGCATAGGAGGACAATTTAGGCACGATATTATTGCTGGTGTTGTTTATGTACTGTTTATGCACTGCTATTTGTGTCAATGTATTGTTGATCACGTTCTGTTTATGGAAACTAATATGTGTATGACAGTTTACCATATGTCATTTATCAAATGTAAATACATGACAAGAGGGGTTTAAAGCACTAAGGTTGTCAAACTGTTAAAGCAAATGAGGTAACACTGCCACTCAAATAATCATCATATTGTTTTTTACTCGACCTTACTCTCTCTCTCTGTCCAGTAATAATCCAACAACAAATTGGATTCAGTTATTATCTCACAGGGCCGGTTGAGAACCACTTAGACTCAATCACCTTTACTTACATCAAATATATTGAAAAAATAGAAATAATTTTAGAAATATGAAAACTTTCGGTAGCTGTGTGGCTCTGTTTGTGCCACTCAGATACTGTATGATATGTAGAGTTTGGGTTAATCCATGATTTATTCCTGATTTATTTTAAGCAAATCGTGACAGGAACACTCCAAAGACTCAGGTGATGCGCTGAGCTTCACCACCCAACGGCCTAATAAATTTTTATTTTGCTCCAACCCGTCGCCAAGCGAATAATACGCGTTTAAATGAAGTAATCATTTTTACTGGAGACATCACTCACAGGAAGATAGCAGGCAGGTATATCACTTCCCACCATATGGTCATGGCTGTCAAGCGGGAGCCAATCAGAAGGCAGCAATTTGCCACAGTGTTCCCTGTTGTGATGAAATAGTTCCGTGGACGGTTCTGGCACATAGGACGGCTCTTTGACCAGACTGATACTCATCTCCGGCTACAGATTGGAAGCGATGGTGGCAAACCTACAGTACTCGTCTCTCTCTCTCTCTCTCTCTCTCTTTCTCGCTCTCTCTAGATTTGTTATGTTATTCTTTCCATTTCCCTCCACCGGCATCTGTGTGCAATCGGCTGTTATTTTGGTCTCATGAATATAGAAAATTTCGACATGACTCTCGACTCTGTTCAAGTCGCAAAAAGTAGAGAAACGAGCAGAAAGTCTGAATATCTTTTTTAGACGGTACATTACTGAGAAGTGGCTTTTGAATAATAATAGTGACCCAGAAACATAAGCTGTTATACACACGCAACAGTTGCAGTTCTTTGGTATAAAAAGTAAAAAAGTTAAATTAGTTTTAGCTGTGTGAGCCAGTTTCACTCGCACAACTCTCGTTGCGCTGTTTTCCGCTGCTGTACGCGGGGCCGCCATTTTCCATGTAATAGCTCAGCACGCTTCCCGCTGAGCGCCAAACAGCAGCGAGACAGAGTAAGCAACAAGCTGGCGAAATTACTGCAGCATTTTGCAGCTAAAGAGCCAGATATTTCCCTCAGGAGCTGGCCGAGCCCAAAAAGATATTGAAAAGCGAATCAATATTGGTTTTACATTTGACAGGTGGCTTGCAAACACAACTCTAAATAATTGATAATGTTGTTCAGTAACTGCACAGTGTGATAATAACAAAGTGTCTTCAGTAAGTTAACTACATTGGCTTACACAGTGGTTGTATTTAAGAGTCGCACACCGCTGACCCAAAATGTCCTGAAAAACAACTCGAATAATAATAAAGTTGTTTCATACACTTTTTTTTAATAAATCCTGTACTGTGCACTATACAATATACTTATTTGAATTTTCTTCTTGCAGTTCTGTTGTATATATTTCTATCCCATGGCTTCAGCAACATTAATGTCCCCACCATGTTCACGTTATGAAAGATCAGTTTATATATTACAGATACATTATTTCCTCTTTTCTGATGATCACAAAGAAATACACCACAAACCACCACAACATTTCGACTACAACACCTGAACCCTGAAAACACTGACTTACAAGCATATATTTATACACAGTATATTACTGCCCTCAGAGAAAATCAATGTACGTGTGAAATACGTGACTTACACAGTTTTCTATAGATGCTTGGCCGACACAAGACGCCCTCACAGGCCTTTTTATACAATGCAGCGTCAAAGCTTAATAAGAATGAAGTTGTTGCAAGCAGCATCCAGACAGGAAGACAGAGTCGAACACAAATCACAGACCATTAGAGCAAAATTGAGGGAAATTTGAAAATATATTATTATTAACAAGTCAGAGCTGATCTCCCCACTCTCTCTCTCTCTCTCTCTCTCTCTCTCTGGTTGCGGTAAACAAAACAAAACTCATGTGAGAAACAACATAACTCGCCCACTTGGTTTAACTTCAATTATATTTGTTAACTTTCTGTTTCTCTTTGTTCAGAGTCTAAAGGATTTACGGCTTCACCGCAGTACGAAACAGTTTTTAATCATCTTCATCTGGTTTTGGTTCCGTAAACTCAACATGACAGACGCCCACTGATGATACACAGTGGCAGCCGATACTGAACACAACACTATCACAACCGGGGACGAGACAGATACAACAGCGGCATGTTCAGTGTAACGCGACAAAGAAAATAATAATTCAATTATTTCTACAAACACTAGCTTACTGAAGTAACAATAAAAACCTGGTCCGTCACTATCAAAGTATTGCATATCTTAAGCACTGGAGCTCATGTAGAGAGTTCAATCAAAAAATATTTTAATTGATTTTTCTATGTTAATTATAAATGCATTAATGTGGAAACAGAGAAAGCTGCTCTTCACTAAGTGATGTACATAAGTGAGGTCTATACTTCTATATACAGTATATACGTCTCTATAGTGTAACCCGCGTACCTGCAGTGCTTATCCACCACTGAATACACATGGCGTAGCTGTGACACAGATACATTTTTGTCCCTGCTAGTAAAGAGCCATCAATACACCGAGCCTGAGCTCATTCCTGTCGTCGGTCCCTTTTTTTTTCTTTTTCTTTTTTTTTTACCACCCACAGGTAATAATCTTGTTCATGTATGCTTTCATGTTTTAACATCTCTCAAGTCCACATGGAAATGTCAGACCCACGAAGCACTCCTACAGTGCACTTGTCACTCGCGGTTGGTGCTACAGGCATAAATTTTAAAATATCTCTCTGCTCGGATTCAATAATAACAGTTTGCAGTAAAGGATTTTGTAGGACTTTGTGAGTTGTCGCGTGTTTGTTCAAATTTGAAGAGTTTTGTGTGTGTGTGTGTGTGTGTGTGTGTGTGTGTGTGTGTGTGTGTGTGTGTGTGTGTTAAATCTCTACGAGTGCCCCGGGAGTCATCAAAAGTTTTCAGCACATCATTTTGCATCGGTGGCGTTAATGACCCAGTCACCTGAGACTACTTAATTCTTAGATTATAATTTTACGCTCAGACTTAGAAAACCTGAGTTGCATGGTGGATCACGGGTACTTCATCTTTTAAGGCAGTCCGGGTACTTTTTAAAATCATACATTGTAAAATTATACTTGTAAATCGTGTCCACTTTTCTTAGCAGCAGATATCTTTATGTCAACATATAAATGATGTAAGGTCATTCACGGGAGCGATTTAGTGTTATGGTACGCACAGTAAATGATCAGCTTTGAGTTAGTGGGCGCTTTACTGTGCAAGAGCACATAAAATATGACAGAATGATAATCGCTGGATGTTATAATCATACTGTGAATCCCACAGATGCGATAAGTGATTTACTAAAATCTGTACCCACAAAAAGCACTTGTGCCCCCCCCCCCAAAAAAAAAATCAATCTCATGGATTTTGCAGATAAATGTGCAACTGCCTCCGACATTAACTGAAATGATTTAAGCGCTCGTTTGGGGAAGCGAGTGTAAATGTAACCTGTGAAAAGACCTTTGCTTAATGTTTTAGACCAGATAAGTAGCATTAGCCTTAGAAAGCTTAAGAGTTCAGGCCCATGCGCGTTATAGGAAATCACTTTCAAGATGATAGGGGCTGAGGGGGAATATACGGATACTGTATATCTTATCTGTGGACCGCGGGTGTTTAATGGGCTGCCTATAGGATTATCGCTAGCCTCAGCAGATGTTCATTTCCAAAACATATGTCAAGGCTTAAGTCTGGTGTAAACACTACCGGTGGACCGAGTTTATCAGTTTTGGAACAGGCTTCATATTTGCAGTCCCTAAGCAGCTAAGCCGAATATGTCAGTGGCACAGGGCTCTCCACCCACAGCCCCCCGTCACCTTGGCATGACTGGACACGAGCTGGTGGGGGAAATGATTCATAAGCGCTCGTTTATGTATTTTAAGAAACAAGTCTTTTCCACACTGTTGATTGCAAGCTAATTTCACATGGATAAAAAAAAAATTAAAAAAAAATTAATCCATATCGTTTTTCCAGCCAAAATGCGCAGTGTGTGTGCGTTTGTGTGCAAGTGTGGGTGGGTGCGTGTGTGCATACATGCCTGCTGGGGGTGAACTACCATAAACACTCCCATCTGGTTGCACTCCAGTGAAAGGATAAAAATGCCTCACACCACTGCCTACTGCATATCAGAGATTGCTAAAACCCTTTTTCAGATGCTTTCACCGCCACCGCCACCTCAGGCTCATTAAAAGAGTTGTTGTGTCTGTTCCTTGAAAGCCCATTTGTGATTCCACAAATCGCCCCCCCTTTGAAAAAGCACCGACAGGCTGCTTCCACGGCGAACATCTAAATGTTACTGGGGACCTTTAACGATCCCTCTGATAAATGGTCTGGTTCCTCTCTGCCCCCAAAAATCCAGCTGAATAAACAACGCCGTTTCAGCGTTTTTAGGAGTGGAACCATTTAAATAACTAATAGCCTGTAATCAGCAGACATGGCGTGAGAGTTGCACAGAGGTCGACATCGGAACAGCAGAGGCGTTTACGAGCTAATTGTGGCTTTAATAATAAAACATCAAAAATAGTGCAGAACTATGCTACGGCGCTGGAAATCGTCACTGGTGTAAACTCATCTAGGTCGGCTCTAATAGGCCTAATGAGACATCTCTGCCAGGAAGATTAACAGGGATTTGATATAAATATGCCTTTCTCTGAAACGACGGTGCACTGGCTTCACTCAGAGTGCAAACAACGAGCTTCCGCAACATTACCATTCGCCATTCACTGTTGCAATTCTTGTAAATGTCACCACTATTTTTTACCTGTGTCTTATACTCCAATCATAACATTATCGTAACCGCCGCTATCTCCCCGCAGACGACAGCTGAATTTTATTATTACATATGTTTTCATTCTATATGTTTGACATCATGGCCATGACAGAATCT
>JAFBJQ010001187.1:469558-480970 GCA_016785345.1 Trinectes maculatus
ATTTTGTTTTGGCCATTTAAAGGTCATTGCTTCTATTTGCAGTATTAGTCCCAAATGCACAGACTCTTCACTCCACCTGCAAAGTTTACCATGACTGCAAATGCTCTGGTTGGCCGTTAATAGCACTTTGTGACAACGTGAGCAGAAAGTGTCTCCTGATGAGCACTGCTTGTGCTGTATAAAACCAACCTGCTCCTTCAGAAACGTCTTCACGCTTTACTGTGGATGGGTCTCTCTTCTTTTTTTTTTAATGGTTTTTCCTTTTCTTCCCAGTTATGTGGCGACGCTTGTTTGTGAGTGTGACACCGTCACTGTCATACTCCAGTCAAGTTAGGAACTAACTGTCTCAGGCAGCAATCCAGTCAAATCTGGAGGCTTTAAATTAGAGAAACATACAGCATGCGCCAGTTCATTGGAGCCAAATATCACCTGTTTGGTTCTTTTACACATCATCCACCACCATCTATATTCTGTATTTTTGTTTCTGTCGACGAGGATTATTATCTTAAATAATGCTGACTTGATCTAACAAGTATTGTTAGTAATATCCGAGTGAGCTGTAAATACATGCCAGTACACTGGGAGTATATTAATATACTAGTAACAATAGATGGCAACAAATACACTATTAACTTCTGTTTGACATTTAATTAAAAAATTGACATTTAAAATTAAAACATTTGACATCTAATTAAAAAAATAAAGTATTTTCAGGTTTGTCATCAAGTTGACAGCCTGACAGTCAATCTGATTAATGATATGGAGGGAGGGTGATTCAGATGCGAAGTGGGAAGTAAAAGTCATGATCCCTTACGTCTCGGTCTCCGATTAGGAAGCCGATGGAACTTCAGTTGTCGATACCAAAGTAAAGTGATGTCTGTGGAGACTGAGGTAGGCCAGTATGATCACGTAGCAGCAGACATATGGGAGTAACTTGACTACGTGATGGTGTTGCATACGTTGATCTTGCAGTTCCTCCTGATCCAATCTGTGTGCCACCTAAGTGTTTTTGTTGTTTTTGTTAGTTCTGTTTCTCACACATCATCCCTTAACACTTTCAATATTCCACAACTCAGAAGAGTCTTTTTTTCCCCCTCTGTGTATTGCTAAGGCTCGTGGGGCTGCACGTGTTCATTCTAGCAGATGATAACCCACCTGACCTCGCTAATTAGCAACATCGTTTCTGACACGAGGTGTCGTCTGGGGTTTCGAACAAAACGTGGTGCTACACTGTTTCGAAAAAAAACAACATAACATTTCAGCCTTTTACTTTTTGTCTTCTGGTTCTGACCGACGTCATGTATACATGCTCATATATCGTGTACTGTATACGCGCTATAGGAAAGGCAATGCTATCTACATCACATTACTGCAATAGTCACCTCGAAAAGTGTTACAGCGTGATACAATATGAGATTTGGTGCAGCTCATATTACTACTGTCAAATTCTATAAAAAGGCTGACACTTATTTTGACCTCTTCCAATATGATTATGGCGGCGGTGAATCCTTATTACATCGACCAAGAGAGTGCCCAGAGGTTGGTGCTTTTTGGTCTGGAATAATTCCAATAATTGGTGGAATTTGTCATGACTTTCCTTATTGTGCACTTGCTGGGTCAAAGGATCTAGTAATGTGTTCATTTTACTGTCAAGTGTCTTTAACCTTGGGCATCCTCTCAGCCAAAAGAGTGATACCGATGAACTGGAAGAGGAGCAGTCTGATATGTAATAAATAGACATCTACCTGGATTTGAAGGCTGCCAAGTTTATTTTTAAATACCAAAATGCAATTTTGAGCTGCTCGGGGACAAAATGCATACAATTTCACATTGTTAGTATGCTGTGTGCACACACACACACACACACATTTTATATGGAGTTTAACAATAACTTGTCACAATCTGCTTTATATACTGGAAAGGTGTTTGCGTGTGCAATTCTGACATCATAGCTGAAAACTGCTCTGGATCGACTGTAAGCAACTATCAATGGAATGTAACTAAAGAACACTTGACCAACGATGCAATGCACTAATTAACATCATTACATTATTAATTAAGCATTAGTCAATTGGAGAGGTTCATCTTGACTTTTAACACCCAGCTACTGTATTTATTGGGGTTGAAGGAGGAGAGGATTGTCCAGGGATGCCTGATTAGCAAGGAAGTAGTATCTGAATCCTATTAAAGAGAAACCTAATGTGGCTGCCAATGGTGCATGAAGACCATAAGAGCTTGTTCAACTCAAAAGGTTCATATCGTGTTTACAGTTATAGGGCTGTGTGTTTTTTTTCCAGTGACCAGTCCAAAGTTCTACACGAGAGATAATTGTAAAGTTTGCAAAAGACATTTAATATCTGAAACTTCTAAAGTTCAGTCTTGATTCATTTTAGCAGATCGTCGGTTCAAATCTACCGAGATTTTGCTGAGTAGTACTGGTCTGTTTAAAAGATTTGCTCTTTTAATGCCAATGGTGTTCGGAGTCTGTAAAGGTCTGTGTTCCTTTTGTTCAAACACTTTATCCTTATCCTCATCCAAAAGTGTTAATATAATTTCCATGTCTGACTTATGTAAAAAAAAAAGGGGGGGGGCACAAAAAAACATATCTTCTGTTTGGTTCAATACCAGCTGCTTTTCAGAGGTAATCAGCAAGTAAAGCCGGATGATTGCTCAAATCCACAGAAGTGTGGACCTGGACAAATTGGAGTATCCCTTCACCCAGCTCAGTGCTTCTTATACTGTCGAGCTAAAATTGAACTACTCCAAGACTAATTATGCCGCGACTCGGAGTTCCTGCACCCAGGAGTTATGCAGAGAATTGAATGTTACAATAGACAGAGATGCATTTGGCAATCAATTCTAGAGAGAAAAAAAATTAACACGGAGCCGCTCTCAAATTTAAATCAAAGGCAGCTCTCGAGGAGACCACGGCTGAGGACACCAACGAGCCCCTTTAACTGTGTTCTACTACAAAACTGTATTAGCCAATGAATGTCTCTCATCAGGATCTATTGTTTGTTAAATGTGATGGTACATTTTCAAATTATTTCCACATTGTCTCACGGTCCATAGGAAACACAAAGGAACAGAAAGTGTCATTTTTACTTTCATCACCTTATAAATGTCAGCGTTTCGGGTGTCTCACGCTACATAATAATTGATGACATGTGCTACAGGAAGCTAAGACCGTGTCTATCACATGAGGAACAAAGTAACGAGAACTGATTATCTTGCATGTGGCATCTGGCAAAATACACAAGTAGAAAAGGGACTGAAAACTGAGAGGAATATTAATACCACATTTTCCGAGTAGTCGAAGACAAGAAAAAAAATTGTACTTCATAAAAACAACATTAGCAATATGACAATGTGCGAGCTTATTTGCATGTCTCTCGTTTGATGCGAGATCTTGACCGATAAAAAAAAACAATATCCATTTTTATTTATTATTTTTCTATATAATAATTGTAATCACTACAAAGTCATTTGTTAAGATTTAGGTCTGATTGCGTACTGCTATTGTGAGGACCATTCAAAAAGACTTAGCAATATTATCCTTGGAGAATAACACCCTGCACTGTTCATTAACAGAAAAGAAAACATGTTTAGCAAAGCATCATTTGCGACGTGTGGAAATCTGCGTCGCCAATCTCATTCCTCCGTGCTGTCATGTCGACGTTCGAGTAATTCAGGATAATGTTGGACCTTTATATTTAGAAAACTTTAAATCCATCCTCTAACAATAAAAGGGTGCAACATTATTTTCATGATTTGTCTATTTATTTGTCTAAGGGCACATAAATGTCTGACTCTCTCATCCCCATTTATGTGTCATTTGCCCTGCAGTGTAATAGACAAAGAATTAGTTTTTCTGCATCCCACTGTGAATGGATTAAATATGTGTTTGATATATCATTCAGATTTTTAAGAGTACTTTGTAATGGTTTCATATGCACGCAAAGAGGACACAAAAACACATCACATACTGCTGGTTGCCAGGCAATAACAATTTCAGGAGCTGCAGTCGTTTCTGCACACAGAGAGATATAGTGTTGGGTTTCTTTTAGCCATAGCAATGATGTACCGGACTTGCATTTTATTCCCAGTTCTAATTTATATTTTTTTATTTTAATTCCTGGACAGATTGGTTCCACAGAATATTTGTTTCATCTTACAGTTAATGTAGTACAGGTGATATTACTTTGCCTTCCACCTGTGGGCATTTTCCATCGAAACTCCGGAGGTCAATTTAGTTCCTCCAGCATATGTGCCGGTGTACATCTACGCTCTCAAAAGGAATGCAGTCATATCCTGTCATTGACTGGCATTTCTATAGAGTGATATTATATTTGCCTTCTCTGCTTGACCAATATATTATTAAAGCACGTCACATAGAACCACTCCAGTCAGGGGGTTTCCATGGTAACCCCCATTGTACCAATACCTTTTATGAGTTCTTTGGACATCACCTTCTAATTACTTTCAGAGAGCAAATCCTCATTTCAACTTTATCCAGCCTTATTCCCAATCATTATGGGGGACGGAAAAAGGTGCAGGGCATCTAAGGTGGTCTGTAAGTATCACAAAGCGCAGTGTGTCCTGTGGTTGGGCTCAGAGGTGATATCAGGACTGATGCAACCGGAAAGAAACTTCTTTGGATTATAAGTGCTGGTCTTTAAACTAGCCGTCAGGTGGTCAATGTTACATGAAGGATCATAGCAACGATGCAGCACAATGTGTTCTGTGTACCAGCGGAATGAAATGAAGGCTAAAGTCTGCACCACTTTGGGTTTACAGAGCTGCTCCTTCCTATAAAAGAAAAACCCAGCTGCACTTGGGGAAAAATATTTTCACACTAGCATAACCCAGAAAACCAGCTGAGGGGCCCTGATCGATCTCGCCTGCACCTGTTTCCCATTCGACAAGCTTTTTGCACCCGGGGATAATTGCCTACATTCATACCACACTACTGTAGCACTTCATAGAGATAAAACCGATCCGGGAGCTAATGTATTCATTTTACATTTGTCACGGTGATAATAACATTGACTTTTACCTCACTGAGAACTTTTGTGGGGAAAAGATAAGACTTCTCTCCATGAAAAAGACAAAACTGCAACACAACCACCCTGCACACATGCTCTGTCAGTGTAACCAAAGCCTGATACAGTGTATTGATCTGTGCCATAAAAGGTACAGGGGACATGCGTAAAGAACAGGGGAGCGTTGATATACTGTATAAGAAACTGCATGTGTTATTGTGTACTTGTTGCAGGTGGCAGTAACTAAAGTAACAATACAAATCTTTAATATTAAATCTGGTACATTTGGTTTCAGAGCCTGAAGACCCATATGAATAAAAACCTATGCAACTTAAAAAAATATATTGCTAATAACGTCCCATATAAGATATGCATTTTATATCTACAGCAGCAGAGGTCACTTTTTTATTAGTAAAGGAAGCGGAAGTGGTTACCTCCTCTAAATATGAGTATCGGGTTGGCTGCCAACACAAAGTTCTCCTGGAATCTGCTGACTGGGCTGAACTTTGTAATGACTGTTTTGTAGGGCTTCCAGGTGGGGTGGTTGTTTGCCGGCCTCTCTGTCTGTGCACAGAAAGGCTCCGCAGTCTATTCTGACATAATGGGGGTGTCACAACACATACACAGAGCTGCCAGTCTCACCATCAGAGACAATTTTCAATTAGGATCTTCACAACAGTACAGATGTTTCCATGCATTTGATTCGTCATCAGTTCCTATTATGGGAATGAGCCAACAATCAGCATCTTATAATTAACAGAATCCAAATTGGTCTGAACTGTTGACATTTTACAGGTGTTTACTGCACTTCACATTATCTACCTGACGATGGCGAGACATAACCTATCCCTCCTGCAGCACTTGTTGACGTGTGCCACAGCTGCCGCAGCTCCTCTAATGTTCTCATGAAACACAAAGTCAACCACAAGCCGTCATAGCTATTTGAAGCGCGTTAATGCATTTACGACATGTAAAGCTGCTACTCGAGTTTGTGATGGAAAAATGTAGTGAGCTGCTTTCAGAAGCTTCGCGACTCTTATTTCTAAAGCAGATGCAGTTTATTGATATTCAATTCCCTAGATCTGAACATAAATTCAATACAACACTCCTGCTCCTGTGACTCTCCACAGGGGGGGGTTGCATCCTTTTCTCCCATTATAAGGGTCCATTGTCGACACAAGGGCAGAGACAATGACTCAAATGGACTGGGAAACGGAAATGGAAACAGAGGTCTTGAGAGGTAACAAAAAAAAAAACAGACAAAGACATCCAAATCAGCAGGAAGAGCAAAAACTAACACAGGCAGAGACTGAACTAAGCACAAGTTAACACAACGAAACAAAGGCTGCAAAGCACAATACGAGGTACAAGACGAACGGAGTGGCGGCGCTTAAATGCACAAGACAGACAATGAGACACAGGTGAAGCGCATCAGGGCGGGACGAGTCATCAGGACAGGTGCGGAAAAAATCAGCGACAAATCAGTGTAGTGTTGTCAAGCTTTAACACAATGAATAACTGATTCTATAAGACATGAAGCAGAACTGATGGTTTAGAATGAAATCCGTCACTACAGGCCAATCAGCTGTAACATTAACATCTACTATCTGGTTTGTTGTTGTTGTGGCTGATCCGTGTATAGTAGCAAGCAAAGGGCGTAGCATTTACATTCTGACCGTGGTGTTCCATACGTGTATAGAACGGAGGCGGCAGCTGGATTATACTTCGGGAATGTCTCGGATTTATTTGGGGATGTGTTGTTCCTGCACGTCTGTGAGGTTTCAAGGCCGATGCTCACAGAAAGCAGACGCCCTCTCAGCCTCGACAATTTACAGCTTGTGTACACACACACACACACACACACACACACACACACACACACACACACACACACACACACACACAAAAGCAGCTAATGCAGAGGTGTGACAGACACACTTTATTCATCAGGTCTCAAACCACACTTTTCTTTTTGCGTTGGCTATTTAAATGCACACACACACACATATATATGTTACATTTCCACATTAGCACCCTCCGAACAACACGGCTATCCATAAATACCTGCCACTACGAAGTCAATCATGTGTCACGCATGACAAACTACAATCACTGTCACTTCAGATGAAGCACTTCAGGCAGTAATGAGCTACAATCAGGATTTGGTGTAATCAGTCAGCATTTAAGCATCATTTGCTTTGAGCTTCTTTTTTTCTTTCCCCCAGATGGCTATTTTTTTTTTCTCTATTGCATAAGATGGTGAATACAGTTGAAATGATTGTTTACAGTGGATTTTGACATATATGTAGAAAATGTTCCCAAAATCAGACATGACTACAAACTGTGTGTTGTCCATTTAACAGAACTTTAACATATCGAGTAGCGAATCATCATGTATGTTATAAACAGGCCGGTGAAATGTGCTTATCTGTGCTTCTGCTAACAATTTAGCTTCATCTTTTATGTATGGTTGTTGCCCAAAACAACAACAGGATTATTCAATACAGAATGAAGTCCAGGAAATTAAATCTTCAAAGTTTCCATTATTTACATTCTTCCTCTCAATGAAGAGGTTTGTGTGTGTGTGTGTGTGTGTGTGTGTGTGTGTGTGTGTGTGTGTGTGTGTGTGTGTGTGTGTGTGTGTGTGTGTGTATGTGCTAGGAGGTGGGGAAGTGAGAACAAAAGTAATGAGAAAAAATTGAAAATATTATCACTATGTGAAGGCTGCCCCCTCAGGGAATGATAAATAGACTTTGTGGATAGGTTCAACCTGCTACCTGGATTCTTAAGGAGCCCGGCCCATCTGCATGCACAAGTGGACACTTATAACTGGCATATAATTACGACCAAGGATATGGCAACCTTGCCTGGGAGTGTGCATGCTTGGATGATGCGAGACTTGTGAAAGTCAAACAGCTACTTATGAGCTGAAGGTGTGTGCCAGCTGACATGAAAAATCTGGTTTGTTGGCCTAAGGGCAGCAAAGAATGTTGATGGGGGAAGCTGGAGGCTAGTGATTACTCCCTGACGCTTGCGGCGGTCTGCGTGGCGAGCTACCTCCACATGACTTGGACATCCACGGTGACCTCCAGACAATGGTCATGCATTAGGGCAGCTTGCGTTAAAATGAGCGAGGGGGGGGTAACATGGCAAGGACATCAGTCAGGAATGTGGACGCCTCCACGTTAAGATCCACCTCCATGTATCCAATCAATTACTGTTAATTCATTCCAGCTGTACCTCAGGGAGTAAACACTGAGAAAGGAGCATAACAGCTAATGATGGTACCACCAGCGAAAAAAATTAATTCCACTGCTCAATACTTTGGTGAAATCTTCAGCATTATAAGTTGCAAGTGTGGGCTCGTGTGATGCGTCATGAATTAAGTGAAAGTTATTTGGTCAAATTTATAACGAAGCTTATCTGTATGCACTCTGGATACTATTTTCTTTTTTCTTGCGTTTCGTGCTTTTTGATTTATCTAATGTAGCATAGATTTACTGCAACTCTCCGTATACATTATGTTCTGTCCTCAATGCGTAGCATTGCAAAATATATGAAATTAAACACATAAAATCTTTTTTAACTGATTTTAACTTTTATCTGAATCTTATAAATTAAGCTGAACACCTTACGTATTCAGATCTCACACTTCCTCCAAGTGGTACTTTCAGCACTGTGCGAATGTTTTTTTTTTTTTGTTGTTTGTTTTTTTTTTTTTGGTATTGTCCAGCATGATGGCTTACTTCTGCTCACAGAGGAAATAAGTCAAACGAGAAGGTGCAGGGATACGGTTGGAAAATTGGGTCTCGGGAGAGTACTTTAGATGTGCTGTGGAGGGATTGTGAGGCATGAGGTGAGTCAATTACAATACAAAGTTTCTGACAAAGTAATGGATGGAAGTGGAGTTGCCAGCAGTTGGTAAACCCATGAAGACATCACGGGCTCAACTTAAGAGAGAGCAGCCTCGGTAATAACGTTGTCCTTTAAAGAACCCTGAAAACAACTTTCGATGGGATGGTTGGACGCTGTGCTGCTATTTGTCTTAAATATCAGATAAAACGTGGACGGGAACAAGAGCTGCGATAAATAAAGCCAATGTAATTGCGGCTTAATTATATCACAGAGTAATTACACAGCAATTACTATTTCTGAATGAGCACATTTAAAAGAGTGAATACATATGCGCTGATTAGAATTATAGATTCGACAGTTTAGCGAGGGGAAGCGTTATGAGGTAAATCTTTGTCCCTTTGTAAAAAAGACATTTCAGTCAGTTTAGTTCCATTTGATTAAATTCACTGATGATTTAATGTCCTGTTTTTTTTCCTCCCTTCTTCTATTTATGTCTTTGTACTCGCGTTGCGGTGCTGTGAGAAACCTGCAATTCCAGAACAAGCAGTAACATCGCAGTTTTCAGCTCCGTACATTCTGTGCATTGGTCTTTTCATTAAGCCCTGCCTCGTTTATGGGCCCGTCCAATCAGCTGCAGGCATGGTGAGCTGTCAGCTGCTTCCCCGGGAAGTCATGGCAACAGCTACATGAACAGAGATCCACATCCAGCATGAGAGAGACAAGGCTGACGTTAAAAAACATTTTGAGCATCGGCTTTAGAGTTGTGACTTCCAGCTCCATGACACTGCAGCCTCAGGCCACGTCCTCCATGAGACGGAGTGACGGGTGTCAGTTGGGAACTTGACCAGTTGAGGGGGAGGAGGGCCACACTAACAATAGACTTCCTGCCTCCAGGCAAAAGCTGTGCATTGCAGCGTCAATATATTCCACGCTACTTTAAACCCCCTTATTTTTCATTAGCATTCATTATCATTCATTAGCAGCATTTCTGAAAATGTTGTTATTTTGTCAACCACTCACTCCGTATGTGTATGAAAGCCCAATAGATACAATGTGAAAAGCACAAAGATACAATGTGATACAATCATATTAAAGAAAACAAGTATGTATTAATGTCGTGGAAATGTGTTACTTCAACATCTTCAATTAAAAAAAAAAAACAGAAAAACTACAAGTAAGTAAGTAAACTGTGATATTAGCCAGAGAGGGAAGATGGACTTTTCACATGTTATCACCATTCGTTTAACTATAGACAAAAAACTCTGTTTCTGGTCGCTCTTTCATCTCTGAAGTCTGCACAGATACTTTTGAACTTTATTACCCTCTCGTAATAGCTGGAGGAAGGTCATTTTTGATAAAATATTCATAACCAGTGTGCATTAAAAGTTCAGGTAACACTTGGATAGTCTCAGAGTATACTGATATTTGAGGTGACAGAAATCCATGGTTAAGTATTACAGGCTTTGTAACTTTATATTAAAGCTTCCAAGGGCTGAATGTCAAGTGATTACACCTTAAAATAAGACAAATACAGTGAATGGTGCCTGTATTAGCTGAGGTGTTTTTACCAGTGTCAACTTTAAGTGCATCCTCCTACCTTCAGTAGAAAGTGTACAAAAATACATAAAAAAGAAAAATGTCCAATTAAAATTAATTTTACGTGATGAAGTGAATTATCCTTCTTCAGCAAATTAAACTACAGTTTTTGTGTTGTCACCGGGTTGGTGTGATGAAAGAACAAGAAAAAGGAATGCATTAAAATAATTTAGAGCCCATCCTAGTATTAGACCTTTCCGAAAGTAAACGTCCGTTCAAATAATCCATGGTCTCAAAAGCAACCTTATTTGCGGAAGCTAATCATGATAATTAATACAGTGAATGATGAATAGGCCTGTTTTTCCCAACGCTCTTTCAAGGTAATTAAAGACTGTTATCGATTTGTCTTGTGCTTCTTGTAGTTTTTTCCCCCCTAATGTTTAAAAATAGTCATAACCCACACCATCCTGTACACAGAACAACACACCCTTAGGTGACAGTGTTACAGGTATTGACTTTCTATTGATGTTACCTGATATTTCAGATAAACTATGGCCAGTTGCTTAAATGAGAGAATAAAAATAATATAGACCTGCTCTCTCGGACCACACTGAACTGACCGGTGGTGTTAGGGAGCGTGTGGAAATACCACCTGTAGTATTGATCACAGTCAACATGTGGTTCGACAAGTGTGTGGAAGCCGCCTGAGGTGTCAGCTCTTTGCTGGACAAACCAGAGTTTCTGCTGATGCTTTCATCCACACTTAGACAGAATCTTTCAACAGATGCTCTCATAAACCGTCACAGGAAAATCATGGTGTGCTGCCAACTGCTATGTACTGTAGCCCAAAGCACAAAATATACTGTACAAAAGTGCAGCTCTCTCATTACTGAGGCCAAACCATAAAAAAAGCAACACAATGTTAACACAACATAAGACCTAATAGATTAAAGTTATTCTATACTGCACTTATATTGGG
>JAFBJQ010001187.1:481124-611639 GCA_016785345.1 Trinectes maculatus
CTAAGTTGACCATTTTTGGCTTCAACCCAGAATTCCCCTAACTGCAACCATTAGCAAAAGTTATATAGCCGCAAATATCCATATGTATTAAAAAAAAAATGTATCCGGAAAAGGCAAAAAGCACTGTGCTCTGGGACCAGGGCCAATAGATAATATATAGTAATAAAGTGACACATAATTTACTATAATATGTATCTTTGAACTGGCCTGTAAAACTCCATGACACAACACTGACTAATGTTTTGTGCGTCCGTGCTTTATTTCTTTTACCACCAGCATAGGCGGCGGGCAGATCGGCCGAGAGGTCAGACGAGGTCAACCCTAAGTGGAGTTGTTTGTTCCCACTTGAGTGTTCACCTTGAGTCCTGCGGCAGCACGCGCAGCAGATGCAGTCGCCACTGTTAATCCATCTCTGCCCCGGCTCTTTGCTGCCTTCCTTTACATCACGTTACCCCGGGAGACCCGTTTCAACCTCTTATTTAAACTTCGCTGGCAGACATAATCACACGGCTTGTCACTTCTAACAATAACACGTGTCCTATTCCTATAGATTTTTTATTTTTTTTGCGTGTGTTATTTCGGCTTGTTGGGTTTTTTTTGTTTGTTTGTTTGTTTTTCAGGTCGGTAACAGATGCATTATTTTTATAAGTGAACACCCTGCGCCGGCTGCAGCCACTTTCACAGTCTGTAGAATTAAATGAATAACAGGCCTTGAGTCAACCGCCTGCTTGATCCTAATGTGCTGTAATTCAGCCAGCGTGCCTGTTAATATGTACATACTGCACAACCTCGGAGAAGCCTTTTGGAGAAAGTGGCCATTCATTTTTTGGAATAGTCCCATTTCTCTTACACCACCTCTGCAACTTCCTCACAGCTAATCAGCAGTAGTAGTTTAGGAATCTTTCCCGAACAGCCGCTGTTCATACAGCTCTCATAAACCCTGCGTGGTTTCATGTGCTGTGTGATGTTCACCTCATACTCATCTCATTTTTATTTTATTCCTAGGAGATGGTTTGCATCATTTAGCCAACAGCTGTTTACTTTCTCTTGAGATCCAGATGTGTCCTCTGTCGGGGATTAAGATTAAAAATGTACCAATTGTATAATCCTTCATGCAACTTGCTAAATCACATGTGTGCATGCATTATCTCACGATGGAGCCTTTGGTTCATGATGAATTATAACAGATTGTCTGCACCATCGTTTCTGATCGTCAGCAAAATCTGATTACCTGATGTGACAGTGATATCACAGCAGAAGATGTTTTCTCAGACCATTTAATCCATGATCACCTCAGTAGCTCGGCGCTCACGTTCACACATCATGCCAGGTGTGTGACAATGCTTCATTCTACCATGTGTAACAGTTGCACATCCAATGACTAAATGGATTGTTCCTTTACAACTACATTTAACTCATGAATCAATTTTGTTTTTCTCCTGATTAACAGGCAGATCCAGTTTTTTTTTTAACTTTTTCAACTTTCTTTAAAATAGCGATACAATAGCAATGGCTAATTTTCGCCCACTTAAGGAAAAAGCTGTAAACACAACACAGACGTGTCTTATTATTTATATGTTTATCCCTTACAGCACAATATTATAATTTGTTTTCATACTTCCTCTCAGCCTTTGTTCACCAGCTAATTTCTTTATTTGTCTGCGGTTTTTTACATTACACATAAATTGGTCCTTTAATCCGTTGTTACGTTCAAACATTAATTGCAATTCATTTGAGGATATGCAGTGTTGCTTTTATGAGGGAAGTCCATCACACTGAATCTTGCATTAGAATGTAAATGCCATTGTTCACGCGATGGTCTTCCCAAGTATAAGTGCAGAACTAATGTGCTACATTTCTATGGAAACCCACATTACTGCAGTCATATTAGCTGGACCAGGTGTCTGGGTTCCTGTGCTGAATTTCATAAAAATATTTAATGAGTCAAGAGTCACTTCAAATACTTTGCTTATTGATTCTTGCTTAAAGGGATTAAACCTGTTTCTGTTTCTTCTCGTAGACGAATGCAGTTGAGGCAGCATGATTTATAATTAATGGATCCATGCAATGAATGAATCATCACACTCCTATTGATAGCAATTAAATCTATTAATATTTAATGACCGACAAGAAAATGATCTCACACAGCAATAAGCGGGGAAAGGATTTGAAAACAGGTTTTTAGAAGTGCAAGGGTTCGGCTTGTATGTTCTGTACAACACGACAAGTCCATTAGACAAACACGGGTCACGTGTGAGGACAACGCAGAGTGATTATTCCTTTCTTTCCCGTGACAGCTCAGGTGCAACCAGTGATAACTAATGATTCACTATTGGATGTATTATCAACTTGTTCCTCGTTTAATGGATTTACGCTGTATATGGGTGCATTCAAAACAATTTAATCATGTCTGACCATTTTTATCACCCAGACCTGTAATTAGGACGCAGTCGCCCTTTACTTATCAAGCTGTAGTAAATGAGTGCGTTTGTTTGTTACTGCATTAAATCATAAATGTCATGTTGAATAAATGTGTTGAAATGAAGGATTGTTGCAAGGCTAATTTAGGTTTTATATGGACTTTCGGGCTATTTACTAAAAACAAGCACAGTTGTTTTTGTGACTGATTGTTAGTTTGAGATCTGTTTGTGAGTTTCCGCACGCAGAATATCCCTAATCGCTTTTACATCAACAAACAGGCATTGCACTTTAATGATCAATCATTTTGAATGACTACCGAAATATCCAATATCTAACTATAAGCACAGAGGATGAAATACTGTGGTTATAAATTCAGTATAAATAAATTACAGGTATTGCCGGTCAATAATAAATCATCCGGTAATTGATCACAAAGCCACAGCGGTCCACAAACAACAGAAATGAAATGGATAAGGATGCGCCAGACTGTATAAACATTACCAGCCAGCTGGGACAAGCAAAGTCTCCAATACTGACCAGAACTGTGTCCATAGTAACTCCACAGAATAATAAAGCATAATAAGTGAGGCCTATCTTCTGCCCTATTTGGAGAATTTCAGTTCCCTCTTCACCAAACAAAGCTTCTCGGGCTGGTGGCTAATCACTGCCCTTTACCTGTTGTCATTCATCTACAGGAGTCAATTGGTCTGCTTCTGCAGGGTGCAGAGGTAATTACGATTTGGCTGTGACTTGTGTTGGGCTCCATTGTCTGACTCTTTGGCACACACACGGGGATATCGGGGACCCGAAGCTCCAAGCTCATTCAGGAAAGTTCCACATTGACTTCGGCACTCAATGCTCCTCCTGAGAGCGCCGCTGCTAACTAAACAAAGCTCCGCCAAGATGAGTCCGGACCGCCACGGTGAAAAATACCTGCGCCTATTTTTATCTCCCGCTCAGACTGCCGTGGTTTGTTGAAACACTTTTATCAATATTTTCCCCGTACGCCGCCTCTGTTCCATTTATGGGTGATTGAAAAAGTTGCAAAGCAAGAAGAACAATTTCACAATACCACCGTCGAGATAATTTCCACAGATCTGCCTCTCTTCAAACTCAGAATTGTATTAATATTTAATCGCATTATAAATTGGAGGAGGAATACAATTATGTAAGTAAATACACCTGTTCCATCAAGCAAGAAATTGAGAAAATCCCCCAGCAAGTAGCTTTACTCTCAAGGTGAGATTTGGGAAATGAATGAATAAACTTGGGGAAGATTTGCAGCGCTATAATCCACATTCCATTTCAACTGCTGCTCGGTACTCCTCGGAGATGGCCCGTAGTTATCCCTAAAACTCCTGCTTATCTCCCTCAGCATCAGTTATGGACAGCTGGAATCCACGTGTGAGTAAAGAGTAAAATTATATGTAAAATGAAATAACCCCATTTTCTCATTTCATTTCTTTATTTACTCCTCAGCCACGATTGCATCGTGCATATTTATCACGTAAGATTATTACAATTTGCCAAAATCCAACACAGTCACTGTGGCAACGTGCAGGTAAGAGCACGCTTTAGTGCGGCGTCTTCCTGAAAATAAAAACAAATTAGCTCGTTGTTAAGGAGCTATCATCCAAAAACGTGGCACCCACTCACTGTTTGACTGTTTACAAGGAAACTGATTTAGATAAGGGGGAGTAAAGTGGAGACAATAAACACGGCTCCGAGAGCTCAGAGATGTACCGCATTGTTTCGTTTGAGGCATTCAAATGTGATAATCAACAATTACTACCTTAAGAGCGCTGCAGTAATTGTATATTCTGACAGGTATCAGGAGCAGCGTCAGAATTTTCAACCAAGTGTTGCCACTTTGCTGGGCCTCTTGAGTCTTTTGCACTTAGGAATTTGCAGTAGTATATCAACGGGATGTGTCAGGTTTTCCTGCAGTCTCGGGATGAGTCAAGCGGCTCCTGGGGAAACGGAGCTGTGTACACTTCCTGTGCACAGGTGCACTTCCTACCGTCACTGAAGCATAAGGAGGATCCTGAAAGATGACGGATGGAGACTCTCAGATCTTTCGTCTAGACTGAGTCGAGATCCGTGACTGGCTTATGATGAGCGCACATTCCCCGCTCCGCCTCCGCTTCCCCCTGTAATGAAAGACTGAGGTGGTGTAGCTGCATGGAGGCAGCAGGCGGATAATCAAATCACACAGGATGGCGGCACACTTTGACCTGTGCGGACCCGGTTTTAGCACTCGAATGTGAGATCCAATCTGCTGAGGTGTTCTTCCTTTGTGTGTGTCTGTCTGTGTCAGAGCGAAGGAGACAAATAAATTTGCAGCCCTATTTTCGTCTCCGTCGCTTCTCTTTTTTCCTGCGTGTCGGTATCGTTCCCCCCATTTTCTTTGTGCATATTTTCTCCTCTTTCCTTCGCTGCGACAGTCTGGCTTCATGTGGGAGGGGACTGTTAATGAATGTGGATGTGCATCTGGGATGTGAGTGGGTTTCCACCACAGCTTTCACTCTAGGTGACAGAAGCTGGAAAAGGCTTTGGAGGCTAGCGTATGAGTTGAGAAAAAAAAAAAAAAAGCAAACAAGGAACATTTTTTTTCCAAACGGCCGCTGCAAAATACAGCAATATACTATACTCGGCAAGTCTGTGGAAGCAATCAAGTCATTTTGAGCAGAACTAGTGTCGTCTGATGGAAAACCGCTCTATTCATATGAAAAACACAGGATCCCACTCGGTCTATTGGATTTGAAATGGACTGTCGGTCACAGCGCTCGCTCTGTGTTTGCAAAAGTGACACATACAAAAGAGAAAAATTCCTATCGAGAAAAAATCAGGACCCGAATCATGAAGATGATAGAGTGAATGTTTATTTTGCTGCTCTTCCTGGTTTGCTATGGCTGCTCCCATCAACCCCTGCTCTAATCTGTGAGTATCTTGTATGCACTCCAGACTAAATTGCTGTTTATTCTATTCTGTGGGTGTCAAAGCCCCGGCCTGGCGCTGAATGCTATCAGGGGAATGAGGGTCCCAGGATGCTCAACACTGCTGCTGACACAACACTACGGCTGAAAGAGCCGTGGCTTGATTTGCCCAGGCAAAATGTCACAGTAATTGTAAAGATTTATATCAATGGGAAAGAGCTGACGAGGTCCCACAGCTATCAGATCTGACAGACTTAATATGTGCTCAAATGTGGCCCGCCTCACTAAAGCCTTGTGGGTTGACCAATTTTACCTGGAACGCTCCACCTCAGGCAGTTATTGACCGAGCAGCAGGGTTTTTTCTTTTTTTTTTTTATTCTCGTTAACCGAGTGTGAAGTGGAAATTTTAGGTTTATGGTGGCATCTGAGATGATATGAAAAAAAAGGACTGACAGGTGGTTTGTATAAACCAGGTGTATACAGTAAATCACCTGTCTCACTTCTATGGATGGATGGATGGATGGATGGATGGATGGATGGATGGATGGATGGATGGATGGATAGATAGATAGATAGATAGATAGATAGATAGATAGATAGATAGATAGATAGATAGATAGATAGATAGATAGATAGATAGATAGATATGGGGAGTATGTGGAGCTTCTAACACCACCATGATGCACCATGATCTTTCTAGGTTTATGAAAAAAAATGCTTTGTGTGGCATCTGAGATGATATGAAAAAAAGGGACTGACAGGTGGTTTGTGTAAACCAGGTGTATACAGTAAACCTATGTCACTTTGATGGATGGATGGATGGATGGATGGATGGATGGATAGATAGATAGATAGATAGATAGATAGATAGATAGATAGATAGATAGATAGATAGATAGATAGAGATAGATAGATAGATAGATAGATAGATAGATAGATAGATAGATAGATAGATAGATAGATCTTTCACATACAGACATACAGGATATGTGGATAATGACTAGTGACTTGAGAACATGAGAACAGACTGTGCTAAATGAAACCTTCCATAATGATTAGTCCCTCGACACGCGTCGCTCAACAGACTGACCATATTCTTGATGAGTTCAATCTCAATCTCCTGATAAGAAGCACAAAATTAATAACTTCTCATTACATTTTTATTACCTCGATATCAGGTACTATTCTCGTGAAGGGTAAATTGGCCCCTGATTCATCCATTCATCTGGTGTTTATTTAAAAGGTATGGAGAGATCCTGAGGGAAGAGTTAGCCCGTACGAAAGCAAAGATACAATGTCCTGACAAACAATGATACCTACACAACTGCAAATTAAAGATGGGGTTAAAGAAACGTAGAGTGTAGGAAAGAAGACAAACATGAAATGAAATTTGATGGTCTTTCTGCTGTTTAGTTAATCTGCAAATTTTTATCAATTTAAATCTTGTATTCAAATTTAATGGTGTATTTAGTTAAAAGCAAAGAGAAATTTCCAGTCTTTTAGCGCGTGACCCTTCCACCAGGCCGACTTTCTTTTTAATTTATGAATCTTTGTTCCTTTAGTTTGATCCTTTGTACCTACACTGAATGGAGAGTCAAATATCACACTAGTTAGTCCCAGGAAAGAGCCTGTTAATGGAAAAAACCCCACAAAACTCACATTTTTATACAAGTCTTTGGTTGTTGGCTGACGGGGGTCAGAGTTTGCATGTGTTTTGTGTCTGTGTGGGTTTTTGTCTGATCTTCTGTGGGAGGAAGCCGCCACATCCAGAGACTCGAAATTGACCGTAGGTGTGAATGTCGGCGTGAATGGCTTGAATTGACTCCAGCTCTCTCTGACACCATCAATGCATAAGGATAAGAAGTTTAAAAAAAAAAAGAAACAAGTTCTATTTTAGTCTAATTACTCAACTCAACAAACACTGATGTTCCAACATCAGGCTCTGACTCGGCAGCTTCAGAGTCTCCAACTGGCTCAGTACCATGTAGGTCAGGACAGTCGATGGGCGTGTTCCATATCCCATTTTAGTGACAGAGACTAAAAGTTGGATCCCATCACACACTTGGAACAACTTTTCATTAATCCGGCTGAAAACAGACTGTGACTTACAGACTGTCGAGCTGCCAAAGAACAAAAATACATTTCTGGATTCCACGCCACTGCTGATTATATCATAGTTCACCCCCAAAAATAAATAATAACCAAAAATAGACTTTAACTTTTCCAGCACAACTCTGACCAAAGGAAGAAAGTGAACCGCAGGTGCGATCACACCTTCCCTGAGTCACGGTGACATTTTCAAAAACTATTAATGGCACTGTGCTCCGTAGATGAGAGAAATGACTGGGATCCATTGGATGGCATTATTAAGCATGCCAAGAGTGTATAAAGTTTTGCGGGTGCCAATATTTATATTTCCAGCCTGTGTTATTTAACTCCTTCCTTGTGCAAAACCATTTCAACACTAATTGCATTTTTTTAAAAAACAATAGCAAAAAACAGAAGCAACACAAAGTCTCAGCTTGAGCGAGACAAAGCGTTAACAACGAAATACACACGTCAGTGAGTTAGAACATGTCTGCTGATCAGTGTGATGTTATACTGTGACTTGACAGTAATTTTCAGTGCACACGCGCCATATGACTATTGTTTTAAGACAATTATTTTTTATTTTTGTGGGAGAGTTATTAAAAATCTTCTCTTTGGCTGTTTATTGTGTATATATTTGGCTTTCAGTGGCAGTTTGTCTGGGCTTTAGGCAACACAAATATTTGGTTAGGTTCTGGGGAAAAAAATGAAAAAAAGGTTTTGGTATAAACAGAGCCGATGACAAGGTGGACAATGTGTTTTAAAACCTGTCTGTTCTCCCATCCGCCCTGAAACCTGGATCTGTGCCTTTTCTGTGAATCTCATTTACTTCTCATATTTCTCATTTCTGTTTGAGCACTAGTGCAAATTCTCTTTTGCATTTTTTTTTTTTTTAGAAACGCAGCTATTCAATCATCTCAGCTCTTGATGAACTTTTGGGAACGGAGGCAGAAGAAGGCACATTTTTGGTACTCAAGAAAATGGGACTGAAAGTCGAATAGAAAGGTATACGTTTTTTTTTTTCATATGTAAACTTCCTGTCCTCTTTAAAACCTTTTGAAAGTTATGAACCACTACAGTTTTTTTTTTCACATTCAAGTATACCATTTAATTTATTCAACAGAGGTTCTGTCTTTGAGTCTGAATCCGTTCCTGGCTTCCCACCTTTGAAACGGGAGCAGACAGGCAGGGAAGCAGGAGAGACATCTGCCTGCTTTTAATGGGTATAACAAATGTTTCAGTAATTCCACTCCATCTGAAACTTCCCTCCCCTTCAGCACACTCCCAAATTACAGCAAAGGAAAGAATCTTTGCCTTGCAGAGCCTTATTATTTTCCCCAGCTACGAGTATCGGACAGATTCCTCCTTTGGGCTTGCATCATGGAGCCTTGCAGTCAAACCAGCAGTCAACAGACTCTGTGGAAAGATGTGAGTCCGAATTTTTTTTTTTTTTTTGGTGGGGGGGGTGGGTTGATTTGTTGCACTTATATTATTTTCACTAATTATTAATCTTTTTTTTTAAATAATGTATGTCTTTCATTAACAATATGTGGAATTTTAAAATTGCTGCATTCCTAAAATTGTACATCTAAATAAAACAAGTGGTAGGTGGGAAAAATATCTTACGATGCAAGCGTTGAGAAAAATATGCCAGGAATCAAGGTTGCTGTTTAATCTAAAAGGGGCACTGCTTGATCTCTTGCTGCGTGATCTGATGTCTTTAAGAACACTGCCCCCCCCCATCTAATTCATTTTGAATTGTTTTTTCCCTTTATTTCCAATCCCATAGTCAGTCTCACCTGAACCATTATATTTGCTTTTATCTCTATATGCACCCTCCACACAAGCAGCATTCAGATACACACTGAGAATTTATTCTTTTTTTTTTTTTTTTCTTTTTCGTGAGCCTTTGTTATTGAGAGTAGGGGCAGGAGGGATTTTAACTGTGAGACCCTTCTTTTCTTCTTCCTCTCATGCTCCACTTTTTTTTCTTGCAGAACTTCTGAACAATGGAGCCCTGGGGGTGCCCTGTGTTATTATGTTTTCATATGTATATAAAAAAAGGAACTTACTTCCACTGTTAATTGAAGCAAAGTGAGCAATCAAGCAGATTACTGCCATTATAAGAACACGGTGGGTCGTGGGTCGAGAATGGCTATGATCAAGAAATCACCTGTTGCTTCTGATTTCAGAACAGTTCCCGCATTTATACAAATGCTAGGAAAGTGGTGCACCCCGTTGTGATGCGGCTTTTGCATGTTGCTTATTTAGGCTTACTTGTGTTTTTTTTTTGTTGTTGTTTTCTGGCGGGGGGGGGGGTGCGCAGTCTATATATGATAACCACAGGGGGCTCCAGGCGCGCTCCCTCACAAAGCTCAAGAGGAAATGCAGGGTTGACTAAACCTTTAAACACTAGTTGGCGTCTGCTGCGCACTAACACTGCTCATCCCTGCCTTATTTCCGTCTGTAGGTCTGTCTCCTCTGTCTCTTCTGTCTCTCCCAATCCCACCTCTGTCCTCTGAGTACATTTTTTTTTTTTTTTTGGTGGGGGGGGTGGGTTGATTTGTTGCACTTATATTATTTTCACTAATTATTAATCTTTTTTTTTTTAAATAATGTATGTCTTTCATTAACAATATGTGGAATTTTAAAATTGCTGCATTCCTAAAATTGTACATCTAAATAAAACGAGTTGTAGGTGGGAAAAATATCTTACGATGCAAGCGTTGAGGAAAAATATGCCAGGAATCAAGGTTGCTGTTTAATCTAAAAGGGGCACTGCTTGATCTCTTGCTGCGTGATCTGATGTCTTTAAGAACACTGCCCCCCCCCATCTAATTCATTTTGAATTGTTTTTTCCCCTTATTTCCAGTCTCACCTGAACCATTATATTTGCTTTTATCTCTATATGCACCCTCCACACAAGCAGCATTCAGATACACACTGAGAATTTATTCTTTTTTTTTTTTTCTTTTTCGTGAGCCTTTGTTATTGAGAGTAGGGGCAGGAGGGATTTTAACTGTGAGACCCTTCTTTTCTTCTTCCTCTCATGCTCCACTTTTTTTTCTTGCAGAACTTCTGAACAATGGAGCCCTGGGGGTGCCCTGTGTTATTATGTTTTCATATGTATATAAAAAAAGGAACTTACTTCCACTGTTAATTGAAGCAAAGTGAGCAATCAAGCAGATTACTGCCATTATAAGAACACGGTGGGTCGTGGGTCGAGAATGGCTATGATCAAGAAATCACCTGTTGCTTCTGATTTCAGAACAGTTCCTGCATTTATACAAATGCTAGGAAAGTGGTGCACCCCGTTGTGATGCAGCTTTTGCACGTTGCTTATTTAGGCTTACTTGTGTTTTTTTTTTTGTTGTTGTTTTCTGGCGGGGGGGGGGGCGCAGTCTATATATGATAACCACAGGGGGCTCCAGGCGCGCTCCCTCACAAAGCTCAAGAGGAAATGTAGGGTTGACTAAACCTTTAAACACTAGTTGGCGTCTGCTGCGCACTAACACTGCTCATCCCTGCCTTATTTCCGTCTGTAGGTCTGTCTCCTCTGTCTCTTCTGTCTCTCCCAATCCCACCTCTGTCCTCTGAGTACTGGATATTCAAAGTGCAGCCACACAGAGGTTTGTCCTCTGGTTCAGTTTCCACACGCTTACGCCACCCGCCATAGGAGAGCAGAGAATTTCAGCCAACATTTTTCCCGGCTGGAAGGAATTTCTGGCTCTAGTAGCTGAGGAATGTGTAATACTTTGATGTGCCTCAAGTTACTGTGGCTACTGTTTCTAATCGGGCACATGAAGAATGGTGAGAATGTATATTTAATTAATCGCAAACCTTCCCAGGGGCCATTTTGAATAATGTGTCCCTTCATGTATTAGTGCATTTACCAACCAGAAATTCTTTTTATTATTAAAAAAAAGACACTGTAATTGTACAATATCAATGCTAAATTATATGTCTGCCTGTACATATGCCACCTACATATAAAATTAAAATTATACTATTATCCAAAAACATAAGTCTTACAAATTATACTCAGATAAGCAACGCCAATTTGCTAAGTGAAGTTGGTCCATATCTGCTTTACTGTTGTCCTCAGAGACCTTGAAAAGTGCTTCAGTGTGAATGAGAAGCTTTCATTTCTCCCTCTGCTGGAGCCCGGCTGGAACAAAAGCCTGTCCTTATTAATTTGTGGCCTTAAGCTCAGGGAATTGACTGCAGCAGGCAGAGTTTTAATTTGAGGAAAAGTTTAATAAATGTAACCTTTCCGTAGCTCTTCCAGCAGTCGGCACTTCTGCTGGTGTGTGGGTATTATTATATATTTGTCCGTAGCCTCGTAGGTCAGTGGATTTTGCCGAGTAACAAAATCAAAGAGCATCGGCACGAGGAAATTTAACAGACGCATTGTAACCGAATTAATACAATTTTTGCAAAACGTAGTGGAAGTGCAAGTAATTTATATTTATGTCATATTCTAAAAAATCCTGAATATAAAAATCTGATTTCGCAGATTTTACAGAACTATACAGTTTGTTTCAGCTCAGTGTTTTGCTGTCCAGTTCCAGGCCTTAGCATTTTGTTTCAGTCTCGCTGCTTTCATTGGTTAAAGCATCAAACTGTTTTCAGAAAAAAAAAAAAAAACCTTCCCACACTACCTGCTCAGTGAGAGACTGCAGCTGGTGAACATGAAAGACGTGTCTCACAGCTAAAGAGACAGATATTTCCCTCCGGAGGAGGTAGATACGCAATACGTCGCTAAAAAAGAGTGAATGTTGGGCATTTATTGAATATTCCTCAGGTGGCCAGAAACTGAAAATGAATAATAATGTTGCTCAGCAACAGCCTGACGTGTGCGTCACATCCACTTACAAGACAGTAATACTGTCATATTGACATATTACGTCAACGCTGTGCTCACAACGTATTCCTGCCCCCAAGTGGCCAAAACAAATCCGCTCTCTCGGACTTAGGCTTTTTTGAGGCGATAAATGCCGAACTCGCATCCGATTGGTTAAATTCACTCCCGCAACCTAACTTATAAAGAGTTCTGGATGAAAGGCATTCAATCTACAAGCATTTCACTCGGACATCGTGTTGCCAGATGAGTTTCCTTGACCCTGGTTTTTGTGGCGGCGGATTCATGTTATACCAAATTCTGACATGCGGTGGTATCAAAGGTCTAGTCGAACTCTTGGCAAGTATGATGATCCATGTGCAAAACCAGTCTTTTAAATAACTGTCTATCTCAACAGGTTGAGGGGGGGAAAGAGAAAAAGGCCAAGTACCTCACCTACCAGCGAGCGGCTCTGGCTCTGGCTCTCGTCTTCCTTGTTTTGGCTCTATCTGTTTTCAGCCTGAGGTATCTGTGGAGCCCCAGTCCGGGGAAGGTAAGACTAAATATCGCCTCATTGTTCGCCAGTTATTAGACTTATTGCCGCGTGTCTGATGGGAGTGTTGTGGCGATGAGAGAGCGGCGAAGGACACCGCAAGTTTCCACATAAAGACGCCGTTTGATACGAGTTACATCAAAAGGTAGGGGAAATGGACGGCCACACAAAAGAGCCAGAGGCGGCCTCTGCAGTCTGCGTTGCGCTGTGCAAGATTAAATAAAAGAGGGCCAAGGAAAAGTCAGCGGTGTTTTGCTCTGCTCGTGTTTTGGCCCGCAGATCTGTAATTTCACCAAGACAACAAAAGCACCAATCGCCTTTTACTGTCGCACTGATCTACTCTCCGCTCGCATTGCAAACATTTTCTCACAATGACGGATCCTGATAACGCCGAGCCGCCCTTAATTGCAGTTGACCGGAGTGGCTGCGGCAGGACTGAAACCTCTTGGCTATGTAATTGGGATAAACTCTCGTCCCGGCAATTCATCTGGCAAAATCCAATTCAATCACATTTGATGGAGAACATTTTCGCTCTGCTCCTTTCCCCCTGGTTTTCCCAAGAGGCCCAGGAAGCTAATCTACCCAAGCTAGAGGGGGAGAAAATACGTCAATAATTTCACATTCAGAAATTGCACGCTGCACGTGCTCTGTGCACAGTTGCGAATAAGAGGGAAATGATGGAAGTGAAGTGAGAGCACACACTGTACATTCTGAACCCAGCAGTGTGTGTGTGTGTTTGATCTGAACTGTACATCCCATGACGAATGAAATGTACCAGGCAGGATCTCTCTTGCCGTTATAGCAAACATCTTTGTTGTTGATAATAAACATTAATTCACAACACTATTCTCTTTTTTCCATTAAGATATAAATTTCACTTGCCACACTCACTTCTAAGATCAGGTGCAGCAGGGATCATCTGCACTTCCTGTGCAGACGCTATTGTCCACGCTCTCTCCTTTCAACACAGATATGAATCACCTCCGAGCCATCTCCTTTGTCCTTGTTAAATATTTCATGCCGGAGGTAGAGCAGTCATTATTTCCACTTTAATAAGCTGTGATCATTCTCACGTGGCACAAAATGTGTTGATGGCAGAGGTTGCCCGGGCGATGAATATCAAACCTGCAGACCCGGGCTTCTGCTTTAATGGGGTCTTGAGGGGGGGAGGCTCGTTCTCTGGCCTCCACATCAGTGAGTGAGGTGGAGCCACTTCAGAGGGGGATTCACGTGTCAGTCAGATGGGAAGGGCGCTCCCAGAGACGCAGCAGGTCGGTAAAACTCGAGTACGAATCCTCCAGCAAAACTCACTCGGGACTTCTCTGAATGTGGAGAGAATGATCGATGGAGCAAATTGGGAGACGGAAGGATGGGTTTATTGTCTTTCATGCATGTGGTAGCGATCGTCCTGTTTGGCTTTGTTTGGAAATCAATGCAGAAGGACACTATTTGACACGCAAACAAATCCGAAGCAGCTTCTGGCATATGTGTAAACACTCCACCTGAAAGCCAGGGGGGCGTGTGCATGCTTTATTTTAGGGAAACAGTTTTTTTTTTTTTTAAGATGTATTGTTTCTGTCCTCAAACATGAAGTATTGTACAGTAGATACAAACACAATGTTAACAATAGTTGTGTTATTCTTTCCAGGTTGCTCATATGTTTGGATGGCCCATATGTAGTTAAAGGAGTACTCCCTTCAAAATCTTCACATCACTACTATTTAAAAAAATATATATGTATTTTGTATAATTAAACTGAGTCGGCATTGTATCCAGCAATGTATGTGTTTTCACTGAGTTATAGTGGAGCAGAGGCAGTAGTCAAAACCAGTCGCAGCACCCCCCCCCCCCCCCCCCCCCCCCCCCCCCCCTGTCACATAAGTAAACACAAGGCAGAGTAGCCTAGCTGTGCTGTGGAGGTGTTGGAGAGCTGGCAGGCACGCTGAGAGACAGAGAGAGCGCTCACCAACTAGTTCCCGTGCGAAGTCTGTAGGTATTTACGGGACAAACCGCATAAGCCGAAACAAGGAAGTTCACGGGAGATGTGTCGTAACCACGAAAACGACGTAATTCACGACTGTCGTAACTCGAGGACCCCCTGTATATGCATTTTGTATAATTAAACTGAGTCTGCTGAGTCATTGTATCCAGCAATTTATATGTTTTCACTGAGTTATAGTGGAGCAGGGGCAGTAGCCAAAACCAGTCGCAGCAGGTTTAAGTACAAGAGAAAAGAAGTGATGGTTTGAAAACAAGAAAACGTCTCACCCTAAAAAATGTATGAACTCATCTGAATCCTTGAACCAGGCTGAAATCATCTCAGCACAATAACGATTTTTTTTTCGAGACGTTACAAGGTAAAACGAGTTTTAGGACTCAGTGGGAGACAAAAAAAAAAAAAAACTGATGGTAAAATAATTTGTTCATCTACAGAGTCACAAAAGCAACCAAAGCGCCTCCCTTTGAAACTGGGCAGGAGAAGTCAGAGAGACAGTGGAAACAGTGGAGTGGCTCAGAAACTGTAATTATTATTCGAGTTGCAATCTGCTGAATGTACAAACAAGAAACTGTTTGTGAACACATTTTCCACATCAACTTTATAGGACAATATTATATTACCGTTTTGTATAATGTTTCTAGCAGTCGTCACACAGATGGAGCTTTTTTTTCTGGAGCATCCTCGGTGCCAGACACAAAGTCACATCAATACAGACTCACAGTTGGATGGTTTGATAACCAATTTCTATTCCTGGGTAATTGGTTTAGGATGATGTTGTGGCAGACCCTCTATACAAAACCCACAATCAGAGAGCAGGTGCAAGAGCTTGTTTGAAAATGGGTCCTTGTGTTCCCGCTTTTCTAAACTCCAAAAAATAAATAAATAAATGAATGCAAAAAAAAAATAAATGCACCAAACCACATTTGATTGCAAAACAGCCGCGGTCCATATTAAAGTGGTAACCATTGCAAACGTGCAGAACAGGTTCACACGTGTGAACACGAGGTCTCTCAGTTTGAAATCAGTTATTACCGTCTCCTCCAGCTGCTTCGACACATTCGGAGCAGCTCGGAGCGCGAGGGGTGTAAACTAGCTGTTAGGCTCACATCTTTTTTCGTTTTTCACAATTATTAAGTCTCAACCGAATGGGAAAAAAAAGGTGGCGGAGCACGCCGGGAAGTAGTCCAACGTGATTTAGAAGGTGGAATTGAACAGTGTGGCGCTTTACTTCCTCGCTCAACGTAATGGGCACTCTGCTCTCAGTTGGACTTTTCAGAGAGAGAGAGAGAGAAAAAAAAATCAACTTAAAAGGAGGAATCCAGAGAATCCACAGGTTTGAAGACGGCCGCCTTTCATCTAATGACCAAAAATATTGATTATTATAACTCAAATCTGCTCTTTCCAGTTTGTGCTCGAACGTGCTCACAATTAAATATGTGCTGTGCTTTCCATAATGAAAAGCACTTACTTCAAACTGTTAATTAATGCTAAAAGTGGTGCTAAAACAACCTGTACGCTGTGAATTACAAAGTGCTTTGTCCTTCGCGTTCTAATTAGATGCCACGACTTAAATTCGTGTCTGTTCTCACAGATCACCGCAGCAACGTAACCTCATGCACCGAGCTCGGTATAAATAACCACAGAAAGGTAATTTGCTCTGTGCAGTGTATTTCAGTGTGACACGAGACTCGCTTGGGATCTTCTTTTAATTACCTGCAAACATATGTCGTTACTGAGGCCTGGGGAAAATACGTTGCCATCATTTTTTTTCTGCCTGTGTGTGTGTGTGCGTGTGTGTGGATGTTTGCATGTGATTGTTTATGCATCAGTGTGCATTGTGTGTTTCAGTGTGTAGAGTAGGTGCCTCTGCATTCTCTTTTGGCTTATGGCAAATTTCTGTTTACTATAGGCTCATTATTGTTCTGGGCCACAGGTCTCACTAGAGGATTTTGCCTCCTTGTAAATTAATCCTCTGTTATTACCAGTGTACATCAGCAACTCTGCGAAAATGGAATCTGGCTGACGAATCCAACGGGAAGCGAGAATAACTTGAAGGAAACTTGGGAGAGATTCTTTTGGAAAATTGCGGCCGCTTTTGGCTGCTCCGCGTAACGCCTGCATCCCAAAATCTAAATTTTCATATCATTACATTTGATGTAGCTATTTGGTGCTATTTCTGAATTCATGAACCACTTTCAGTGAGATTATCTGCATGCCAGCAGCCAGGCACGGGATAATTGTGACCATGTAAACACTGTGAACCGGTTTTTCCTAGGGAGCCTTGAATAGCTCACAGGTGCTGTTGGGCGGCATGGGAAAAAAACTGCCGGGGAAATACATGAATGTCAGACCTCAGGAATGTGCTCCATTATTCAAGCTGAAATTGCATTGCTCACCTTGATGCCTTTCCTTCTCGAGTCCCAAGGTAGCTGCTGAGTTGTCGCTCCTGATGGCCCCTTAAAGGCCTCACTGTCAGGACTCGCTTCTTTAATGAACACTGCTGTGCCTGCTGCTTTTCCACCGGTCACAGGTGTATGGATTTTCAAGGCCCGGTCCTCTTTGTTTATCTATTGCTCGTAGGCAGCGTATACCCACCAGTCCCCCCCGTGTCCAGATGTCAACATGCAATAGGGGACGGAGGTACAAGGTTTCATCATATGATCTGATCTTTCCCGTCGTGCCTTTTTTTTTTTCCCCGGTTAGTCTCCAGGAATAGAACCAGGTAGTGTTTACTTCTTGTCACGCTGTTTTCTCGCTGTGGAGGAATTATTATTCCAGGTAGACAGCAGGTGTTACTCTGGATTATGGTCTGGATTATCAGGCTCATTCGTTCATTCATTCATTAGTAGACCAGGGTCTAATGTTGTTTCTCACTGTTGCTGCTGTATAAGTAGGTCGCTATGGGCTTCCTCCAAAAATGATGCATCATTCCTCTGTGCAGCCTACAATCAGTGTGTGTGTGTGTGTGTGTGTGTGTGTGTGTGTGTGTGTGTGTGTGTGTGTGTGAGCTAGATTACAGGGCAGGAAAGGAAAGATGTGCATATTAATTGCCACTGCTTCATTTTGCCATTGCACCAGCAGCTCTACAGCCCAGCTCCATGTACAGTGTAGCATGATGGGTAAACGGAGACAACATTTTTCTTTTTTCTTCTCTCCTGGCTCTCTTTAGCTTTGCCGACGCCGCATCACTCTCCTCTCTGTCTCACCGGTGCGACTGCCAAGTAGACTCCTCTGCTCCGCCGTACAATTTAGAATGTGATTGAACTTTCACATCCACTTTCGCTCTCGCAGTAAGTCTGCGCCGCTTATAGCCTCCACGCACGTTCGCAGCCAGCGTGGCGGTGCGGGGAAGTGAGCGGGCAAACTGGAAACACTCAGTTCGTCCGTCTCGACGTGTTTTAAGTCCGCAGATCAGAAACCCTGCCATCATGTTGTCGTATTTCCCCCGATGAATGATGATGATGAATAAATCCCTGTTTTGAAAGTGCTTATGTCAGCGTGTTCTGCTATATATCTGTCAGCGGCTGAAAGGCTGCATTGACTTTTTGTTAGTTTGCCCCATTAGTCACCTTGTTCAATATATGAGGAGCCAAGCAGCATCTAAATCATCGTCGCAGGTCTCTGTCTGCTGCTGCTGCGTCTAGCGCCTCGTTTTAAATATCCCCAGACGATGAGCTGTTTTTATAAGCCACAAAACAAGAGCGAGGATGTTGGAGAACTAAATGGCACCATCGTCTCGACCTACCAAGCTTGTTGAGGCTCTTTTTCTGGATGGGTGACAAAAGAAGTAGAAATAACACAGTTGTAAAGAGGGATGCTTCATCCAGTGAAACGTCGCCCTCCTCCACAGTAGATGAGCGGAGAAGGCCTTTTGTTGTTCAGGGCTGTAATGAACCTCAGCAGATGAGCGATCCAATCCAGACTTTATGACTCCTTAAGTGACTGGATCGAAAATGACACGCTGACACAACGGATAACGCAGCCGCCGCGTTGCCTGTGATTCAATTCTGCCGCCGCTTCATTTTCACACGTGACAGAGACGGAAGCAAAAGGCAAGGACGCGTCAGGGAGGAAAAAAAGAAAAGTGGGCACCTTAATAATAAAGGTACCCTGAGGTATCCCACTCTCCTGTAGACAAACACAGTTTGCAGCAAACTCACATTTGAATGAACATAAAGTTGAGCGTGGGTGCGATTTTCATGCATAATTTTGCCTTCGTTAGTAGAACACAGAGTATGAACCGGCCAGGGACCCACTCGTCACAACAACGCACCACAGAACCACTAGTGGTCAAAACGTCGCACGCACGTGCAAACATGATAGGCTTTAGATATGAGGGAGCGTGGGACTGGGTGCAGTAAAACGTTCAGGAGAGCGATTTCACAGAAGGCAGTTTTACCCCATCATGTACTGTAATACATGCTGAAACGGAGTCAATGTGTCTGCGGCGGAAACCACCCACAAACGCCTTTCATCACGCAAAAACACAAGCGACTTAAGTTAACGTGAGTTATTCTGTAAACAAATACACAGAAAATAGCTTGTGGGTCATTTTTACGAATATTAAGCAAACAAGTGAAAGGTCAAAGGTCGAGGAGAGGGTGAAACTTTTTCTTCCTCCAAAGAGAAACAGCACCCCTGCTGTTCGTGTATTGTTATTTATTCTGATATACCTTAACGATTAGCAGTATTCCTCAACCGCTCTGACACAGTGCGTTCACGCTGTTTCCACTCGCTGTGTGTTTTTGTTTAATGAGCAGTGTGTTGCCGTGATTTGTGGACGGTTCCATTACCCCTGGAGCCACTTAAAATGAAAAACATGAAACTACGTAGCATCTAATGCTCGTATTTTTTGGATTTTTTTTCCCCTCCCACTCACGTTGGACATGTAGTTATCCAGCACTCATCACCACAAGTATGATGGATGGCAGCTGTGGCTTGTCTGCTGTGTCTCATTTGCCCAGAGAAAATACTTCACTTTGTCATTGGATGGTGATAAAGCTGGTCGGGATGTGTTTCCTGGTGTTCCCGGTGGCAGAGGGGCTGGCCCACCGAGCTGCAGGAGATGCTCCAGTATGGAGAGATGAAATGGTTTCGTCAGAATACAATGTGTCCTCTGGGCTTTTGTCGCTCACCATGATAACACAGGCCTCATTAGATATCTAGCAGGAACAAATAATAGCCAAGGTGAAGTGTTGCGGGGTTTAATTACCAACGATGCTTCCACACGCTACATATTAATATCAAAATTAATTCCTGCTGAGAGACAGATTTAGACGCTGTTTCATTTTGGGCACACGTGGTTTAAATGCACCTTCTGGTGTTTGTCATTGAGTAAGATAATAAAACAAATACATGATAACACCAGGTACAGGTCTGATTTTAGTGTTAGGGTTGAACTTTAATCCTGCAACAAGCATGTTTTAACAAATGGAAAGAAGTGTATATAAATCAGATATTTCATATACAGTATTATTCAGATTATATGTTTGTTACAATTATGTTGACAGAATCTGGCACCACCTGTTGAAATGGCTCATTTACTCTCCATATTAAAATATATATATGTAAATGGTGTGAATACATCTATCATTTATTCATATTTGTATTTTATGTTTACAGGTGTATGATTAACGAAAATGTAAATACATGGGATCGAACCCTATATAAATCCACACTCAAATAAATAGAACCTCTCTTATGGGACGTAAATAAAGAGAAGGAATGCTGTTAATATTCCTGAAAACAAAATAACACTGGCTGTTCCTTCTCTCCCAAGCAGTGGTAAAAATACTGAAAACCATTCATTTGTTCTTTCGCTAGCTGCTTCATTTGCATGTCTTTCATCAGTGGCCGACCATGATGGGCCATGCAGGTCTGTTAATGAATTGTGCTGGAAAAACCGAGTCAAATTATGATGCGCTGATTTTTTTCTTTCTTTTTTTTTTCTTTTTTTTAATAACATGAGATGATGATAAGCTGCAAAATCACAGACGCACACCACTGGGAGGATAATGTGTTGTGTTCCTCCAGTGGGTCTTCAAAGTATTTTTCAGTGTTATTAAAAAGAAGGGCAGACTGGCGCTGACATGCAACCCACACAGGGGCCATGGCAACAGACCGAGAGCTTCTCATCAGTACCCATAGTCCCAGTGTGATAGCCCACTGTCTCAGCATAGGACCATCACTCCCTCTTTTATTGTGTCTTCAAGGCAGAACCATGGTGTAAACAATGTTTGAACAATTATGAGCCCGTATGTCTCCCAGCAGCTGTGTTAGGAATTGTTCTAACAGTCTACCTTGTTACAGGCATAGCTGGCTCGCTCTATATGTTACAAGGCACAGAAGAAGTCATAGGGAGGGATGTTGCTGGCTGCTGCGGGGACATCAGCTGTGCTGTGATCATGAAAGCAGAGAGGTGGTCACACTCTCGTTACGTTAGATTGTGACTCTGATCTTTCGGAATAAAGCGAAGATGTCTGCCGAAGCTGGCGTTGTTGGCATTTTTCCAGTGAAAGGCTGAACGCCAACTGACTTTTACTGCTTGCCATGCACAATACATTACAATACATTACAAATACGACTAACGAATAGCAAGGCGACTATCTTCTTTGTCATCTGTTGGTAAATTGCCCAAATTTAAATATGTCAAATTCTCAACATCCAGTGGAGGTGAGTATTTTTTTTTTTTTTTTTGCCTTTGGAAACACAGGTCATTTAGCCTTTAGCAACTCTCGGGTGCATAACTTGGTTACTCCCTTCCTTTTCTTTTCTTTTCTTTATTTTTTTGTGGCTTAAAAACTTTCCGGTTGTTAATGTCATTCATCTGGCCAAATTATTGCCTTGGGCCTAAATGATCCAAATTGCAGCCTTACAGCTCTCACAAGCTGTTTCTTAAATGCCACTTAGCTGCTGGATCCCAGAGCGTGCTCATGTTGATTTATTAGCTAGTAGATGTGCTGAAAACCGGCGGAGCGACAAGGAGACGTATCCGCCGCAGAGGTCACTACCTCTCTGACTGTCGGCTTCAGAGTTTGCACCCGTGCAGTCTTTTGTCTGCCGACGGCTGTCTCACATTTTGAGATCTGCATCAGAATGCATCAGAGTCTCTGGGGGGATACCTTTGATGAATATTTCATAAACCGCCGGCCTTTTTATTACACGAGACTGGTCGCATTCAAATAATGTGTTCGCCTCGACAATAAGCAACAGGATTCATTCAGCGCTTCTGACAGGGAGCAGATTGTTCTTCAGCTCAGCACAGTAGTTACTTGGCAGGAAAAGGCGTAAAGGGAAGATGCAACCTGGAACAGTGACAGGAAGGAAACACAACACAACACAGCCGGAGCCAGAGCCTTTGTGTTTTTTAATTGCGTTTAATTCTATACTAACGTCACCGGTCTTTGCTGCCGTGGAAGCCACTTTGATGTCATGATGGCTCGGGGAATTTGGGCTAAGTTTCATCATTTGTCAGGTTGCTTCATGTCGTCTTTAAAGGCAAAGTGAAATCCATCTGTTCCCTCCAGTTGGCAGGTGAAGATAAAAACGGTACACTATTGGACATTTTGGATGCACTTTTTTTCCTCCATGTTATCGAGGAGAAGAAGAAAAAAGCCAATTTTCCCCGTCTTTCTAGTTCATCCGAGACTTGGCTAAAATATTTCTTACGAAAATGTTGAAAGTGGATCAAACGCCGGTGAAATGTAAGTTAGCGACATTTCATTCTGAGCCAGGATAAGGTCCGATGTCACGTTTGTTTGGAGACACAATTTTGTCCTCTATTTGCAGCGTGCCAACGCGCGTGTTATGGATTTTGTTCCAGTTTGGAGAAAATGGGAACATTTAAGCTAAAAACGTCGCGGGACAATATCATATCCCCTCAGCTGTAGTACAAAGAAACTCTACAACTCTTTGTTGTTTTCACTTTGATTTTTACTGAGATCACAGAAACAAACACGTCAAACAACAATGTGTCCCCAGTCTGTGAGTTTGTCTCACACTTGTGTGTCGACCAAAAGTACCGAACAGCTCCCAAAGTTCCTCCTGCCCTCCCCCCACTCACCGCCGCTCTATTATGGGGCACAGTAGCACATATCAAGGTGATTTATTGCCAGAAAGAGTTCAAGTTGTTTAAAATGACTGGTGTGATTAGTCATATATGCTTGGGAGCTGAAGGGGGGGGGTGCACTGTGCTCCTGTAAATTAACAGCAGCTGCAGACAGGAGTCGACCACAGCAAGGTGGTCAAACGTAGTAAGCGGCAGAGTCGCTGGGGGACAAGGAGAGAAAGTGGGTCATTACGCTCCTTTCAGGTATGAGTGGGTTGACAGTGCAGAGGTATTTTATTCGTCCAAGATTCAGAGGCTCTGCACTGAAATGATCGGAGCAATAAAAATAAAATAAAATAAAATAAAAACACACACAGGAAGTGGGAGAGTTTGTGGGTTCGGCCAAAAATTCCACTTGAACTACTGCACAGATCCGCTCCACATATTCCTCAAGCCCCCGGATATCACCACGCTCCATTATTCCTGACAAAAAGGTATGCCAGGAAAAACTTCTTATTTTTTTCCATCGTTCCTCCACTGTTTCTCGCCACCAAACAAATTTAGTGAATCTTCAATAATAACCCATATGGAGTACAACAGAAAAAAGCTATTTCCAAAGGGCATGAATAGGCTTTTCAAAGGAAATCATTTTGTGAAATACTTCTTATTATTCACTTTCTCTTAGACAGTTAAATGAGAAGACTCCACTCTCTCTGCTTTACTATGCTCAACCGCACATTGAACAGAAAAGCAAAATCCTTCGTCTCCTTCGTCTTATCCTTTATTTAAGCAGGTAAACCTCATTGAGATTTAAAATCTCTCTCTTCCCACGGTGACCTGGGCAAATCCACCTTTGCCTGCTTCCGGAGGCCTCTCCTGTGATTAAACTTTTAAAATGTACTTTTTGTTAAAGGCAGTTTCAATCGATCGGTGGCAGCAGTGCACTCCGGCCAGTCAGTGGACTATTTTTATACCTTCTATAAAATCCCTCACCCTTACCTTTGTGATTATCGAACACTAGTGGTGAACGATGGGAGCAGAAAAAGAGAAGAAGGAAAAAAAAGCTTTTTCTTGTTGCTCGTGTGAGACGAACTAAAATCTGACCTTTATCCTTGATGTTTTAGGTGGCCATGTGTAAAAATATCTTGGACTTGACACGTATCGATGTGTTCGCGGGTGCAAAATACACTATCAGACAACAAAATTGGCTTGGAGAGAAGGTACATCGCCAGTAGCTGTTTGTTTTAACTGTGTTAATGCGGTTTAGGAAGATGGCTCCATTAGCTTGACACGTTCTAGCTTCGTCTTTGAAAGGCTAATGACCTTAGCATTTTCTTTAACTGGCCTTTGGCATTGGCAGCTGCAAAACATTTTAACGTCAGATTGATGCTGAAAGTAATTGCCTGGGTGAATTCCCAAAAGCACTTCAACCTCCAGACGACCCAGTTTTTATCTTTTCATTTAACGCTACGCGCTCAGACCGTGATTTTTCGTTTTTTTCTTTTTTTTCATTAAGATACCGCAAAACGTTATGAATTTCAGCAAAATGAAAATAACCCGACGTTATTCTCAGTCCACTCGCTGTAGTAAATACTCAAACTTCAGTGCGTTGGGGTGGAAACATACGTTGGTGTTTGTCAGCGCTATTGATAGAAGCTCCTGGCGATGCAAACGAGGGCAGACGTGGGCACTGTTGCTTAATTGCTCGCATCCAGCCAATTACCTCCACATATAACAAAACCACTGAAAGACTTGTGCTAATTATAATGCAACAAACATTCATATTTAGAGCCGGAGTTAGAATCCTTTCATTACACTCTGACTGGGCTCATGCAGAAGTTGAGACCTTGTCCTTGGCCTCACGTTGCGAGAAGAAAACTCCTCTGACTTCGCTTCCAAGAAAGCTTTTGTTTGTCAAAAGGAACGTTACACATACTTTGTTGATTAAATAAAGAAATGGAACGAGAGGTTAACATGAAATAAACCCTTGTATTTCTCCTGCTGTGTCACCAGCAGCTGCCATTCGAACATCCTCCACTGCTGAACACCATTACCACGCGGGCTTTCATTGGCTTATTACACTGAGACTGGCAATTTCTTCAACGAAACCATACTGTGTGTTAAAATTGTGTTTTAACGCGTACATGAAAGAGCTGAATCCCCTGGTTCCTCCCTGACTGTCATGGAAATGATAATACTCAGAGGTCTGTTTCAGTGGCCGACACTCGCCACCTGATAGCAGCGGCCGCATTAGGCAGAAAACGCAGAGCAGCGGCGAAACAAAGCCTCCGCTTGTGCGTCTCACACTGGTGGCGGCAGCATTATCGAGCCAGATAAGAGCTGAGAAGCATTGTCATACATGAGCAGGGTTTTTTTTTCCTCCCTCTGTGGCGTCAGGACACACAATAACACAATAACACAATACACTGGTCCACTGATAGCTGCGCTGTATTCAGAGCATGACAAGATGTTAAGGGCCGATTAACATTAACGTGAACCACAATAATACAACAAGAGCTGTTTACTGACACCCCTCACACACACACACACACACACACACACACAGCAGAGATCCACACCGACTCTTTGACAGCGTCACCAGACTCCCTGTTCTGCAGAGAACAGAAAAGTCCAAAAGCAATGTTCTCCACGATTGGTTTGCTCCAACGCCATCCACGCTACACTGAGCGAGTGTCAGACCACCACCCCCCCACCCCCATCTGTCCCCTAAACCTAAACCACAGTCATTGGACCGAATCCCCGTCTGTGTTTATTCTAAATACGTTGTAGAAAAAGCTTTTTGGGGCCCATGGACAATTAGATATTTAAATGCATAGCAAACTTTTTAAGCCCCTCCACAAAAATGAAAAATAAAGCAAAATAAATAACTCTAATCAACAGATGGGGAAAAACATAAATGCAACAGAATTACATAGGAGAGGGAGGATTATTAAACTGTTGAGTTCAAGCTGGACAACGAGGTAATGTTGTTGGCATGAAATCAAAAATGAGAGTTTGTGAAAAGTGTTTACTGTCAAAGACAATGAAATACATTGTCATCATGTAAATATCTGCTGTGCAGCCACATACTGTACTTCCACTTCCACGGCATGTTGCACTGTGCCAGTTTGTGCTGTCACGTTGCCCGCAGTGAAATTAATGTCACATTCTGCCAATGGGCTCATTTTACCTTGTCCACACTAGGTTGATGACGCCTGAGTGACTGACCAGTATTTTTCTAAATTGAATTGTTCGAGCAGGGGCCCGTCCAGAAACAGCTGCTGGTATACAGCTGGCATCACCACAAAGCCGCCTGCATGTGTCTGGCAACCAGAGACCGCCCTGACTTCATTTATCCAAATTCACCAGGCCTTGGCTGTTGACAGCCCTGCTAATCAGTGTCCAATACCCAGGGTCTCAAGACGCCACGTGATCAGATCCCACTCTCTTCTTCCACCCGCCCCATCAATAAAATCACCTTACAGGAGAAGACACGTCCACAAATGCACGTACTGTACAGGGTCTGAGTGAATGACAACATTTGGATACATGTATGAAGTGCGTCTTCACCGATGGAAAAAAATAGACAAGCCATAATTATTTCCCGTATGGATCCTCATTTTTCAAGTGGTATCTCCATAGGAACCCGCTCCCGCTCGTCTCCCAGTTAATGTGCCTGCCAGGTTTGTTATTATTACTACTACTACAGTTTTATACTAGTTTCTCTTGAATGTGTGTGTGTGTGTGTGTCATTATTCTCGGAAAAGATTAATTATTCTGGCAGAAACTGTTTTTGCTTCAATTTGTCAAAGGTTGCACCTCTGCAGTCGCACAAAGCGTCTAACAAAGACATCCCATTTCAGTGGGAAAACGAGAGGCTTGAACAAGAAAGTATTTCTGAGCAGAGTGAAAGCAGAGTGCTTAGGGGAAACATTAGAGGGTCTTATTTGACTGCCCATGAGCAGAGGCGTGAGCTCTGCAGAATGAGTCTGGTGCCGGCTGATGTGGACAAGGAGCAAGGGCCCCAGAGGGAGAGCGAGAGCTTCCTCTGCATCAGTGGCAAGAAAGCCGAGCCCATCATGTCCAGCTGTTCTGAGCTGAAACTCTGAAAGGAAAAAAATAACTTTCTTTGATATCTGGAAAATAAAAATAATAAAAAAAAAACTTCCCTGCAACATTTCTCTAATACTCACTACACACACACACACACATACACACTTAGAAGTAATAGTAAGACCACCACCCCCACCTTCATGGCCACCACCATCCCAGTATGAGTGACAGGCCTCCAGTTCTGCCTGACTAAATCCTCAAGGACGACTAAGAGGACATACTGTGATCAACCCATCGCTGTCATTCCCATGGCCGCCTCCTCACTACATGTATGTATGTATGTATAGATGTATATATGCACACGTTCTTTCTCTGCACACAAAGAGAAAGAGAGAGAGAGAATAGACACAACACCAACCCACTCACCTGTAACCACTTCTACACAACCTTTGTTTAATGTCCTCAGGTGCCGCACCAGAACCCATTCACACAGAAACAAGCCGCAGGTCCAGCTGTGCCTGTCGCGTCTCATTCACACCGCGAGTCTGCGTTTGAAAGCGTCTGGGTGGAAGCTGTTAGGAACCACTTCAGACAGAAATCCTGAACAGAGGAAATAAACAAGGCATTGTCTGTGAAGGCCTCCGCTCACAGTCCCGAGCTGGAATGCTTTCCTCGCTGTGGAGACCTGAATTCTTTATTTCACACAGTAAAGCAGTCGGACGCATCTGGCGATGTGAGAAAAGACCCGGCGCTCCGCAGGGACGCCGGATGCGGCGGAAGGCGTTTTTTTTTTTTTTTTCAAAAGGAGGAGCAGTGATGTTTCTCTGAGAATCAGTGTCCATCTCACGGTGCTATAGTCGTGTGCTACACATAACCTTTACGTTTCCGAATGCACCGTTAAAGGAAAACAGTAACATAGAAAAGACATCACTTTACAGCTGTTACCGGTTTTCTTTCTTAAAAAAAAAAGAAAAAGGAATCAGCACTCTTACTCCTGCACTTCAGTGTAGTCTATCCAGTTGTCAAATGGATGAGACAACAAGGAGACTGCACTGAACTTCAGATTAGAGACTTTCACTTATAGCCGCAGTGGGCTGACGCTTTTGAATTTTGAAAAACGTCAAAACCCCAGAAATCAAGAAATGTGACTTCAGAGAGCTGTGCAGCCTTTCAAAGAATGCACATTTTTATGAAGCGAGACGGTCTTCGTTTTCCCCTGAAACAGCGGTGGGTAGAAGACAGTCCAGGAGAAGAGACGGTTTCAGAGGCTATTTTCTGGAATAAAACTGTTGAATGAAAACTAAATCCGTCCATATTAAGAACATTTTAAAGAGGACGTCTTTGTGTATAGCTGCATCAATGAACGCTTTCAGGTTTAGCTCCACAAGAGATGTGTGCTAACGTTGTGTTATTTGCCAGTTGAGATGGGTGTCGAAGGCAGAGACTGTATTTTTCCTTTGTCATGTATGGTTTAAATCACGTGTTCAAATGGTCATGTGGTTTAAAGGCATTTTTTCCCCACCCCACTATTTTTAATTATCATTGGTAGCACTAGTAGGGTTTTGTCACACATGGGAAAACTACAACATTCCCAAACAGATCTCAGTGGTTTGTTCAAAGCAGAGGTCGGTCCCCAAAACCACAGGCAGATCAGGCAGAGGTGCACAATGTGTCAGGAAAAACGCAGGTAACTAGAAAAACTGTCATGCACATGAACTTGCTAGACATGGAAAACAACGCTTGATCACAGGTACACACACAAGACAAACACACAAAGAACAAGACAGAGACTGGGGATTAAATACACCTGCATCTAATTAGGGAGACAATTAGACACAGGTGGGAACAATCGGGGGCGGGGCAGGTAATCAAACAGGCGGGAAAGAGAACAAAGAGGGTAAAGTAAAACTAACAACAACCACAGCAGACAGCAATATAACAATAATGAATTGAATTTAATGTTTCAGGCAGGAAGCCTGTGACAGTTAGGTCAAGAAATGATGAATTGTGTTTAGTTGTAGGTCCCTGGTCCCATACTCTAACCCTAATAAAGGAATAGTTTTCCCAACTAAAACTACAAACCTGTTACATTAGTATAATAGTTTATACATTTCAGATGTGTTAAAAATCTTTAAAACCTGAGTCCTTGGAACTAAGTGTAATTGGAGTCTTTTCTATGTGCTGGCCTTTTTTCTACCTGTTCAGTGTTAAGGAGGAGGCTAATTAACGTTCACACCTTTACATTTTTGTGCAGCCAAGTGACAGTTGTACAATATGAAGAAAGTAAATTGTCCTCTTACATTGTATGGGGCCTATTTTCAAAAAAGGACGAAAATAGTAAGAATAAGCACAAAAGCAAGACATAACAATCATCATCATTACACAAAATATTAGAACAGCGTTGTGTTCTAAAAGCAGCCCTCTATTGCAGCATAACTCATTCTGCAGGTCCCCCCGATACTAATGCATCTGTAAGTATAAAAAGAATCCATACAGAGACTATTCATTTCTATTTCCAGAATGCCAATTATGGTGCACAGCAGCAGCTTTGGATATTGAACCAGTTGAAGTCAAAGTGTTGTAATGCATTATTTTCCATTTCAACCTCGTGCGGTGGGGAGACTCTCACTGCTGGATTTATATCAAAAGTGATAGCATGCTGAAAATGTAATACACTACTTTAGTATAAATCAATAAGCCTCTAGAATCTATCTCCCCATTGCACCTTTATGTTAATATTAAAGGTATGCTAAAATAGAACTTTGATCCACCACACAGACTGTCAGACTGCTAAATAGCTCCTATTATACCCATAACAGCTCAATTGACACTTACGTTTCAAGCCCATCTTAATATCTGGCTGTCACTCGTGTTAATAGAGATTTATAGACTTGCGCTATTCTAACAGCGAGTTTCGATTAAGTATTAAATCACATTTGATCACTATTACTTACACTATTACTGTTCTCCCACCAAAAAAAAAAGTCGTTAAGCCACATGTGATGCAGCGTATTTACGTTTTCTTGATGCTGCAAATAAGAGAGCAGACACAAAACTTGTCAAACGCTGAACGTGTGAAAGGGTTTGAAGTGAAAGCTGGTTTTGTGTTGTGAGCACTGGAGGACATGCCGACGTTTCTGATGAGGGATGAAAATCCTGACGGACTCCCACCCGAGTGTGTCCATTAATCATGTGTCTCATTGGCGAGGCTCTGATTTGGCACTGAGACAGATGAAGATGAACTCAGCAATATATTCCTCATCATAACACAGCCCTCGCATAAATATTAATAGCATATTTTCAGCTGTGGGCAAGAATCGTTTTTCAGACGGGGGATTTTAAGAGCCATCCATGCATGTCCGAGAACAGCACACGAGCAGGCAGTGTGATAAACAACAGTGCTTTAAGGCTCGAGCTGTACTGGAGACTGTAACCACTTTACACTTACATACCATTATCACTATTCTATATTGTCAACAAGTGACCAATCAGCACATATAATGATAAAGGGGTCAATTTTGACCCCACAGAAGGTAATCACCCACTTGCGCAGTTTTTCTAACTTTGTGTTTATTGTGATAATTTCACGGACTGCAACTTTTCCCACTGTTTTGGTCCACTCTCATCATCCACATTCAAAGCTGCAGCAGGAAGCTATTTTCAGCTTTGTAGAATTCATTGAACACCACCTGCCCGGCATTAAACGGCAGACAGATAAAGGTAACTACTAGTCAATGAACATAGTGAGCCAATAAAAGAGCCAGATATTCTCTTCAGGCAGAGCTGGGAGGACAGTGAATATTGTACCTCCATTCATTGTGTTGCCAGAAGCGCGACTACAAATGCTAATGCTGCTCCGTGTCTGCTGGGTATATTAATAAGCAAATGTTCTCCATTTAAAAAACTCCATAAAAACTTGCGAGAGTGTGTCAGTGTGTCTGAAACTTCGCTGTCTGCGAGTGGTCAAACTAAAATTAATTAGCAATATTGCAGATTTCCGTCGAGCAAGCAATTTTTTTATTCTTCTTATACGACAATGTACTTATTCTGTCTGATGTCGGCCTGTTAATGAAGCTAAAATTCCATTTGGTTTCACGTCGTTATTCACCGCCGGCATTGTGTCAGCTGCTCGCTGTTTACCGAGAGACAAGTGGCGGATCGGTCCAGTCACTGTCATTTTGAGTCAAGCTGTGGTACCGGTTGCCAAAAGCAATTAACTATGTTTTCACGACTGGAAAAATATTCAAATTTAAGGGTTGTTATTTCCTTACAACAACCTGTAGCACCTAGCTGTGACACTGTACCTGTCATTTGTTGTGGCATTGTCTGTCAGGTTCTTTTTTTCATGGGTGTCGCAATTTTTTCCGACAGGCAAATGATGTCATGAGCTTTAATCCTGTGTGTACAATGAATTGTTTTTCCAAACATGGAAACAACAGCTGAAGTAGTTCGGTGAGAACAACACCAGACGTGTTGTGGTATCAGTAACGATCCGAAATGTGGGCAGTAAATCGAGGGGGGGGTTCATCTTTTTTTCAGTACGAAGCTCTTAAATGTTTTAGAGTGGGTGGACTGGAATTGTCCCCGAATTTAAATGTTGAAGACTTTTTAATATTCTTTGGCGCAGAAAGATATTCCAGTCAAACCGTTCTCTACCATTGTGTTTGGTTGTTTTTGTTTCATCGCAGGTGTACGATCATCATTACAAAGCTGTGCTGGACGGCAAAGAGACAGATGGCACTTTGGAAATTGACCCAGATCGGCAAGTTGAGATCTTCAGGATGGGAAATGGCAGTGAAGAGGTGCTTGAGGTGCACGACTTCAAAAATGTAAGTGGAATTTAAATCAGGCCATGTTGATGCTGTAAGATCTTCATATCTTTCGCTAGAAATGGAATGGCATCTAAACAGCTCACTGTTTTCATGGACATTTGTGTAGCATCCAATCATTTGCTGTAATTGAAATGGTGTGAGGGTTGGGGTTGGGGTTGGGGTTACCCTAACCCTATGTAATGTGTAAGCAAGAAGACAAGAAGACTGCGTTGACGACATTCAAAACAGTGCCAAACATCAGAGACACAAAATCCTGGAAATTATTTGTCAGCAAGCTTTAAACAACAATAGGGAAAACAGTTTTTAAAAATTCACATATCAGTAATTGATGCCAAAGCAGCAACTGTGCTTGTGGTTATGTTGTGTGTTTGTGTGCGCACACACAGCTCCCTGTCTGCTAATTCTACACAATAACTATGTTGCAGCACAGAGACGGAGCCCATTAAGGAGCCTATCTCTATTTGTTCTTTACTTTTTTTTTCTTTTTTTTTTTGCAACAGCCGTTTTGTTTCCAGCAGAACTCATTAACTTATCTTTCATTCCTAAATCCTGCCAGTGTGTGCAGGAGGTTACACATGCTGCACCTCAGAGAAGGGCGTGCTCTGCTTGACTGGGTAATGAATGCTCCTGCTCTCACACCATTATTTACTGTATAATGTGTGGCTGCAGCGCTGAGGGTTGCAGGATACACCTACACATAAACCCGCAGTCAGTTGTTGTCTTTGTTACAATGATCTCCGTCAATACAAAATGATTTCTGGGTTGGGGAGACGAGTACGTGTGCATGTGTCCCTCATGTGCCAACACGCACATAATATGTGCATTACTACATGTGTCTGGTGCTTGTTCCACTTCCTGTTAGTAAAGTGTGGCCCCTGAGGTGTTGGAGGACTAAGAATCGATTGAGTGAGCAGAGTAATTCAAACCATATTGTGATATAAAAACAGGAAGAAAACGTACAATGAGGTTATTCTTAGCGGAGGCTTGGTTAAATATCTTTTAAATGGGACGTTGCATTTAATTAGAGAGACCAAAGCAATGTCCAAAACAATCTCAATCAAGCCTGGAGGCCGTGTGAGGAATGGAAAATAAGGGGATTACTCCACCAGGGCCGAGGACCACAGATGAAATCCACTTACTATGGACTCGTCCTACCAGGAGAGACGAACAAATGAAGAAAGATACATCCTGACAAAGGACTTCCATGGTTATATTTACATAAAAACAAGGAACCAAAGTGCCTTAAACCTTCTCAGGGACAAAATTATATTATAGTTATTGTTGATACCCTGTAAACTAGATGACTTTTGGGGGGACGTTAACCAGCTTAGTTTATTGGAGTAGCTGAATGATGCTTGTCAAAATGTGGTCAGTGAATCATAATGAAGCCCAACAAAACCCTTCATGAAATGCTGATTTTGTAAATTTACAAGTCTTTGTCTCACGTCGTCCAGTTGATCCGTTCTTATCCTACTGTAGCCTTCAGCCGCAAGGATTTCTTTATTCAAGGAAAACTTGAAAGAACAAAATTCAACCTCCATCCTCTGCTGAACACCGCCCGCATCCTTTTATCAGAGCAACTTAATACAGACACAAGCAGCACTCCCCTCCAGCGTTCACCTGTCCAAACTTCCCTTACTGGATCCGACTTACTTATGCTGAGGATAGCCTACGCTAACATAACCTCCTGTTTGGCTTTGGGTGATTTACTGCAGTCGAGTTTTGTCAGGTTGACTCAAAGATCCGGTTCATCGAACCATATTATTTCTCGGAGCCAGTGGAATATTGCGGCAACAACAAATGAATCAGTTGTTGGCATATTTGTATTGATTCTTTTTTTTCATCATTCAATATTCTTGGCAGAAAGACCATTCTATGGTTCACATAGTTTACCCATCCTCTATCACCGCCGCTACTGTCTATTGGTGCCAATGTAGCTGTCGCCTCGCCAAAAACGGAGCGAGTCGTGAGACTAGCGGAGGCATCCATGTGAGTCAAGACCAACAATGACCCCTGCAGGAAACCTTAAACTGGCAGGTTTGAGCCAATAACCTGACTGTGGTCATAAATAATAGATAAAACTGCTCTTTAAAGTACAAGTCACAACTGTGTGGTCTTTTTTTTGTGTTTAAGTAAAGTGTTGTATGAATACAACACATGGCATAAGGAGGACGTCTATTGAGTGAGTGACTAGGTGACAGTGTTACTGAAAAAACGAGTGTTATTATCATTTGCTGGAGGTGGGTTTTGCAGTTGTTGTTTTCCAGGTCTAGACTGAATCAGGTGTGAGAAACAGCCATCGGGTTATTCATTTGTAATCGTGTGAATCAGCTCTATTTATATGGCACATTTAGAAACGGCAGCTGTACCACCAAAGTGCTCGTGACATAGTTTTGGTGGAACTAGGCCACTGATTGTAATTCAGATTTTTCACATCCGTTATGGTTAAAAAACATTTACATTGTCGTTTTAGGGGGAAATTGAGGTTTTGCTTTTGATTCTGAAGCGAACTCCTTAAAGGAGAGGATTATGTTGTTAAGCATGAAGGAACCAACCGAACACACACATGCCGAACTCAACCGCAGCCAAATGATGCATGCACTTACATGTCTTTCTATTCTCTGGCACAGATGAAGATGAACATGCTGCACATGGATACACACGGCGCATATTTCAACAATGCCCGTTAAAACGACATTGCTCCCGCATTTCTCATCCCCGTGTTAATGTGTCTTTCTTCATTTTCTGGTTGACCAACCCCGGTAATCATCGTATCTCATCACAACACTGCCCTCTCCTCTTCTGCTACAACTCACCAATACAGTAGACCCAAATTAAACAGAGACTCATCACAATGAAGCCCAGCATAAACATTAGGCTTTTGTGCTTCAGACTATTATTGCCCCATCCTTTTCCCGCGCAGATGAAATTACACGCGGTAAATTATGACAGGCATCACTTTGTATCATGCCTGGTGCGGCCGAGCGTCTGGTTTCCAGAGTGACAGCGCGACTGGAAATGGAGAAGCGGTACCCACATGATCAAGTTAACCAATTCAAAGGAGATGTCACAGCACACCGTGTCACTGTAATTAAATTTAAATTGAATCAAGTCCATTTCCATGGACCCAGTCGCGCAATTTTCATTTGATACAATTTGAAAGCGGATCAAACTGTCAACGGTTCTGACGCAGTACGCTGGACGAGCGTCTCCAAATACACACAAATCAGTCCGAGCACCTGAAACTCTTGCAAAACTCAATCTAAGAAATTGGAACGGAATTTTCGAAGATGAACGTGGAACGGCAGCGAGGGAGGGAAAATAAATAGATCTTGCTTGGCTTTTAAAGGCTCTGTGTGTCAGAATGAATAGAGCTATAGTCCACATGGTGGAGGATCATCAGTGGAGCTGAAGAGAGTGACTCCACACTTGAGTGCGCAGATTAAGAGAGTGACAGAGACCTGTGACTGGCTAATTCAATGGGGGCACGCTCTGTAGAAAACACTCCATTCTCAACAATGTCACTTGGCTCTCCTGTGCTATGCATGCAACCATGAAGTATAATACTGCCACTGGGAGACATCCCTGCCTTTTCACTTGCATTTAGCCTGAACGCCAGAGCCGCGCAGGCATGAATTTTATAGGCCGCGCTAAAGGAGAAGAAAGATCAAAACACACCTCGCTCATTAGGATTTGACTTTTGACTTTTAAGAGCTTTTGATTATTAGCAAAAAGCCGAGCGTTTTAAGGCGATCGCCTCGGCGCTTGAGGAACAGTCACATCACAGAGAGCGAATGAATGATACATGCATCCGAATTTATGAGTATCCCTTCATTTCTCCATTTTCTCCTCTTTTCAAAGGGAATCACTGGGATCCGCTTTGCAGAACATCAGAGGTGCTACATCAGGAGCCAAACAAGAAAGATACCCACAGTGGCAGAGGTGGCGGCTGAGGACACGGAGTTGCTGGTATGTCTCCTCGCTCAGCTGTCCGTACCTCGGACTCTCTAGTCCTACAGCGGCTGTCATGCATAGGGAGATAACCAGCGTAGAGCACTGTGAGCGCCGCACAAATCCTCCGCCTGTCCGTCTTACCCTGTCACCCCCACCCTCTGACTGAAGGAGAAACTGTGCAACCGTCAGAACGCTCCCCTCCATAGCCTCCATCGCCTCTTTGTGGCTGACATCAAATGGTGTTTGCTGTCAATCTTGAGCCAATATTAATTTTTAATCATCTCCTCCAAAGGCTTTACCCAAATAGCCTAAAGGCGGAGGGGTGCGAGAGAGGTTTGAGTGAGAGGTAAGCCATTAAAGTGTTTTTTTTAAAAGATGTTTTCTTTGTAAAACATACGAGACTCCCTCTCCAAGAAGTATAGAGGGATTCATTTTACTGCTCAGGCTTCTTATGGTTGCATGGGAACTTCAGCGAAAGGAATGGAAGAAATTCAATCAATCAAAATTGCCAATTTTTTCAGTGTCAGTGTGCAATTCACTGAGTGAGGCGAACGTTCAAAGAGAAAATCCTTCTCTCAGACGTCTCTGTACCGCCAGCACACGCTCATTTAAATTTCACATTGCAGCTGGGAAGAAGTGGCTCGCTGCTTCATTCTAAAAAACAGAATAAGCCAATTGTCAGGCCGAGCCAAACCTCAGTCTCACGCCCCAAAACCACACGCAGTTTTGTTTTGTTTTTTTCTTCGCTTTACTCTCATCTTCATCATGTCTGATCCTCGTTTACAGATACTAATTGATAGCCCAGACACCACCATATGTCCACGCAATTTCTGCATATGTTTCTGCACATTGAAGTCTATTTGGCTTCATTCACAGCTCCGAAGCGAATCGCAAACCAGCATAAATGGTATGGCATCTTAAGAGCACGCCATTTTTCGTGGATATTTGCTTACAGGATGTTATCTGCCAGACTGTTATTAAGAAATCTGCCCGTGTAATGGTGATGACACTAACAAGCCACAATGTGAAAACTGTTCCAAACTTGATATGAACCAATAAAAAAATGATGGATAGTGCTCGGAGATTTCTGCGTTATACCGTTCCTGCTCCAGCTCCGCCATACATCTCTCATCAATCTCCTCTTCATAGTGAGGTTAGTTTATTTTTTTTTTGCATTGGTCCTTTTTTTCAGCAGAACCCTAGGAATCCCATGTTGCTGCAGATGACGTTTTCACAACAAAACAACAGTGCTAACAAAAATAGAGTAAGTATCTGGAGGACAAAGGTATTTAGGTCATAAACGACGACCTTGGCCTGACCTCACCAAGGTCGGTCCGCACACCCATTGATCCGTTCTCTGTGGAAATCCACCCACATGTGACCCTGGTGAAGATCAGCTCAGAAGTTCTTCTTCAGGTGGTGAAATAGAGGAAGCTCACAGGGGTTAAAGCCAAGTGTTAATGGTTCCTAGCCTAACCCTGCTGCAGGCGTGTAGCAGGGAGAGGGCTCGGAGGAGCCGGAGCGGGCTTTAAAGCCGAGGTGAAAAACAATGCGGAAAAACTGCAAGCAGCTGATAAGGAAATGCAGCCCCTGTGAGAGAAGACCAGGTGACCAACATGAATTGTTGGCCAGGATTTTTTTTCCCTCCCTTTTCAATTTGCCTCCTCTACGAGACATCTGAGGGAGTAATCCCTGAGCTTCATCCCACTTCCCCCGGTCTGACATGGAAATCGCCGTCCTCCTCCCTCACAACCTTTAACATTGTCAGTGGATGATTCAGTGGATTGCTCCGTTAAACAGCCACTTAATATGAATGAACAAAGCTGACCCAGCAAACCCCCAAAACCTCCCACTCAGACAACAACTGCAAAGAGAAAAACAGGACACTGAGGATCAGCATGGCGTCTGATGGTATAAAAAGTCCTGGGAGAAGACGGCGTGATTGGACAGCGCCTCACATTGTCTGCTCTGTCTGCGAGATATGAACCAGAAAGTCATCCATGCAATGGCTGTAAGTGTTACTAACATGCTACCCATGCTAATGCTAGTCTGTCACGCTGGCGGGTAACCGATTTGTACAACTGCCCCGCACACTCGAGTAATAAATAGAATTAATATGAAGCGGTCCATTTTTATAGAAAATGGAAAAAAACATATGTAATTTGACCATGAACCACTCGTAAGGCAAATCAACAGCATGAAGCATAAATTATGCAGATGCACTGATGGAGCCGCGGAGCCACATAACTCATGTTGGCGTTTTTGTGAATGTATTATTTTGTGAGCTATTTAACTCGCTTCTCGCTGCTAATATTGATATTTGTCATTATATTGGATGGATTAATCACAAAGCAGGGTTATGGTTATGAATTTATATTAATGAATGAATTCATTTATATACATTTGCATACAGTATTACTATATTACGACACTAACCATGTTCGTTAAATGACGCAGTATGCTGTGATTAGTAAAAGCATGTTTCGTGGGAAACCTCTTTCACTGTTCACCTGAATGGGAAGCCAGGAGGTATCTAGCCTCTTGGACAGAAGATGGAAGCCCATACTTGTGGTGGTGAGGAACTGGAGACATGCTGGAGGTAAACAGGCTGAATGCTAGCCGATGGGGAGCAGTATCACAAACATGGAACACACACAAACTGGAATACAGGCTGGTCCCTAGCAGGAAGTGTTTGGTGACTTGCAGTTCGTAAAGCGACGGTCAGACACTTTGGGCTTTTGAGATAATCTGAAAGCCACTGAGGTAGAAAACTTCTCACAGCTTCTCTAAAACTTCCAAGTGAGGCGACTACAAAACAGCCTCTTTGAGCTCCTTTTTGTAGCTTCTCCTCCCACTTTCCCAGGGAATATGAAAGGTCATAAAGTTCTTCCTCAAATAAGTTTGCTGGGTTCATGGTTGGTCAGTTCAATACTGTATCAGCAGCACAGTCTTTACCCCATCTCCGCACTACTTCTTCTCATTTAACAGACTGGGAACCTAATGCTTACTCCGAGGTCTCCCATTGTTCCGGCGTTTCAGCGTTACCCCTGAGTCGCTTCAGATAAAAAGCATCTGCCAACAAAAAAATAAATAAATGTAAATGTAAATTGGTTGAGGGTTGGTTTTTCACAGTGACAATCGCCCAAACTGAACTCAGAAAACGTGCACAGATTTCTCCCCACCAGCGCATCCACTTATGAATCCATTAAGGTGAATTGATTTTTGATTTGGCGTTTCACTGTTTTCATCCTGTTGTGACCACACCAGGCCTTTTAGTGCCCATTGGCAAGAGCTGAATGCTGCGTGGATATATGGTTGTTAACTAAAACACACCACCTGTTTACGCTGCATAACACAGCCCTGTATCAGTGCTGCGAGGTGCACTGTTCGTCTGTCTCCGGCAAACATAGCAGTGTTTTAACAATGTGTCACACAGACAGTGTTTCCCCCCTTGGGACACAGTAGTGGGAGAGGGTAAATTCATTAACTACAGCACAACTGGTGCGTAATTAACTTGTAGGCGCTGTAGGCTTAGAAACATACATACACCAGTAGCAGGCCGCACAAAACAAATTACCATCATTCCACTAGGTCCAACTAAAAAGTTGCTTGTTGTCCTAATAATACATCATTTGTCAATCGCAGGATGGAGGAGCCCTTCAAACGTGTGTACAAACAGGAAGAGTGTAATCATCTTGTCTTTGTGCTTGTCAGCTGGCATTTAGAAACTCCTGCCCCATGCTAAAATTCTGACCTTTACCATTCCCCCCCCCCGGGTGGCTCTCTCTCTCTCTCTCTCTCTCTCCCTCTCTCCCGCAAGTTATTGGAGTCGTTTCTCAACTGTGAAGTCAAAATCATGTTGTGAACCCTGTGCCTTGACCTCCATTTACTTTCCAGGGAGGACTCCCTTGGCTTCAGTGGTTAAGAGGGCCAATTAGAGTGTGCTGTTTGCTTTCTTCAAGTTTGATTTTAATTTCTGCAACCACCAGGATGGTGAGTGCGCCCGCTCCATGCCAAAGCAACCCCCCCCCACCACCACCACCACCACCACCTCCCCCCCCACCTCCGACTTACCACACCGGCTCTCCACGAGTCCTCGGGGTCGTCATTAGTCTCCTGGCCAGCTCTTAAAAGTGAGGAAAAGTGTGTCAACCCCCCCCCCCCTCCCCCCACTCCCCCCATGCCCAAACAATCAGACTGCGCTGTCTATTTCTTCTTCGACGTGTCTGCAGGTCACAAACCACTCGATGACAAACATACAGCGCAGTGGAAAGCAAATTTCGAATTCATGCTAGAGTGACAGGGGTGAAGAGGAGGGAGGGGGCACGACCCAATATTAATGATTCTTGTTCCGACTATAGCCCCAGGATCCTACGTCAAGCTTAACTAATGTGCAATTAAGCTGGAGACTGGGAGAAAATCACCTTGTAAAAACATTTGTCAAGCGAACTGTTTTTCTGTTCCGGGTTGATAATTAACAAGGGAATGGGAAGAGGGGTTTGTTTGTGCACGTGTGTGTGTGTGTGTGTATTTACATATACATGAAGAAAATAAATATCTGCACTGTTAGGGGAGAGCATTACAAAATCCGCTTCATATGTCTCTATTAGACAACACTGACATGTAGTCCCTATCATTAAGCAATAATAGTTTACTTTACAGCTCATGAACTACAGTATCAACAAATTAAGCCCACTGATAGTGCTGGCTGCCAAGTGAAGCATTGTGGAAGGGGGGGTGGGAGTGGGGCGGGGGGGGGGTGAAGAAGGGTGGAAGGGGGGGTGTAGAGGGGGGGGTGGGAGTGGGATGCAAGGCTTTATTGTATCTGTCACATTAAACGATATTGCAGCCACACTCAGAGTAATGAAGACCACTTCTAAAGTCATTTAAAAGTCAAATCATCACTGTCTGTGAATTTCAATGATGTATAATAGAAAGAGCACGCCGGAGGCTTGGGAAGGCGGCGCGAGAGAGGGAGGGGGAGAGAGAGCGTGAAAGAGCAGGGGAGTCGGGGCGCCGGGAGTCAGGAGTCAGGAAGTTGCCACCGTCTCGGAGGACGCCGGGGTGACGGATAAAACGCTGAGGCCGGAGCTGCTGCGTGGCCCAGGGGAGGAGTGTGCGAATGCAGGAATATAATGTGTGTAGTGACCAGGCCTTTCAGCCAGCTCTCATGCTACTTTGTGTGTGTGTGTGTGTGGTTGTGTGCGCGTGTTTTCTAGCAGGTGGACGAGGCCGAGGCCATGGACATGAAGTTGGAGGATTCCCAGGTGTGGGTTCCTGCAGAGGAGCCCATCGTTAACCCAGCCTTCCTCCTTGACTCCAAGATCTGGGAGGTTTGCCAGAAGCTGCCCATCCACTGGATCCATCCCTCCCCTCTGGATGGTGAGAGCGGGGGGCATCCGACTATTATCCGACTAAATGCCGACTATTAACACTCTCGCTGGAGGGCATCCTAGGCCCATAGAGACGTCATCATTCCCCAACCATATGAGCATGCAGTCTGGTCTGTTCTCTGTTGAGAGACACGTTGATGTTCAGTGGTGGACGAAGCATTAGGATCCAGTGTGAAAATGTAAATTCAACATAAAGTATTAAACTTCTCTTTAAGCAGGAAGTGCTCTTTAAAGGTGTAAGACATGACATTATTATCACGTTATTATTACTGCAGACAAACACAGTTAGAGTAGAGGGGCCTCGTACCTGCAGCAGGTGTTTGGAAACAAGCCTGCAGGTATGATGATGCAGCCGTTAGTGTCGGTTGCTATGGAAACACGCAGCTGTCTGCTGATATAAGCAGTATCAGCCTATAAGGTGACGACGTGTACGTGTTGCACTCACACCTCGTTTGACAGTTATCAGTAATTGCAGGTTCGAAGAAGTGAGAATGAAGAATTGCTGCTTTGGAGCAAAGAAGAATGTGGTGATTCAACTGAAAAAAGAAAAAAAGTTTTTTTTTGAAGGTTGAAGAAAATAAGACTCTTCGGAATAATGGGAAATGTTTTGAGAGTTTTGCATTGCGTGCAATACGCGGAATGTTAATCGACAAAACAACAGCAGATAAATGCAGCGGAGGATAAAGGAGAAAAAGAAAATGCGTCATCTTTATGTCAAGTAAAATACAAAAATGAAAGAAAACTACAGGCCTTGAGTAAATTAGTTAATTCATTAAGTTCTGTCTGAAAAGGACATTTAGGCTATAGAATAAGTATCTGTGGGAAATGGTTTGCATTTTTCTATCACAATAGCAGTAAGTACATGTAAGTACATGTAGCATGAAGAATCTTACATCGAATTCCTGCTCATTTCGCTTGAATGTACAAATCAAGCCTTTGGGAAAAGAAAAAAAAACTTTTTTTCTTACATCAAACTGCAGAAAAACGTCCGCGAGAACTCATGCATCTCCCGTCTCCCCTGCGTTTTCAGATGGCGAGCTGGAGAACGTGGACACGCCCGACGCAGAGGTCACGGGTCGGCGTTTGGCGCGTGACGTCCTGGACCACCCCGCCGTCAACGACTACGTAAGTGGGACCCTCCTCCCCACGTCACCCAGGCATCACGCCACCACACACACTCCACAGTGTACTTCAATCAGCTTCAACCCGGCTCCAGCTCTTTCTGCATATGAATCGCTCACTAATTGATGTTAAATCGGACTGTGCACCAGGGGGCAGAGCAAGTGCTCTATATATCTATTTAAGTAAGGCCAGTTCATTGAAGGCTCCCTTTATGTCTCTCCATTAACTGAGGAGGATATCCAGCCTTTCAAAGGCAGCAACTTGTGCCTCACAGCCACTGTTAGTGCCTGATTTTTTTTTTTTTTTTTTTTTTTGAGGCAACGGAAAGGATCTTACAAAGACGCTTTGTCAAGGTCGCTGACTACAGCGCGGAGAACTCAGGTTTATTTATAATGTTGTAATTATCGAAATGCATGGAGTGAGTGGAGAGGCCTCGTGGCGTGTTTCTTTCCTCCATTGTATTGTATGATTAATTATCCCTGACCGAGGGGGAAGAGAATCACATAAGGCAGGAGGCTGCATGGGAGTTGCACTCATTGCTGATACGTGGAAACGGCAGTTGCACAGTACAGATGCCGGAGAACGTACACGATTGCGAACCTATCCACATTCAGCACTTCCAGGTGAATAGCGACGAAAGCTAAAGCCGAGGCTAACGAGTCGGGTTTCAGTCTGTTCCACGGAGCTGTGACAAACGGCGAGAGACGTGCGGAGACACGAGACGTCCTATAAAGTTGACGTTTATCAGGCCCGTCTCAGAGACGGAGACACCCCTCTGCCTTTGACTCCTCAACTCCCCCGCTCAACGACTCTCCCTCGCCGCCTGTGGCAGGAGACGCGGCGCCATGCAATTAAAACATACCAGGGGATGAAAAACCCGGCTCCTCTTTTGAAACGCTCTGCCTCTATCAGCAGAGTAACGCACACCGCAGCCGTCCATCCCAGCCACTGCACACCCAGCCTCTGTTTGTGGGTCCAGCGATAACAAAAGCCTTTGTGGCCCAGCAGAGGGCAGGCGGCGGTCTGTAATTGGGAGTCTGAACTCCTGCTCATGCCAGTGTGATGCCCCATGTGTTATCCAAACCCTGTTTTTTTTTGTTTTTGTTTTTGTTTTTTTTTGGTTTGCTTCATCCACAACTCATGTGTTACATGCACACAGGCGTAAAGTACACACCGTCAGCGGCCTGCATCCTTTCAACTGTCACACTCGCACATACGTAAACTGGTTATAAACGGGCCGTGCCTTCATCTGCATTTCATAAGTCAGAATGCCGATGTCACGCCGCCATATGGCGCAGGTACGCGCGGCGGAATAATCATTTCAGTGCCTGTGACAATGGCTGACAGATATATGTGGCTGACCTTTGCCACAGCTGCGGCGTCAGTGCACGGCGTATCAAAGGTGACGCTGGTGATTTCGAACCGAATAACAACCCTCTGACAAGGCCGCGCTGACGCCACCACTGTCCTAGACCCAAACTGCAAGGGTTGACTTCCAATATGAGCGAACCTCATAAACGTGCACGTGCAAACACGCTGGGTGTGAGTTTCTGACTGCAATCCAAGTGTTTGCAGTTGTGTTAAAGTTGGAAAACCTCCGGGAGTCATGTTCAGGGTCAGATTACATGCACATTGATGACAGAGGTGCAAAAAGTGGTGGAGATTTAAATCTGTGAACGTACCTCCAGAGGATTCTTTACGCTACAGCTACTGTTCCTTATCACTGTCCCGTTGTTCAGTTACACCCAGTTTCATTGTCATTCCTGCTCACTGCAAAGCACAGTGAGATAAGAATCTGCGAACGGTCATTGACATGAAGCAAAGCATTTCATATGTTGCGCCGTTCCGCGTGTCGACGGAATATAAAGCAGGATATGAAACAGAAACGCCATGCTGGCTGTTTTGAATGAATGTGACGAGCTCTGCTGTGACGAGATTTAATAACACACCCAGACATGTGCTTCCAGCTCATGAGGAAAAAAAAAAAAAGAAAAAAAAGAAAACGATGATCAGTGTGTGTGTAATAACTCCAACAAGTGTGGAGATTAGAGGTCGCGCTTTGATTCGCTGCACCTTATTGAATGACTGACGCAGTTTTCTACTTTGCAGACTCATTCATATCCAGTGCATCGTACTATGCGCGGAGGCGCCTGTGTGCGCGCGTGCGAGTGTGTGTTGCGCATGCGGACGCGCGGAGCCTGAGTGTGTGATGAAATCAGATGCAGCAAGGAGGTAATGGCTTTTGCTCTTCATTAATGCTGCTTGTTTGTGAGTGACTGCCTGAGATTTCCCAAGGTGAACCGTCCTTATCACTGCAGCATCCCACCGGAGACGGCAACTCAAAGCCGGAGTGATGAATATGTACCCTCCGTTTTAAAAGGATAGCTCTGATTAATTGTCTTTAAGGTACAATGCCGCCCATTGGCTGTTTGTTTTGATAAACACAATGTCGTTTGAATAAAATATTTTCTTGGTTTTCCCAGCCGGAGCTCCGGGTTTGGAAACATCCCAGTTTGGGCTGCGAGGGACAGATAAGATTATCGTTGGTCCATTGACAGCCTTCGTGTTGTTTCCATAACAGATTGTTGCCTGGAAGCTGATGACCTGAAACTTGACTGATACAATAAATCATGAAAAGCCTACCTGTCCCAGTCATGGCAATAAATCAAAGCCAGCTATCCCTGACATCACGTGGCCCTCCCTTCCTATGTGCTATAAGTATGTTTCATGACTGTGTAATTTGACTCTATTTATCATAGTATTACTTGCACTTTGCAGCCAGGCCTGTGGAGCATTTGGTGTAATGTGATAATAACCCACTAGTCGCTACACAAAACAAATAAAATGTGTAAAACCGCTGCACTCGACCACACCGACGTAGAGTAAATGGAAAAACATGCTGAAAAGCCCCTAATTCCCTTTTCTTAATGTAGCAGGGGACTCGGCCACAGGATCCTATGGGTCCTGTCCTCTTAAACAATTCACACACACTTTGTATTCCCACCAGTGGATGTGTTTTGTTCCGCTCCGCTGCACCGTTGCAGCTGAGTCATGGCGGGAGCTCGCAGAGAATTATACCACAGCCTGTTCCGAGTGTGAAGTCAGCAGAGGCTGTCGTCTCCTGGATCCCGGCGCTTTAACGAGACAGTGCGGGATCGTCTCCGAGGATTCATTTACTAAAAGGGATTGAAATGTGGTCAAACGCGGCGCGGCGAGGGCAGCCACTGCCTCGACTCGCGGGCGAGTTAAGTGCCACTTCTCCGAACCCCATTTGGAGCCGCTCTTGATCAAAGGCATGGCACTCAGCCCCCGTGAGTCCACGAGGGCACGAGCCACCCAGAACAATGGAGAAATCCAGGGGCCATTAATTCTACCCAATTTACCTTTCGTTTAGGTTTCATTTGGCCTCTCGATAAATTCAGAGGCAGCCAGCGAGAGCAAATGAAAGAATCCTTGTTAGGCGATCATTACGCTGCTAATTGCTTTAGGAATGCGCCATGCACTTAAAGTCAAGGTCAGGTGGAGGACGATTAGACGCGGGGAACGCTAATTTGAATGCGCTGTTGGAGGAGGGGCAGCCATTTTGGTGCAAAGCGCGGTCCCCGGTCAAGGGAGTTAAGAGGTCAGACATGAAAGGAATGGCGTAATTACGCAGGTAACTGCCGACATTCGAGTTGCTCTGATTGGGAACAGCGGCGGTCGAGAGGCTGTGCACGCTGCTTTCAGAGATGAGGCATTGTGCTACCTCGGGTTCAATAGAAAGGTCAAGGGTGTTATATCACGCTTCATGCTCCTGGAGCTTAAATCAAGCCCCGCGCGTCCTCGCCCGCCGCTCTATTTTGATCTGTCACCGCCGTCAAAGCAGGACGCCACTTTGCATTTTCACAGACATCCATGCGGATCTTTTCACTCTTGTTTGGGTTTTACGAACATTCCTCAGACCCACAGCCGACGCTGGCTCATCAGTTCACACTGTCCCCGTCTCGTCTCCTCTTCTCCCGCCCTCGCCCGAGGAGAAGTGACATTTGTCATGTGCGCCATTGTAACCCTGCCCGCTACTGTGTCCTCTGCAGAGAGACGTCGGAATCGAGCTGGATAACCGCCTCGACGACAACGGCTACTGCTGCCAGTACTGTCGCCGTGGTTACCGCTTCTGCCGGCGCTACCACGAGCCCCTGGGTGGCTTCAACCCATGGCCGTACTACTACCAAGGAGGCCGGGTCATCTGTCAGATTGTCATGCCGTGCAACTGGTGGATCGCCCGCATGCTGGGGAGGATCTGAGGAGGCCATGTGCAGTCTGGGATTTAGGCTGTTTATGTCACATTAGGTTCAACGTCTCTGTTCGACAACTATTCCAGACCAGCTGTGAGACCACAGCAGCCCACTGCACCAAAATTATTATCCGATCGGAAAGTTGGACCATCGATTATCAATCAGTCTACAATGTTTCTCATGGCATTTGGCATTTGGTCCTTTACGGCTATGTAAACATATTTGGTGCCCCTGTATATTTAATCCTGTAGAATGGGTTTGATGTAGTTTGGAAGATGTCACCAGAAACTAATCTGCCCTAAACATCACTTACTTACTTAATGTTTAATTCTTTACTTTGTAGTTTGAAAGATTATTTTGTACGTATACTGTTGTATATGTAGTAATAGGGTGGTGCTATCTCCGTCTCTCTTTCACACACACACACACACATACAGTATATATATATATATATATATATATCTTCCTCCAGACCAGCTGTGAGACCACAGCAGCCCACTGCACCAAAATTATTATCCGATCGGAAAGTTGGACCATCGATTATTAGTCAGTCTACAACGTTTCTCATGGCATTTGGCATTTGGTCCTTTACGGCTATATTTGGTGTCCTTGTATATTTAATCCTGTAGAATGGGTTTGATGTAGTTTGGAAGATGTCACCAGAAACTAATCTGCCCTAAACATCACTTACTTACTTAATGTTTAATTCTTTACTTTGTAGTTTGAAAGATTATTTTGTACGTATACTGTTGTATATGTAGTAATAGGGTGGTGCTATCTCCGTCTCTCTTTCACACACACACACACACATACAGTATATATATATATATATATATATATCTTCCTTTACTTTGTAATCATTTTTTATTCTAGCCATTATAAGTTGCCATTGCGAACCCCTCCCTATACCCTCCGCGAGATACACAAATAATTACGTTTTCACAGTGACACAATACAAACTCGCTTAGGTGATATAGCACCTCTTTGATAAGTACCATGAATTATGTAAAACATAAATAAAGCATGACAACATAAGACACCATATACAAAAAAACACAAATTACACACACATAATATGGGGAAACTGTACCGCCTACAAACGCATTCAACCAGGTTTGTACTGCAATGATTATTTACTCTGCTTTTTTAATATCATGTTTTACGAAAGCGGTACAGTATCATAAAAGATGTACAGACCTCACCTATCCTTTGCGATGTACTCTCAGTTCTGTCATCCTCCACTGCTTACAGCGTCGTTGCGAACTTTAGAATGCTTCAAATTGTGCGACTGTTGTGCGTTTCTCCTTTGCCGGGACGATTTTAATCTGCAACACCACATCTCAATCTGCGAAGCTGCGACAACTCTCATCTGTAACTAACAGATAAGAAAGTGAGGAGGGCATTTGTAATTGATGTTCTGTCATCGTCACCATAGAGAAGGTATTCGTGCTAGATATTCAAAAGTTAAACAGACAAATATGGAGCACTGTTGTTTTTTTTGTTTTTTTGCTTTCCAACCCTGCATATGTTTCTGTCTTTCATCTTTTTTTAGCTCCAATTTGATGTATGAATAATCTAAGTTAACCAATATAATGACTCTGTTATTTGCTTGAATTAAACAGTCAATAGAAGTGACAGCTCTTCCTGCTTCTCCAATATTCCCATCGCTCATTAGCACAAATAGTTAGCATTAAACAAAAAACATCATATGAGCTCTAATTGTTTAATTTTAGCAACACAGGACTTCCTCTGGTATCTAATGCATTATAATGTTTTATAACATAATAATAATAATGTCATTGATATGAAAGTGTCATGTCTACTAAGTCAATGGGACTGGTGATTAATGTTTGCCCAGTGGGATAATAATGTCAGTAATATCAATAATATTTGGCAGTGAAATGGAGCTTGTGAAAAAAGAAGGTGAAACATATTACTATATGTAAATGTTTTATGGATATGCTCATAGATGGAGTTCAGACTGCACCCATATTGTTATTTTTTTTAAATCAATAATGGTGATGGCCCAAAGCAACATGTCAAGTATAAAATAGTGGCATGAGTTAACAAATGCAATAATTGCAAACATACTTCAAATAAACTGACAAGTGTACTGCAAAGCGCCTGCAGCTCTTCCACAAAGTTCATGAAATCAGTTGATGTAATTCATTTCTTTCCATTTTCCTGCTTATCACATCAAATAGTCATGTGTTTATTAAAACGATGCATTCAGCGGGCTGGTGTCGCGTCTGTTGTCGGAAAAGCTTTCGTTCTCGCGACGCTGGGAAATTGTGTAAAGTGTTATTTTTCGTAAGAAGCGGTTAGTTGTCTATCAGGCGAGGTCTCTGCGGACTCTGAGGACTTTTGTGTAGTCGTGAGAGTAAATTGCCGTGGAAGCCCTGAGAGTCGTCTGCAAAGAGACGGCTCACCCTGACTGGAGAGGCTGATACAGATATTACCGCTGGCTCCCCGAGAATATGACTGCTGCTGCTTCCTTCAGAGCTCCCGGGACAATAAAAGTCCAATATTATGCATGAATGTCAAACTTTAAAAGTACAGCCGTGTTCCCGTTAAAATTATCATGGTGTTGATGCAGAAACGCAGTGGATGGTAATGATACTGCTGCTGCTGCACTGTCGCTCTGTAACGTGCACGAACAGACCTTTTCCTTTATGGACACAACCCACATGTATCAAGTGAATGACTGTAGTTTCATATTTGGAATCTTCAGATGTAATAAATAGATGTTGTTACCGTGCTATTAACATCCCACCTGTTGACAGGCATACCGACTAATTGAGTTAATGACTGCAACATTTCGTTTGTAAGGCTGCTTGTTACCATCCTTATTGTATTGTATTGTTGTAGGGTACGCTCATATATCATGATCGGTGACAGCCTACCGACAGCCTCCCCTCCCTCTACTGTGACAGGAAAGCATAGCAGGTTCATGGCTATGATAAATGAACAGTGTATCCAAGTCCTTGGGTGGGGTGGGTGGGTGGGGGTGGGGGGGAGTAGTAGGCTGTTGACAGGCATACCGACTAATTGAGTTAATGACTGCAACATTTCGTTTGTAAGGCTGCTTGTTACCATCCTTATTGTATTGTATTGTTGTAGGGTATGCTCATATATCATGATCGGTGACAGCCTACCGACAGCCTCCCCTCCCTCTACTGTGACAGGAAAGCATAGCAGGTTCATGGCTATGATAAATGAACAGTGTATCCAAGTCCTTGGGTGGGGTGGGTGGGTGGGGGTGGGGGGTAGTAGTAGTAGTAGTGGTAGTCATTGGCTCCTCGGCAAGTGGAGTGATCGCATCCACATTATTCAATTTGGATGAAGTTATGGTTTTGTCCTTATACAGGCGTTCTCCTATTATTATTCTCTTGTCTCTGTTGCTACGGCAACAGAGACATAATAACCCTCCTTTGTCGTCAGAAAGATGAAGTCCATCATCATCCAGTCCTTACAATCATATGACTACATTAAAACACCCTACGCAGTATCACTGATTCGCATTCCTCCGTGTTATTTTTTCCCCTGGCCTGGTCCTCAACTAACGCGGCGACCTTTCAGCAAAGGTCACCTTCAGCGCTGTGTCATAAAACTGTCCTTAATTTGAGATAGTGCAGGTTAAAATTATCTGCTGTTAAAGCTGATAATTCATTCCCGGTCAAAGTCGGAACTGCGCCGCCAGCTAGTGGGCAATGAGAATAACCGCTAAAATAATGAGAATCGCCCGTTTATAGAGCGAATAGGTAGGAGTGGAGAAAATTAAATCTTCAAATTCAACAGTGCGCAGTTGCGAGGCCGTTTCACTGAACCAAACTGTTTGAACTTTGTTGCACTTGTTAGAATGTGACAATGGCTTCTGTGGGTTCAGAACAGAGCAGCCCTTGTGTTTAATTATCCAAAACATACAGGGCTGTGTTCTAACAACATTTCATAAATTGTTTGCCCTTATTTAAACTTATTAGCCTACTGCAAATATATTTATGAATATGAAATATCCATATATGTAACATTTATTTCATGTCCTGATCCATCCAATCATATGCTACTGTTGATATGTTCTTGGTTTTCATAGCATCCTTACGCTAACTAATGTGGACTACAGCAGGTGGCTGCATGTTTGTGTGGCATTGTGGGAAATCTGTTTTAAATTGCCTTATTTTTCCTGATGCAGAGCCCAGATACTCCAGCAAATACCCCAAATCTAAAACATCCAGGCTCCTGTGGTGGCACTAACAGTCGGAGGAGGAGTTTCACTGGGTTTATGAACTGGACACAGGTATAGAGGAATGAAATGCTTCACTTGCAGGTAGAATATGGCGATGAACAAAGCAGTACACTGATAGAACGTGTGATGATGACGATTATTATCATTGCATAAGGACATTTTTGGTGACGGGATTTGAGGACCACTTCAGGTGGATCTTTTTTTATCACTGTCGAGTGTTTAAACCCCATAAATCCACATGAGGAGGGATGATTTGAATACCGACCACGTATTCAGTGGTTCGATACGGTCTAGGTTGCATGTGAAGCAATCTTTTGCATGCATTTTATACGCTGTCTAGGAAACTCCCCCTCCGGCACTTGTTTATCGCAGTTGATGAGCCAAGGAAGCGAGATTGTCTGCTGTGCATGATGAGCACAGATCCAGAGCATCTATCGGGTCAGCACAGTTCAAAGGATTTTAGCCGCCTGACATGAGGACCGGTGACTATCACTGCTGCCCACACGCACAACATTACATTTTCACTTGACAAAAATAGAAAGATTTAACTCCCAATCTGCTTATTTTCATTTCAAACAATCCCACTTTCTTTTAGATCCATGAGTTGCTATTCCGGTGCGGATGAGAGTCTGAACCAGTGCATGAGGAGCATCTGTATTTAGATTAGTGACCTGAAGAAACTGTGCTTTTCCAATGCGGACTGGAGCTTGGGCTCTGGTAAGGACACGTGTATTACCAGTGCCCCCCTGTGAAAAGACTGCGGTACTGCTGTGACATGAATCCAGACAGTGTTTTTGCTTTTTTTCACAAATCATCTGCCCTTTTTTTTTTTCTTTTACGTTTCAAAACCAGGCTACGCCTTCCACCCTTAAACACATTTACGCTCAGGTCTTAGAGAAAGCCATCAAATATTAAAGTGGTCTATTTATGTTTAACCTCGTCTGCATGCCGTCAAGTCCACACACGGCGTGAAGTAGCATGGCCACGTGACCGCAGTCATCAGCTCACTCTAGTGACCTGATGGTTAAATAAGCTCTCCCTGTACTGTTCCTGCCACAGGCTGGAGGCACAATAATGTCAGCCGTCATACTTCAACCGCTCCCACTGTGAGAGGCAACGTGGCACAGCAGTAAACACTTGCACTGTGTCAGTGGCTGCGGGCGACACAGAAATAGTCCTCCTCTCCCAGGACCTGGCTCCTGCTCCATCTTCCGGGGTCCCTGACTCGCTAACCAAAGTAATAGCACCGACGTAACAGCCGTTAGTGGCCTTCCATTATTTTAGTCATCCATAACAACCTGCGCTTACCATATGGCAGGCGATCAATGGAAGACTGAAGAGGAAAGCTAAGGGTATGTTTAGATGTAATGGAGGGTTGTTTGTTGGTTGGTGTCGGGCTTGAGCAAGGATTTTAGACCCCTTTCAAACTATTCTGCCATTTAGAAAGAGCTCAGAGAGACGTTTGCTGGGAGAGCGAGGAAGGTTTTAGTGGTACGTGTGTGTGTGTGTGTGTGTGTGTGTATGTGTTGACCCTATGGCAAGACCAGACTGTGTGGTACACAGCTGTGCAAGTGGGTGTAGACAAAGCTGGGCACAGTAGGCAAACCCGACTGCCAGAGAGCTTCTTCAACCACCACGAACACCCTCCCCAACCCTCAACATGCAAACACACAATCCAATCCTCTGTGCCGACACAGACACACACACACATAGACACAATCAACATAACACATGCTTTAGAAGATTCGATCCAAGTCTGCCAGCCACAGCCTAAACATACGCACATACCAGCAAGCTGTGGTGATAGACTCAGCAGTCCTCAGCTCTGGGCATGTTACATGCTAATGCATTCACACCCACCCACAGCAACTGGAGAGGCAGTGCTCTTAAGTACAGTCCAATCAGTCTCTGGGCCGATAATGGCTCCATTCCAGCTTCCTGCCTTCTCTGTCTCTTTGAATACCATGTGGTTCAACGTCCCCCAAAGCTACAACAGCCCAACAATGCGGACGAGTTTTCCAAGCAGAAGTACTTAAGTTTCATTATTGTGACAGTAGAAATGAATTGACTTAATTTATTTCTGTTTCAATCGACCATTCTTTTTTTTTAAGACAGTTTCTCAGTGCCTCGCACAAATTCAAAACCACTTTATCATAACAAATAAAGAGGATATTCAGTGACAACGATTTCTCTTTTTAATTAGTAAATTGACTTTTTCTTAAAACTCTATTCTATAGTCGGAATGAGGGAGGCCTTTGACAACCCAAGACAAAGGAAGCAACAAAACAGTAGCAGTGGACATACCTCAACATCTTACAGACAACAGTGCTTTAAGGAAGAGAGACATCCAATAATATACAATGCATATAAGCAGCAAATCCCGACTCAAAGAGCGACAGCGTCCAATGCAAAGGTAACCCAGTGTAATTACTGATTGTCAAAATATTGAGTATACATTCAGAGCGTCTTTGCAGCGCACTTTGGCTGATGGGGGGTTGTGAAGCAGCATTTTAACTCCTGCCTGTAGGTGCTGGTGCAGATGGAGGTCAGTATGTCTGAATGTTCTCACTCTGCAGCTACAGTCCGGGTAGAAAATACAACCAATTTAGCTGTGATACCACTCAGGATCAATATGGCTTCATCCCCAGTAGAGCAGAGGGGCCAATCGGATGGCTGGCCAGGGAGGTCCTTAGCAAAGTGGGACAGCAAATAAAGAAGGAACAGCCTCGACGACTGACACAAGAGTGGGGGAGAGAGGACGGAAGAGCGAGTGACAGAGTGAGAGACAAGGAAACAAGGTGAAGGCAAAGGAGAGATAGCAAGAGTATAAAAGGTGAGAGAATATGAAAAGTGAAAACAAGGAGATGGAACGAAACAAACCAAAGAATATTCAAACACGATATGAAGAGACTGATGCATCTGACACTTTGTGAATTACAGAGAGCAAAAGATTTATGAATGACTGTTGAAACGGGTAAAGAGGTACAGGTATGTCCGCTTAGAAGAGGGAACCCAACGCACATTCAGTACATGTTTAAATCAGACACACAACAGAGGCTATCTACAATAAGAGGGTACAACAGTGCAATAATGATGCCGCACTGAGCTCTTGAGTCCAAAACTCACAAAAAAAATAGCAAAGCTGATAATATGGAAGGTTGTACAAAGGAAAAGCACTGATCTTGCAATATAAGAATTCTGGTATTCATGTTCATAATCTTTTTTTCCCTTATGTGTACACATGTAAATAGTAGAAATGTGTCTTTTTTTTGTACACAATTTAGAAATTCAAAAAATAAATAAATTTGCTGTGGCCTTATAATTGAATTGCATATGTGTGTTTATATATTTTATATATATTTTATATATATATATATATTCTGTTTCATATAAATAGGGATTAAACCTATGAGCTTCCAAAGCACAGACTGATGAAATCGGTTCTGTTTCCTGTGTATTCTTTCGCTACGTTTGTGCCTCTCAATCATGCTGTGCCTTCAGTCTGCATCTCTATACACAAAGTTTTGATGCTGAACTCTCCTTGGTGGTCAGAAAATGCCCATCTCCATAGTAACACAGTGTTATAAGGCCAGGAGTAATTACGAGCAAATGCTTTTTTTTTCTTTTTTTTTTGCTGAATATGAAAATAAACATGTAATAAGCTCTTGAGAGTCTGAAAAGGCATAATGTCCATTTTTCATCTTATTTTCCCCCAACATTGCCAAAACAGTGTTTGGAAATTCAAATATCCTGTCTGTGGGCACTGTTCAATTAATCTCTGAGCCGTGTTTCTTTTCACACATGACGCAGTGTTCATGGGAACAGGAAGTTGAATGTGGTTGGAAGAATGCACAATCACTCTGCATACTCTCAGAAGTCTGATTTCATTGCACCATTTGGCATTCAGTCCTTGCTTTTGTTAAGTGGCATTCTCTTCTGTAAGCACATAAGTCCACTGAGATGTAAAGCAAGAAAATAATTAACTGGCACATTTGGTAGACAGAATCCCTGGTTTATCCAATGGCTGTTCTCCTGATGAGTAACGTGTTCTGTGTGCACGTTTGGGTTTTTTTCCCTCCGTGTCGTTGTGTCTATGTCTGCGGTTCATTGTCTACAGATTATAATCCCAAATCTAAAGAGTGACTTCTTTAAAAAAAACTAACTACTAAAATCTGATTTGCAAAATTAGGCACATGGTCACAAGATATGTGAGTAAACAAAAAATCCTGAGGTTGAACTGGCCAACCTTTAAGAGCAAAGCGCTGAAGGATCCCAAACTTCTGATCTTTGATCAGATCACTGCGGTCGGAAAAGAAAACCAAAGTCTGTGGTCAAAACGGATTTAACAGTTGTTTTGATTTGATTTGTTGTTCAGCATGTATGCATGAGTCCAGCAGCCTCTGCAGGCTCTGTCTTTATCTGGATAAAGTTTGCAGGCAGTTGGACAGACAGTGGTAGCTCCTGCAGGCTTTTGATTCCCTGCTCAGGCTGCAGGGACATCTCCCCTCGCACTTCCAGCTCCTCCACGGGGGTCAAGCCCTCGCTAGGGCTGCTACTCTGGGAGGAATGTCCATTAATTAAAGTTTCACTTGCAAACTCGTGGCCCTGGCTTTCACTGGTATCAATGATCACAGTCCTGTACTGCAGCTCTGCCTCCCCTATCTCCATCTCTTCTTTCCCAAAAGTATGTGCCACCAGTGACGGATCGCCGTTCACGATCGACTGGAAGTAGCTGGGGTCCAGCATCTCCTCTTTGACCTGTAGCCCTGAGAAATCACTGGATTTGAGCACCGTGGCAATTACGGTGCCAGGCTGCTGTGCCACCATGGTCTGCCCGCAGGTGGTGTTGATGGCAACCAGACGCGGGAGACCATTGAGGTTGGAAGCTGTGGAACTAATGACTCCTGGAGGGGACGTGCAGGAGGAGGAGGTGGAGACAACGGAAGATCCCAGACTGGTGACCAGGAGCTGCTGCGGGAGACCGTCCTCCAGGCTACTGGCTCCACCTGCTAGAGAGGCTGTTTGAATGGTGAGCACATCTTTACCACCTGCCGCGTTGGAGGGCATGGTGTGCAGAATAACCCGAGGAGGGGAGGAGTGACTGGAGTCCCCGTTTGCCAGAACAGTGGTGAGGGGAACAGGCTGAAGCGAGCCAGAAGATGTCAAGACCATGGGCATTGACGTGGGAGCAGTCATAGTCCTGATAGACAGAATAAACAGAATAAATGCGGGTGTTTCTTCATCCTCTCAGACAAAGCTGTTATAATTGAATATTCAGTCTGTGTGTTTGCAAACAGACAAGGATTATTTTTTAATGGAACCCCATTGAGAAAGCTACCCAGTGCACAGCGATGATCCTCAACAGCAGAACGAATGCCCTTATTAATATAACAAACTGTGTTGTCAGCGCTATTGCAGGAATCATTATTCTCCTTGATTCCGAACAGCACAACATGTAAAAGTGCTCCGGAAAAAAGCCAGATGACTGATAACACACTAATAACACAAGCAGTGGACACGGAAAACAAAGTGAATCTGCAGTCTAGATGGAAAATTAGTAAATGCCTTAAATTATCAGATTTATACATTTGAAATGAAATTGGATAATGTCCTACAGCTTGTGCAACGGTCTGACCAAAGTAGCAAACACCAACCATTAATAAACGGTTGAGTCAGTCGTACTGCGTGAAATTCAAGGACAAGTGCTTTTCTGAAAAAAACGGTACAAGATGTGTACAAGCGCCATATCAATGTGCCACACAAATCTGTGTCTCAAATACATCTTTAGTTCTCAGAAACATTTTAGTGTTTAGGGTCAGTGATTAGGTGTCTATCTCGATGACTCCACACATAGGATAGGGTTAGATTCAGGGTTATGGTTTGGTTTGATTTACGGTTAGAGGTGTAGGCTAGAGGTTGGGGCAGGGTTAGGGGTTAGATTCAGGGTTATGGTTTGGTTTGGTTTATGGTTAGAGGTGTAGGCTAGGGGTTGGGGCAGGGTTAGGGGTTATGGTTCGGATAAGAGTTAGGCGATTCAGGTGAGGTTAGGTTAGGGCTAGGGCAGGGTTTGACATCTATCTCACTGAGCATCCCTGTGGCAGCAGGGTTAGGGTTAGCAGCTATGGTTAGGATTGGGGGTTAGGGTTATGTTTAGGTGTCTAATCTATCTTGATGACCTCCCTTTAGGGTAGAGTTAGGGTTGGGTTAGGGGCTTTGCCTAAAGGTTAGTGTAGATTTAGGGTTAGGATTTGATATGACTATTGGTACAATACATACAAAGACTATTGGTATACATGTGCAATAAACACTCTGGGTCACAATCTGTGCATATCAGTACTTTATCTGTATATAAAGTTTGTGTTAGTGTGAAAAGTGCATGCCTTGTTTGAATTATTTTTCTCTATTTCTGCATTGAGGAGGATTGTGCCTTAATTTCATTGTGCTAGTGTACATGTTACAACTGTGCTACAACATTAAAGATTTTTATCTTATCTTATACCTATCTCAATGACCGTCCTATTCTTAGGGTACAGGTTAGTTCTAGAGCTAGTTTGTTGTATCACTCATGCTGCCTCGTGGTCTCTGAGTGTTTACACTGAGAGTTTGTATGTTTTATGAGGCCCATTTTACCTTACAGCTTGTGTTGGATCTTGAACACCAGACTCTTGATTAGCTTGAAACAAATGAACAGACTGGAGGAGCTGCCCCGTGGGACCACCATTAGCATCTTGGTAGAGACATTCATCATTAGGCTCCTTCTTCATTTGCTTCATGGAGACTTGGTTTTGACCATGAGTCCTCCCGTGCCCTTTGGACCCTCCACGTACCCCAGATCTCCCATTGGCAGATCTCTGGTTACCATAGCCGGTGTTGGCATCGGAGCCCATTTCTTCATCCTCGATCACCACCAGATCAGCTGGCATCTCCTTAAACTGGTATACCAAGCGCTGTCCCTCCACTTTAGCCAGGATGCCTCTTTGATAATAATACCTGGGGCATAAAATAACAAAACTCATCATTCAAATCCAGAAAGCTTCATAAAATTTGAAACCACCATTTCAGTGAATTGTAATAAACATGTCCGTGGAATCATGTCAATGGGGCTAACTGAATGCAATGTGTCTCATCCTTATGTTTCTCGTACCTAAGAGCTCTTCCCATCGTCTCGTAGTTCATGTCGGGTTTGTTCTTGTGTTTGCCCCAAAGCTTTGACACAGCTTTGGAGTCCACGAGCTTAAAGATGCCTTTCTCTCGTTGCGTCCACTTAATGTATTTGGGACAGGTGTTTTTATCCTGCAGTAACGCCAGAAGGAATTCCCACAGGTAGATGGTGTTGCCTGCAAATTGGGGAGGGGAATTTAAACAATGTTTTTAACCATGCCCACACATTATACATTCACAATGGTGCCTAACAGTCATGTTCTACACATCTACAATATTTTGTAAATTCATTTTTGTTGTACATGTTCTAAGTCAGCTATGAGACTGCATGAGCAGCTACTCTTTTTATAATCATTAAGAGGTGTGTGTGCATGTGTGCCTTGGAAGGGAATTAATTATACCAAGCCCAGGAGTAAATTACTCTAATTTGTTAGATAGTGTGGCCAGAAGTGGTTAAAAACAGCAACACTCCCAGCAGTCACTTGAATCCCAGACAACCTGACAGGGTGATGTATATCTGTGCACCTGAACCTGACGTCTCTAGCCCCCTCCTGTTTGTGTCACACTCTATTGTGGAATCAGGTCTCACACCGAGCAGCACAAGTCTGTGTCTATCGTTACTGCACCCGTGTGCCCTCCAGCCTGCAATCACTTCTGTTTCCCAGTGAAACACTGCATTGTGAGAGGCCCTCATCCATTAACGACCAGATTCAACGCAGCTGGACTGCAGGGGTGGAGGACTGCTGTTTGCACACTCCACAAGAGGAAACAGAGCATACACAGGAGGAGGAGAGACCTTGATTTTTATTGGCTCGTTAAGGAAAAGCAGACTAGTTGGTGAGACTTACCTTTGCCCTCTTTGCTCTTCTTCTTGAGTGGCAGGTTAGGGGTGGTGATAGGGGAGCAGGGACGCACCGCTCGTGGCTTCCGCACTATGATTTAAATTGAGGGGTAGTGTGTTACACGGCAGAAGGTCACAGTGAAATCATCCAATTACTACAATACTAAAATGAGAGCACAGGAGATCACCACAAGGGTGGGGGGGGCACAGCGTTACCTTTATTTTTTTTCGGTGGCTTCAAGGGACATTTTTGGGGAATCTCATCCATAGATGAAGTGTCCTCATCATGAGACATGTCCAGAGCACTGCTGTCCATCTGGTCAGGTCTCAGTGGGGTGTATGTCAGGTCTGACTCCAGCAGAGTGCCATAGGTGTTAACTAAAAATGAATTAGAGACACAGGAACAAATATTCCAAATATAAATCATGTTGGCACAACATTGAATTTATTGTTATTGTAAGTGTAATATTGTTTTGCGTTACTCTTTCAACACTAGAATGTTAACACGTGAACATACTCATACGCTTCTCATCCAAAATGTTGTTTGGAGACTCCATGTTAAGAAGAGCTGCTGCAGCTTCGCTTGTCTCCATGCTGTCCTCTGCACCTGTGACTGTTGTTTCTGTGCAGAGACAAATATAAATTAGTCAACAGTAGGTTTCCTGAGATCTCCATCTACAGATGCTTTTAATAAACAGCCTCCAGTAGAAAAATAAGTAAAACAAGGAAGGTGAGATTTTACTTTTTTCCCCAGTATGGTCTTTAAAGCTAATGTACTGTTCCCTCATGCAATATCTTTACCTGAGAGGTCCACCCCTCCTCCCAAGATGGATGGCTCCTCCACCACATGGAGGCTGGTGTCCACCATAATGCCGTTGGGCACCTCGTCTGACTCCAGGCCTGAGTACACCTGCATCAGATCAGCTGCAGGCACCTGCTCAACAATCACCGCAGGGAAAACTGAGGGGTCATCCAGCTGAAAACAAACAGGAAACACACACACACACACAGAATGATGAGATGTTGTGACTCAGGAGCTTCCGCTGGGAGGCACAGGACAGACGGTCTTTCCAAATACATATGTCTATATGCAATAAAAACACCATTAATTTCTCCCAGATGACATCAGAATTAATGTTATAACCCGATCTGGTCTCTTCTTTTTATTACCTTGTAAAATATTGTGAATTTATACTGAATGTAAGCTAATATGGAGGAACATAGCTGGAAGAGTGCTCCTTTCTGTGGTGCTGCAGCAGTCAATAGGGACCCGCTGAAGAAGACAGGAACCAGATGTTTGATTTGGCCTACTTCTCCTGAGATGGTAATCTAATGCTCAGGAATTATATAAGACCAAATGAATGTTAATGGATCAATCATGAACTGCAGGCAAGCACCTCCTTCATCATCGTCCAAAATGTGCTTTGGGAATTGTAACCTTGCCCTCTCATTTCAGGCATGGCACAGCTCGCTGCAGGAAGGAGCAGGGGGATTGTGAGTCAAAACCACTGAACAACTGAGAGACACAACACACCTGAGAGCTCCTTCAACCCAGGCCGTGTCAAGAGCGCTCACTAGGTACCTAGTTCATGTCACAGTGAAAGACATGGGGATTTACTCAGTGCTTTGAATGAGTGTGTCATATGGTCCTCCAAAAAAAAAAAAAACAACTCTTACTCTGAAGTTTGTCTGGTTCAGGTGGAAGCAGAGGCAGAGCTGATTTAATGATGGTTTGTGTTTTATTCTAAAACGTCACCTCTGGTTACACCTAGATGCCAAACAGTGCAGTATCAACTGACTACCAGGTGATGGCAGCAGACTACACTTCAACAAATGTGCTGATCATATTAATTTTGACCATTTGACTACCAAGCAATGTTATTGATTATCTGGCTATTTGCCCTGGCTTCTGAATGTACCGTGTCCAAACTATACAGAAATAATAAAATAAAATAATAATTTGTTAATTTTAAGTGCACAGATTCATCTTAACAGCAAGTGACATTTTATAGAAACACACAGCCCAGTGCAAAAAAGGTAAACTATGTAGATCAATAAACCCACATTCTTACAGTGACAGCCAGGTTGAAGGAGTAAACCGATAAATAAAGATAAGAAAGTGCAGTAACACAGACTTGAATAAAGGCGTATCTGTCTCTTAGCACAAATGCCCATTGTTGGGGTGGACCTCGAGGCATACCAGGTGTCTGGGCCTTCAGCCGTGGGGGTTGGAAGAGGAGTCAGTGGAGGTTAACTCGACACCTCGGCTACACTTTAACTAGAAAACTAACAGACTGACTCATTATTTGAACATGGTGGTGAATGGTTAGGCCTTTTAGGCAGCATCGGCATTAATTAGCCAAAGCTGTTCAATTAGTTGACGATTGCATATACTGTCTGTGAGAATAGAGAAAGCAACAAACAAAACGACTGCGCCCCCTGTAGCTAATAAAAGAACTAGATTTTTGCTTTGACTACAGGCACTATCAATGTCTCACTGACATACGCTGGATGTTTCCCATTAAATCGCAGCCTCCAGTAGACATATTATCGGATAACTAGACAGGGAGGCTACCACATCCCCTCGTCTGGACTTAAATGATGTTTGCTGTCCTTGAGTGAGAGTCAAGTGTGTGTGTAGACAAAGACGTTTTAACTATTGGTTTGCCTGCAACAGCAGCACCTCCCACCCCCTCCCATCAAACACAGAGTCCCACACAGTTTTGCTGACCGAGCAAGAGACGGCTGAGGATGTCGTCTCCAGTTGTTTTGATGTTGCCTGGGTGCTCCTGTTGCATGCACACCGCTATTCTTTAGTGGTCATGTAAATCGGGTGCTGATTTGGCATGATGCAAGAGATTAATGAGGGAGAACAAAATATTGAAGGGTGCAAACATGTGAGAAGGTGGGGCTCTGAGGAGAACCGGTGCCAGACATGCAACAGTTTGACAACTATGTTGAACATAATAGAAGGTATTTTTCTATGGGCTTCTTCCTCTTTTTGACTGTTTGACTCTTGTTTCTAGTAGGGAAACGGGAAAGATAAGAATCAAAGTGATTTGCATTTTTGAGTTCCCCATACTGCCTTTACAGCAACGGCATCTGTGCCGTAACCCCCGCCCCCCCCAAGAAAAACTCTAATCCACGCAGCGTTTACAGAATCACAGAAGCCGTTAAAGAAGATTATTTACCGACAACATCAGTGACGCTATCACGTTTAAAAGTTGCTTGTTTACATAAAACTCTTAAACTTTTGTTTCTGTTTCTGAAGAGCTTTGTTATTTATAGTTGGATCGGAGCTGTGTTGTGTAGAACACCACAAGTTTATGTGCCACCCAGCACCCATCACATTACATAAGGCCGTTACACCTAAGAGAGCTAATTTCTTACCTAAATACCAATATAGACGGGCTAATTATTATAGACGTTGTCTATAATTTCACACTAATTTCAAAAATAAAACTTTACAACAGCCAGCAGGCACAAAATGGCCACTGTGGCGGTACGTTAACGCGTTGCTCCATTTTCGGGATATTCGTAAGACTCGGTAAATAGGGGCGTACTGCTTGCATAACAGGTTAAGTAGGTGCAGCATGGAACAAAACAGTGGTGTTGGAACAATGCAAGAGCTTTTTTCCAGTCCCTTACAAGAGGCTTTGTAACTGGTCTGTCAGGTTAGGCCTGAAACCGTGCTATTCAGGGATCCAATGACAACTCCTGATACAGGCATACAGATACTGGTGCACATAAACACAGACAGATCCACACTTATAGCTCAGCCTGCTCCACAGGATTCGGTGACGGGTCTGGGGGATGAGGTAAGTGCACGACCGGCCAGGCAATAAAAAGACAAACCGGTACAGGTCCACATCACAAACCAACAACCTATGTGTCGTAAACACATTCATTGCCAAGCCCCACCCTTTCCCTCCCACGCACCCTAACCTCTCTGCAGTTTTTTTTTCAGGCTTTCCATTTCAGCGCTCCAAAAAACGCACACTCCTCTTCCCAGACCTCCTCTCTCCTCCAGCCTCACTTCCACCTGCCTGGTTCCTCAACATGTTCCTTGAGGTAAAGATTACAGGCTCAGAGCCGCAGTTAACCCAGCCCCAGTGGGCACGCAGTTCTCTCCGTCCTGTTTTGGAATGTGTTTTGACCACGTAAATTACATCAAAACTATCATACCGTTTATGCTTAACAGCATCAAACTTTAAACCGGGGTGTTGCCAGTGTGATGTGTACCTGATTAATTTCGTCCATCCCGTTGCTGGCAAATTCAAACACCAGTTCGGTGGGCTGCACCGCGGTCGTCATGGCAGTGAAGTTCAGAGGGCAGGGAGCAGCCTAGAATATGTCGAATATGACCACTCCGCCTCTCTCTCCGCACAGACAGACTCAGCTTCACCTCGCAAAAATGGTTTCTCTACTGCTGTGTCCAACCTGGGAGGTTACTGCTCCACGAGAGAGGCCGCAAGCCACGATTCAGAGGAGTGCTGTGGCCCAGGTGGGTGCAGCCTCGTCCCTCTCTGATATAGAGGCTGGGTCCCAGGAGCATCTACACCTGGCAGAGAGAGGGAAAAGGAGAGGCGCTTAGGTCATGGACACATATTATTTTACACCACTTTAATGTGACGAACACAAATAGAGAAAAGTCATTGTGTGAAGCTATTAAAAAAAATACCAGAGCTACAAACGCCCCAAAAAGTTCGGAGCAGTGGGCTTTCAGAATGCTCAATATCATCTTGCTCTTGCTCGAAACTGCCATCTAAAATCAAATACCAGGGATTTGACACCACAACATGTAAAAGCCGCCCTCTTTTGTCTGTTTAGCACAGACCCTGAGGTGATAATTGTTATTAGGTATGGTTAATTTGTATGTTTGAGGTGTGTCCCAACAACCAGATAGCCAGAGGCAGGTTTGAGGGGGTCGGGGTGATTACGAGACCCAAGAACCACACCACCTCCCACCCCCACCCCCGCCCCCTCGTCTTTCCCACAGACCAAAGGGCTGGCAGGAGTAGACAGGTTAGTGATGGCAATGTTTATTTGCTTTGAAATGCCTGTGTGACTGATGTAGCTGCATACCAGGGCCAGTTGTATTATGGAAGGGGGTGTCAACAAATGTTGATGAAATGTAGCAATTTATTTAATCTGACAGCTAAGAGTACAGACAGAATAGAAACATGTGACCAGGTTCTTGAAAACATTACTTTGGAGATAAGGGAGGAATTATGTCTCGCTCTGTGCCAGTCAGCCAGTCTTGTTGTCTCTCTTGCTGAGTAGGACCAACGTCCATGTCTTCGTCACGAGGCACGAAACACACAAACAAACAAACAGAACTACGAGGGTGGAGCTGTGCCAGACATACACATTTACAGCAGATGCCCTCATGTGCCCCGTGTCAGGCTGGACCAAGACACCCCACGTGGGATAAGGCGAATCTGCAGCACTCGGAATCACATGGGATCACTCTGCAATTGCCCTGCCCAGCCTCAGTGCCTCACCCCAGATCTGAGGAGATACTTGGTCTAAGCCACCGGGCTTCCCTGCATCAGAGCGTCTCAGTTCCCCTTTTGAACCGCCACAGTCTGAGTTAGATTTATAGACACGAAGCTGTTAGTCAGAGCGTTTCAGCCTACGAGGCTGGACTGTGGGTCAAAGGAGGAAAAAGAATCATTGTCCAGCCATTAACGAGTTATGGGATCAGAGGACACAGGCTGTAATCAAATAATGTAATCATCATATTGAATCAAGATTTTTCTAAAAGTTTGTTTGTGTGCTGGGGTGTTTCAATGCTATGGGGTATCATGCTGTGTGAGCGTTTGGGAGTGGGAGTATTTTCTGCATCCCTCCTGTCAGTGCTCCATTGATCCGGATGGCCCAGTTGGCATGCTGCTAACAGCACACGGGAATACAAGAGAGCTAGCCATTACTCAAATGCAGCCTGCATATTATCCCCCAGCACATGACAACAGCTGCCCTGTCCCAGCACAGGGGCTGGGTTGTAACTACATGTACTACTAGAGGGAAAAAAAGGTGGGGAACTGCAAAGGGATGGGGGAGGTTCTGGGATATTAGTCAATGCATAATCATAGACAGAGCAAATAGACTGCCTGTGGCTCGTACTGGGTGGGGCCTTCTTTCAACAGAAAATATTCAAGTGTGGTTACCAGGCCAGGCATCCTGGTGCGATCTATAAAATGAAATGTGCAACTGCAGCGTCCCGTCTTTAAATCCACACAGACACATGAGTCTTATGTCAGTCTGGCCCACAACCACCCTCTGTTTGTGTAAAATCCTACTATTGCCTGCTGCTATAATGTTAACAAGCACAATGGCATAAACCTGCACTGACAAAATAATATATAAAGCTATTTATATGACGTCACATTATAGAGTTGTGATTACAGTGTGACAGGCTGCTGCCCTATTTTCAGATATTTTTAGAGCAGCAATCAAGAGTCATTTGCTAATTGTTAAATTGATTATTATGTGTTACATTAATGAATAGGCTACTAAAGGTCACATAATAATGAAAAGTTTCCAAAAGGATATTCTGAAGCCCTAGTCATTTATTATTTTCAAAACAGCTCGTTCTTTCTGCCCAATAACCCACGATGTTATGCTTGAATTTATTTTTTCTAACTGCTTGAATATCAAAAATGCTGCCATTTTCCATTTTCCATTTCAGCCCATAAGAAAACCATTAATGTGGTCATGTGACCGTGCGGTACCATGTGGTCATTATCATGTGACCGTGGTAAATTTGCGCAGCAGACTGAGGAGTATGAGGCAAACATGGGCCTACCCTCACTCGCCACAGCATGGTGACTGCCAGTCGCAATAACAACCAATTAGAGTCAGGATTCATGAACAAATGGAGTATTCCCAGAAGGCCCCACTTCCCCAGCTTTAGTCTCCTCAGCTGAGCTCATTGTTGACCATGAAAGGAGGTAATTTAAGCCAAATGAATGACTATGCAATGACTCACTCTGTATGTGGCGAGTGCAAACATTGTGAGATGCAAAAATGGGACCAAGGCAAACTTTACTTATCAGCCATTTTCAGATCTGGTTACAAATATGTAGATTTCCACTGGTGGCACGATTGTTATGCAGCGTAGTGGTGGTCACAGTGGTGTGTGATTGGACGGCACTGGGATTGCTGTTGATATTTGAAATCTTTCTCCTCCACCCACACACAGGTATAGGTGATGCTGATATGACTGGTGAAACCTGACATTGATGAAGTCTTTCTACAGTCGTTGCAGTTTCAGAACTGACAGGAGCAGTGATTTTTGTCTTTTGCCGTGCATTTACAAGAGACATTTCAGCACCACCAAAAGAGAAATCATCACATCGCAGGGGTAGTTTTTCTTGCTCAGCTACACAGAGAGACACTGACGTACAAGATGGCAGAAAATGCGGGGGTTTACCAGTGCCATGCTTTTGAATGGTTGTCAGCACGGACATGCTGTTTTTGCAGGATCCTCTGGGTTCCTGTAAAGGAAATGACTCAGTGATATGACGCTCAAACTCATTCCTGGAGGCCTGTGATAACCCCAATGTGCCTCAAAGTATCCTGGACATCATTTCTGGACAGCGGTTTAGGCATGTTTTACCCAGACGATCATTTACCAAAGCACTATCATCAACAACAAACAAGAAACACACAGAGATGGTCTTCACCAAGACTTTAGCACTATTTTGAATACGGTATTTTTTACAGCACTCTAGGTTTTACTCTCCATGCAGCGTTGCACAATACAGCATGTCTCACCATGTTTCAAACTCCAACTCCAAGTTTATTGAGCCGAATAAGGGAGTGCTTTCACTGCAATCCTGAGGCCACACCATGCGTGTGGTGATAAAACGGCAGAGACGGGCACAGAGGCAGGCAGACATGGCCTAACAGCGAGCAGCTGCAGGACACAAGGCTTCAGAAACGAGCCGAAACTCACTGTGCCCGTCTTACACTAGGAGGCATTTGGCTCTGCCACATGAAGACTGGAAAAAAGACGCGTCACTTAAAGCACAGCCTTTCAGAGGGAGAATGGAATTTAATCTCATCTCCTGCAAACTTTGTACTTTTCCACTCAAGGCTTTGGGAAAGGGCTTCATGCCCTCACGAGACAACAGTTGTTTGTGCCAAATAACATTATTAGCTAAAACAGGGTTTGGAGCCTTATTGGTTTTGTCTTTTTTCCAAAGACTAGAAGAATAAGTAGTAGTAGTAGTAGTAGTAGTAGAGTTAAAGGTTCAGAAATGTACGTCTAAGACAGTAAATGCTGCCCTGTGTCCTGCATTCGCTCTTCTAGCCTGAACTTCATTACAGCACAATGTACTGGACTTTCTTGTCTGGGGCATTCAAGAGAAACAATGGCAGCCAGAAGTAGCAGTGGCCCATATACTAACCTATGAATCTTGCAGTCACAGGAACAGCATCACTGAACAGTGGGTTTCGTTGCTTCCTGTCTGTTAAACCACACTCAGCCGTAAATGTATTCCTCTGTGTAAGCGCGGAAAGTTCTCTACTCCCCCTCCTTCCTTCTCCAACAACATGCTGTTACTCTCCTAGCTGTGACTCTTGTGATACAGGTAGCATTCACTGGATATCATGTTTTGCATTTAACACATGTCTGTGTTTAGAGCACATGGAGACCCATAAATACAGTGTATTGGCTATTACTAAAAAAGCAGACATTTTGAAAGTCAATATAGAGGAGGTTAGATTAAAGACATTCTTAGACACTGAAGTTGAATTTCTACGACCACGACAGATCTCTCAAAGCCACACCTTCCATTACAGAAATCTCATCAATACAGTGCATATAAGGTGTGCAAACAGTGACAGCATCTCACACACACACGACTAATTTGAGCATAGGTTCCTGTCATAAAGTCTCATAGGGCGAAGAGAATGATATTGGGAAACAAATTACATATCTGTACAACAACCTCACCACTACCACCCACCCAACCATACAGAGTCACAGAAAACATATGCCCTAAAGCACATACCATCTATTCATTAACAAGACATTCCAAATAATACAAATGATAAGCCTGTCCATGTCCGAAACACAATAAATTCTTGTGTTGGCTAATTCTTGTGTCGTTCCCATCTTACCAGGTGTGTAATCATTCCAAAACTTAGTTTACAGTCCACAGCAAGTTTTAACTTAACAGAAGCATCAAAAATTCTGCCTCTTACTCTTATGTAGCAACAAGCCTCATGTCACAAATAGGAACAACCACTGACGTTGTGAAAACAGGACAGGAAATTGCAGCAAAGATTTAGAAAAGATGGTTGCGACCTCAAACATCGCAGTTTGATCCGCTGTGTGTTGCTCTTAAGCTTAAATGCTTGCATTACTTCATTCAAGCATCTGGACTGTGTAAGTATAAGTACAATAAAACCAATAGAGAAAGGTGCATCATTGATGGGCAAATTGACATGTTTGTGTTCAGAATCAACACTTAAGAGCAACTCGAACAACAGGACTTCAGCAGTGCTGATTAGTCGTCTTAAGTCTGATCTTCAGGCCAATTAAAATCTACCATCAGTAATGCATGGCATTTTAAGCAGGGACAGTAACAGCCAGAGCAGGCTAAACGTGATAATCCTGCTACTGAAGGGCTCTGCATTCATTTTTGCTAATAAAAAAAAAGTTGCTGAGAAACTCCACGGATTCTAACAAACCATAACTGGATCGAAAATGATAGCCAGGGGACTCTATCCAAGGTCACTGACACTGGACCAAAAATGCCTCTCTAAAAATACATAAAATGAGGAGTGCAAACTATTTTACCACAGAAACACACAACACAACACCAAACAGTGGTATTTGTTGTGTGTCTGTCTGCTCTGCAGATCAGTATTTATTCTAATTTAGTTCATGCAGGACAGAGTCAGAGCCGCCCTGTGTGGGAGAACAGAACAGTCCCTAAAAAAACATGGACAATCCACTGTTTCGATCGGATCAAATTTGGTCACATTAAAACCTTTGAAATGGACTTTCCTCGTCATAAAACCCACTATTAATTAGCAACAATTCATTAGCAATGTAGGTGCTACAGAGAGATGCTAATGTCTGGAAAAGAGTCCAATTTGAACCATATACCACATCCGCATTATCGCATTATTCCTCAACTAAAAAACGTGGTGTCCAAAAAAGAGCTAGATAGTTAAAAAACACTGTTCTGTATTATTAACAGTCACTTTCTTATCTTGTTTCTTATCTTAAGCAATTTCTCACAGTTGTTCATGTTTGGTAACTATACTGAGCATGTGTTTGGTGTATGTACGGTATGTACGTATATACAGCCTCCTTATGTCTGTTTTCAATTACATACATTCTTTTATTTAAAATTTACAATGAGTACAGAAAAAAACATTAAAGATAAAAAATATGCAGGTCAATGTGTGTCTGTCAGTTGCCTAAAACTGCAAGGCTAATTCCTTTCTTTGAGACTTCTTTGAAATGCTTCATCGTGGGACTGTTGTTTTGGCTGCTGAGCGGGAGCAACTTGGTGCATGATGAGACTGGAAATGCTTAATTCTCTAATTTTTATACACTAACCAAAGCTTGCGTAAGTATCAGATGTCTGTATGAAATAATAAACCGTACAAACCATGAATTAAAAACATGATCACTACTATAAAGGTTCGTTCCAAAAATAAAGGACCACTGTGCAGTATAATGTGCGTGCTCATTCCCACAACTATCTCTGATGTTTACATCCATACCAATGCTAACATGTCACAGCACAGATATACTGGCAGTGGGAATAGAGGAATACCATCAGCATACCATGCTGAAATAAAAACAAGATGAAGGATGGCATTCCTAATGCTTTCTTAAACGTATACTCTGCCAGTTTCCAGTGCTGATAGCACTCGGCAGATTATGTAACTTCCCACAACAGCTAATTTTCTGAAAGGGCAGAAATTCCGCTCAGACATTATATACTGTTTGAACGCTGCCAAGATACTTTCCACACCAGCCTGGCTGCATCGAAAGGAGTGCGTCTTCAGATGGAGCAGCGGAATCTCAGGACTGTAAGTCTGAGTCAAGGCTGGGAATGGGGGACCCAGCTGTTGCAAAGGAGGCTGCATACCAAACAGGTCTGGACACAAGCAGGCTGATGTGTCCACCCACAGTCAGGCATGCAGCAATATGCAGCAGACAACACGCCTAAAGAGGGAATACAATCAAAGGGAGCTAACATAATCACACTTTTTTTCTCTTTTTTCTTGCCTTTTGAGTTTGATGACCTTCTATAATCATACTTGCCCTTTAAAACAACATGTCCTGCTTAGAGCTGCTATGTAGGTATCTTCTGAAATGGAAGCAACAAGGACACACAGAAATGCAAATGTCCTTACTTCTACAGTATGCTAATATTGTGTAAGTGCTAACATTTTCTCTGCTGGAAAAGATAAAACACTATGAAACATGCTAATTTGCAGCTTTAGCAAAGCCTCTGGTGATAACGGCAGATCAGACTCGCTTTAACAGCTAATAACAACTAAATCAGCTCTTCTCACCTGATCCCTGTAAAGCCTCATAGGCAGGACCACTCACAGCTTATCCTCTTCAAGACAGCTTATCTGATTTCACACAATTGGATAGTGGGTCAATGTGGTGTTAGGTTTCACTGGCCGATGTTTCTATCTAATCTGGAGGCCAGTAAACGTGCGCACCATTCCTGCATCTCGGGACAGAAGTGCCAAGTCATCGCCTTTCATGATGTCAGCTGCATACTTCTAATGAGGTCGGGGAAAACAAGCTGTGTGACTAAACCAACACTCCTAAACTACAGCTCGTGAAGTCATGACAAACGCTGGCATTCTTTAGGTGTTGCAGCATTTACTTGCACTTCAGTCACTTGACCTTGTCATCAGTGGTTGTAACTACTTTATGTCTGAACTGCATTAATAATGTAAAAAAAATGGAAGATTATACTAATCTTCCATTAGGTGTTTATAGAGCTCAAACACCTATTTAAAGCGGTGTTTGAGCTCTATACAGGAAGTGAAAGGACGGCCTGTTCAGTCCGGTCAATATTTGAGAAGGCTTTATGAAATCCACTTATTTACGATCGAGTGACGATGAGGAAGGTGCAGCATGGGTGCAGGAGATGAGGACAATAAACTACCTGGTTAAAGACAGATGTGCCCACACTGATTGTATAACAAAATATTATTTACTTGGTGTTATTGTTTAACCATAGATTATTACAGAGATTTGTAATAATTATATGCGGGAAGTGTGATAATAAAAAAATGGCTATTGCACTTTCAGGAAATGTTCATTAACACCCAGCTTGCGCCCGTGGTTATCTTCGCCTAAACATTACTTTTAAATAAAGAAGCCTGACAATCCGTCTCCTGAGGTGCTTGCTTTATGTTGTTCTAGCGAGAATCACAATGCAAAAACGCAAAGGTAAACAAGGAGTGTCTGTTGCTTAGGAACAGGCAGAGTGAGCGAGCTTGTAAAGTAGGCTCTGTGTTAGAAGACAGCGAGAGCAGCTGGGCCTCGCTCAGCTCAGCAAAGGCCCAGTGTGTTTGCAAGGACACATGTTGGAAACCGAGCAGGGCAGTCATAAACAGACTGAAGGGATTTTCGCTTTCGGTCTGCGCAGTAGACTGCTCAGATGGAATAAGATAAAGGATTTGATTTGGGGGAAAAAAAGGCTGAGTATTTGTACAAGCAAGGACAAAGTGACTTACTGACAAACAGGGAAATGGCATTTAACTCAGCTACATTTCAGATTGAGTTAACACTTCTTAAACTCACTAGTTAAAAGTAATTACAGCATGATATTTCATTACGTGTTTAACATGCTGATTGGTGAGCTTTAGAGGTGCTTATGGGTATATTGTTATTTCATAATAGATTTTCATCCCCCAAAAAGGCATCATCATCATCATCATGCAGGAGATGCTGCCATTTTATTCACGTGACAGCAAAGTATTAAAAGGAAAGATAGCAAAATAATAATAAATAATACATGAAATAAACAAAGCTTCTACCCTCCACAGCTGAGACCTTTCCACTCAGACAGTAGTTCAGCAGATTATTTGAATACTGGATTCATTACAGGCATGGCCAGTTTTCAGTATGAAAGCCTGCTGTTGAAGCTTTCAGACAGACACTCCACTGCAGCTGGGTGTCTGGGACGAAAGCCTTTGAAAACCATGTGGGAAATCAATTTCCCTCTGTGTCTGGGTCAGAATGCCTGTTTGTTTAAAGTGACACTGCGTTAACACCAACATGATGGTTGACAGGAGACAACGGTCCGCTCAAACTTATTTCACCAAACATGTTGCTTCTATGTTCACATCCATGTCATGGTTGGGAGCCTATTTTGCGCATGGTGTTACCTCATGCAGGGTGGAGCCCATATAATTGGAAAGAAAAACATTGCTCTGTGAGACTGGTTCCAGGCGACTGCAGTGTCTAGAGCTTGCCATTTATAACTGTCCGCTAGCTATTAGGAAAGTCGTAGATGCATCTTATTCCTGTATTTACAAATTATTTAGTCACAGATTACTGTGCTTCACACTCAGGCAGAGCTCGAGGAACTTTTTATGAGTCCATGCATGCTGCCTTTATCTGGAACAAAATGAAATTGCACCTCAAAGTTGCCTACACCCACACAGGCTTATTGAGCAACTTCACTGACAGATAAACTTCTATGACGATCACTGAATCATCAATGTTTCCATCAATCACTTGTATATTTATATAATCAACAAAAATAACAGTAATCGCAGCATTAGTAATCTAAAAATTATTATAGATGTATTATTAGAATATTTATCATATCCACTGACAAGCAGAATGGATCTCTTATTTAGACATTTCGAGGAAGCACTTTCCATCTACTTTCTCTGTAAAACAGTAGTGATGTAAGGACTACTTAGATCTTTTCCTTCAGTAAAACATTACAACCACAATTTTAATGATTTAGCTCCTCAATTTATTTTAATTATGCACATTTGGAATGTACTTTGGAGATTCACTGACTGTTGTTTTTGTAGGCAGATTCCGCACAGATGTCAAATTAATATATTAATGTCCAATATTTCCCTCAGAAATCTGGGGTAGAGATTTAATTTACCTCATACAAATACTTTTATGAGGTACATTTAATTAATATTTTCCATCACTGAGCCTGATACATATATTGAACATGCAATATCTGAACCTTTTTGGTGCCATATTAACAGGAGACTAAATGTAACCCCTGACCATAGTGGTGCACTGTATTAGCAGGAGTGTTATCAAAAGGTGTGACCTGATTTTCACATTTGAGCTCTCTCACTCCCTCTCTCACACTTTCTTTTTTCTCTCTGATATAAAAAGATATGTTCTTGGCTTTCAGCCCCATGGGAGTCTCAGATCAACAGGTCTTCTTTGAACAAAAAATTGAAAACAAGTACGGGCTAAGCTCTTATGTTTAGACAGTTTCCATGGATTTAAGGTGTTCAAGTAGATTTGTGGATTCATCTTTTACAAAGATATGGTATTTAAAACGTTGTATTTGTATGTTGTGAAAATGGGTTCAATATCTTCTCACTTAATTATACACGATCCATCACAAAATATTGAAAATAAATAAAAATTGAAAGATTTGAGCAATTCAGAAGACAAAGAAGGTTTTACAGTCACTAAAAGTCCAGTATTACATCATGTCCCCCTTCAGTTGTCTGGGAAATAAGTGTGAAGGAAAAAAAAAAATGATCATGGTTTTTCTGAAACAAATCAAGATCAAAATTTTCATGGCTAAAATGAAACGTGTCTGGATACAGAGATACTTTGTGTGTGTGTGTGTGTGTGTGCAGATGTAATGATCACAGCATTAGTTCGGCATGTACTCCAGAACAACTGGCTGCCAGTCCCAGCATGCTCCAAATATGAGACAGTTGCAACATTAGGAGAAAATTGCTCAATCAATTTAACTTTATTTATCAAGGGAGGGTTTCCTGTATGTACCTGCAGTGCATTTACACAGACAAACAAGTGGCAAGACTAAGTCTGAAGTATTTGGATATACACCGTGTGCCTTGCTCAGTGGCACCGTAACGAAGTTGACAGAGGAGAGTGTTACACATTAACTTTCCCCACCCAGATTTTCCCAGCACGGTCAAAGAAGCTCAGACTTCCAGTCACTACTTCTCCAACCTTTAGGCATCCATCCACAGCAGAGAGAAAGAGAGAGTGCTGTGGAAATTAAAATGGCAAAGAAGAAATGGAGAAACTGACATGGAAACATGATGCAAATCCATCCTTCAGTAATATAAAACAGCCCAGCGAAGCATCAGGACAGGACAGGAGCGCGGCCATTGCTTTCTCAAATTAACATTTTCCAGCCAAGTTAATGAATAGATAATGAACATAGATAAACAGGGAATATATCTACGAGTTTCCCTATTTGTCAACTCTGTGTGTCAGCTGGTTTTCTGCATGATCAAACCCTCTGGGTCTGATCTATTTGAGGTAATAAAAAAACTGATTGTGCCTGAACAATCACAACTGGATCTTTGGTTATTCTCTTAGTTGCATGTTGTTGTAACATAAACTGAAAAAAAAGCCCCATTCACTTTTGCATATCTCAGCATGCTGGGAATGCAGTAATAAACTCCACCTACTGTAACTTCTTACTCCTACTCTTCATACCGTTCTCTTGCAACGCCTCCATCATCTTCCCCAAGCCTAATGATCTAATTACAGTCTAGGACTTGTTGACTTTGTATTGAAAGAAGAGCCAACCTGACACTCCTGTCCACCCCCACTCCCTCTCATGTGTCCACACACACACACACACACACACACACACACAAAGTTTCGACAGCAGCGACAATATGAGTTCAGCCTCTGAGACAAGAGAGCCTCATTTACAATCCAAATCAGGGTGGGCACAGAGCATAATGAAAAAATTAGGTCAAATGCAAACCCATACCTACGCAACACAAGAGTCAACACAAGAGAACCCATTTACTCACTGAGTCATGTGCTGATGCTACAGCAAGCGTTAACTGCACATACACCAAGCAAGGTACTGTAAGACACCATGTTCAATACATGTAAAGATATTTATTTTGCATTTCTTATGTAATCTTCAGTTTCCTTAAGTTTCCTCTTTCAGGCCACATGAAAGTTATGTAAGACGTTACATCAACAAAATCAATCCAGAATGCCGATGAACAGATGAAACAATCACAAGCATGGGTATTATGCAAATAGCTACACAAAAAATAAACTGACCAAAATTGGATAAAAATGTTAGATCTGTACTGGTTCTGGGCTTTGTGGAGATACTGCAGCAGCATTTGAGGACTGATTTAATAGCAAGTGGGTGTGAAATGCAGCTTCAACTATACTCCGGTTTATTCAGTGCAATCGCATGTGCACTTTTGTGGACCACAAAGTGCAGAGTAGATTTCTGGTGAAACAGGAAGTGTGCTTTTATCTCTGCTGCACTGAGCAACTTTTAGAAACAGATACTTGACAGCATTACGCAGAATCGTTTAACAGGTAGTTGGAAAAAAACAGACGTTAGGGAAGGTCAGCTCACATTGGCATAAAGGAGGAACCAAAACACTGTGTTCAAACTTCTCTGTGAGCTGAGGGCCACAACCCCCTCCACCCCCACATTACAAGATGGGCAGCATTCTGTTCTCATGAACTTAAGATGTTGATGCGTGAAGCGCTGCATGATTGACTTCATGCACTAGACTGACTGAGAGCAACAGCAGCATACCTGCAGCATATTTTTCCCTCTACAAGTGCAGCGCTTAAAATAAAAGGGAAAAATAATGATGTAATAAGTCTGCAACACAGTCAAGGATAAAAACTGACATGGTGTTTAATTACTGATTACCACACCGAGTAAAATACATGTGGGCTTGGTCGAGGGGCTTGCAAAATACGGTTCCCGCCCTTGCTTCGGCACGCCATATAAGGCAACAATTCATAAAAGAATGCAATAGACACATCAGCAACAAAACATTCTAAATTATTAAAATGAACAGTAGAGCTCAATTACTTGATCTCGCTCAGTGTCGAGCTGTGTGGGGGGAAATGGTTTGATATGTGCAGCAGCATTAAAACGATTTTAACAACTGAGAACCTGACTGTTGTTTCGCTGAACAACATTTAATACCCACGCAGACGTGGAGAAAGTTAGACCAGTTAAAAAATAAATAGCTGAATATCAGCTGGAGTTGTATAACAAGTTAGTGCTCCCTTAAGAGAATTTTAATATGTCAAGAATGCTAATGAAAAGGCTACAAATAAACCAAAGATGCACCTTACAGCAACCTGCCTACGTATCTGCCTATCCATTAACAAGTACAACTGCCAAATTGACAAGTATGTTATCTTCTACAATACTCATTTAAACATTGGGTAAAATTTTCTGTACAACACGAACAAAAAAAAAATCATTGCGAAAAGTATGAAGAGTAGAGCTATTCATCACTAACCTCAAAGACACAGGACTCGGGTGACAAGGTCCATAATAGCAACCAAGTTTCGATCTTGGTAACCAATGAAAATGAAAATCAAAAATAGACAACAAAAGCAGGGAATAATCCAAGGTGCGTTAAAAAAAAAGAGAGAGAGCAGGGGTTCCTATAGTACAGGTGTGGACCGCTGGCGGCCAACACACGTCTTTCACACAGCAACAAAACAAAACCGGAGGGGCGGAAAAAAAAAGACAATGCAATGGCTGCTGTTTGAAACAGAAAAAGGAGAAGTGTAGTGAAGCAACTTGTCCTCTCCCTATGAGTCACGCAGCACTGTCGCCATTGGTAAGAGAGCCCTGAGGCAAAGAGCCTTCACCTGGCCAATCAGCAAAGAGTATTGGCCCTGAATGCAAATCCTTTCAGGTGAGTTTTACCGTGGCAGGGATTGGACGGGGCTTCGGCGGGGGAGGGGAGAAAAGAGAGGTCCAACCAGAGAGCCACACCTTGAACAACACGAAAGACGACAGACAGGTTTCTGCTGCGGAGGTGGAGGTGTAAGTAAACAGTTGGACAGGTACTTGCTTACCTTAGACTTTGACCATACAATATGGGCCAGGCACTGTGATTAAACAGCACTGCAGTAAAGTTCACTTCTCCCTGTGTTCCATTAAAACACTTACAATGACCTGTGAGTCTATTAGCTGCCATTGAGCCAGTTAAGCTGCTGACTTGTGGGGGAGTTTTTCCTCCCTGCAATAGAAAGCCCCATAAAACAACTGCTACCACTGTGGAGCAGAAAGATGTTAGTCAAATGTGTAAGACATAAGAAAAGTGCTTCACCACAAAAACCCACAATAACCCTCCTCCCATCTCTTCAAGATTCAGTGATCATGATGATCATAGACAATGCTAATGTTCCTTGTCCTCTTTTAAGAAAATTGTATTTATTTTTTTTTCTTTGAGGATTGTGTGCAGTAACGTAAATCAAGCCAAAAGAAAAACTCAAACAACTGAACATATATCATACATACATGTAACTGCATGACAAAGTTGAGTCCAGTGTACGCAGAATTAGCTGAGGCTTGATAAGCATCTTTATCAGAAGTGATACTCAAGCAAACAGGAAGTGGTGGTCTGTGGTGAGTGTTGAGTTCTCCGTCTCTTCACATTTTGACTGTGCAACGAAATTTCTACATGTTTTCCACCAACCAGCCACTGTGTAATATAGTCAACAGAAGCAAAACTCAAACCTATAAATAAAACTTGATTTAAAAATCTGTTACAAGAGAATATGATAATGATGATAATGAACCGGTACAGGACTTGGGGAGATATTTTTTGAAAATGAGCTGATTAAACCCTGTTGCGACTGCAGGGTCTGTTTGTCACAGGCCCCTAAATCACCCTCTCGATCTCCACTGAGGGCTCTCATCATCACATTAATTCTTCCTGGCCTTGGTTCAGTACAGTACAGCTCAGTCAAGAGCAGCTGTTTGCTTGAGAGCAAATTGATATCTTTGCTGTGAGGGGAAAGTAACTCCAAACAAGCTCCATTTATCACTGCCTTTGGAAATACCATCCACAACCCCCGTGGAAACTGTTGGCTTCTTCTTTTGATTTAACTCTTAAGGGTAATTCTCCGAAGGGCTGCACGAAATCCAAGATGAATGTGTAAACATACAAAAACAAACGCATGCATGTGCACAAACATGTATAACTCCTAAGTTATAAAAATGTCATATTTATAATCAGAATATAACAATATTAAGAATGTTTGGGTTGTAAAGGTAGTTTTTCATCTCAGGGTTTAATTCACCCCTATTATAGATGTTATAATCTGGAAATGTTGAACTTGACATTTTAATTTTGTTGAATTCTTAATGACTATTAAAGAAAAATGTTTAACAGAACAAGGAAGCATTTGTGCTTAGCTTGGACGGCAAACATTTAAATCCCTAAAGCACAAACTCAGCAGAGATTGTGTAATCAGGGGTGATTATGAGAATACAGTAAGGAGTAATTAATTAATAGATATCAGGGTATAGCTGGCATCAGAACAGTTAATGGCTCTACTTCAATAAACACTACAGAGTTTTTTAGGGGAACGACAAAGATGTAGCAAGAGGAACTACAGTAACACTTATGGACTGAGTATGTTCTGACTTTACACAAAATGTAATAAAACCAGGATTCATAGCAAAGATTGCAGGGTTGTAGGCAGAAATTCAGCATGAAACCAATTCAGTCATCCTCTGCTAATAAATTCACAGTCCTTCTAGTTATCTTTTGTAATACATAACCCAAACTCAGCCATATTTGCACAATAAATTACATTCACACATGGGGGGGGGGTGAAAGTGAAAATATTCAAATTACTGTTGCTTCAGAACACGTCAGTGGATCAAATTATATTCAGCCAAGAGTTTGACCAGTTTGACAGCTTTTTTCCCCATTAGGAACACACATTGTACTATGGAGCTGGTATGGTTAAGCCTTATGTCAGTAAATTCCCCTCAACCTACAGAAAGGACACTTGCTCACTGATTGTAGTAGATAATTCTCTTTCCTGACGTCAGTGTCATTCCAAGCTGCTCGATTCACATATTAACACTAGTATAATCGATAATGATGCAAAGGTTACCCAACTTCAATTCATCACGTACAAGACAATAATAAACTAACAAACATTAGTTAAGTAGGGCAAGTAGGGATGTTCAATATTGGCATTTTTACCGCTATACGATATACCAATATTGTCCAACTATTAATTTCCGATACCGATATCAACCAATACCAATATAGGCAAGGTCCCTCCCCAAAAAACTAAATAATTTCAGGTAAACCAACAAAAGTAAACAAAACAAAACAAAAGTATCTCAAAAACTGTACATCACAACTCTCATATTTTGACATTTTGAGTGAGAGGAGAAGTAGCTGAAGAGTTTCATGTATAATATGTGCATGTTGTGTAAATGTTGTGTCATTAAAAAAGTAAAAACCAATACCGATAATTTCCAATATTACATTTTAATGCAACTACTGGCTGATCTCTAATTACAAGCCTTATCACCGCCTGAATGTTTATATACAGGCCCAATTTTTTAAAACTCTACAGGGATTAGTGATCAGTGTTGTCAGTATTTTGCTTTCTATTTCCTTCCGACTTCATGACATGCTTCATGTAACAATGCCCTACAAATTTGTAGAAAATTCTGATCACTCCTTAACAAAGTATGTTGGGGGACTACGCGCTCGTAAGGCCAGACAAATATTCTGAAACAATCCTTGACAGAATGCGATATGGGAGCCGTCGGATGACGCACAGAATTATTTGAGCAGCTTGGAGGTCATCTGATGGCTGCTTCAGCCGCTCAAATACAGAACAGGGACGCTTTTGGCCACGGCTGTCAGAAGCCACTTAACAAGACTGAAGCAGATCGCACTGATACCTCCAACGAGGTCAACAAGAGGGCAGAAAGCCATGTTAATTAATCTCACTGAGATGGACGCTCAAAAAAACATCTGTCACATGTGCAAATGATTGCAAATGATGAGTATTTGGCAGCTGGTTGAGGCCCGACTTTCCAGCGCAACAATCTAGTTTGCTCAATAAGCTCACAGATCGTACCGCAATAAAAACATTATCATACTTGGACAGTGACCATCCTGAGCTGAGCCAGGATCTGAGCCAGGATCTACCATGATTCAGTGTGCTGTACGAGTTATGTCTATAGATATAACAACACAGCAGCTGTGTAAGTGCACAGCTATTCAGACGATGCTTTCAGGCTGCTGAGACGGCTCAGCCCACTCGATGTGAGTGATTCATTAGCACCTCTGAGCAGAGAATGATGCACAGACCACAGGCTTCAGCAGGTGGAGTTCATTGTGGTTCAGTTTACTGACATTACTGGGGACTAATATGTGACAAGGCTCTGCAAAGCTGAGCGACTTGTCACATCGCCACTTGTTATGTCTCCTCCTCTTATTTAAGCATACTGTTCTTCATATTAGTTAAATTAGCGGGCACATTAGTATCAAGTGTCAGATATATCACATTTAATTGTAGAGGAGATCGTCACAGCTCATGTGTCTGTGTCGAACACATCTTACAAATTGCTACATGTGAAATAAAAATAGTTTTCAACCTGGCATGCTGAGAGGACTGATATAATATATCTATTTATTAAATATTAAGATACAGGCAGCAGCTAATTAACTTAATTTACAATTAAGACTAGAAAAAGAGGAAACATTAAGTATTATATTGTGGCAGTCGATTACGACATTTGTGACAAATTGACATTGTTTTTAGTTAACTTCTGGGTGGTAGGACAACACGAACAGGAAGTGTCATTTTTTTTTTTTGCTTGTAGTTCAAGAAATTTTGATAAAAAGGGTCAAGCTGTAATAGTAGCAATTGTTATGTGTTGACCAAGCCCCATACAGACTGCAGCTCATTAAATATTAAAACCAAAAGCAGACCAACCATCCAGACCATCCACATCACACTTCTGTGGGCTATTTCTGCTACGTGCATTCAGATGCCAGCCGAAGAGATTCAATGTAACATCCAGTGACCGACTATGACACTGGATCCCATTCAGATCGATCATGAATTATCGTAAACAATGTCTACGGTCTTCAGAAGACAAACTAATTTGGGGTTAAGAGGAAGCAGGTCTGCTCCAGTCTGTACAGACAACCAACATTTCTAAGCCAAAAGTCCTAGTTTATTGGAAGCTCATTATTAATATAATGCTGTGAGGCCCTAAGACCATATTGCTCTGTCACTCAGGGCCTAGATTATAATACCCGATGGCTCCATGTAGTTGAATAATTCAACATGCCTGAGGCCGCCAGTCGTGTTCAAATGAACCCAGGAAAAAAAAAGACACAAAGTATTAATAGTAATGACTGACAAGTGCCTGTAAGACAGTGTGATGACTTGCAGGGGCAAATTCTTTGATTTGCTTACATTAGCCACGTTCATTTGTTGAAATAATGTGTTGAAAGTAAAATGAGGGGAAGAGCTCAGCATTTGGATCCAAGCAACACTGGCCGAGCTGACTCATGAAAGGCCTCCGTAAACCACTCACTACTACCTCATTAGAGGCAAAAAATGACAGGGTGAAATATCATTAAGCTCCAGTTGCAGAGTTGCAGACAAAGCCAGTTTCTATTTTTGTGCAGAACTATTTTGTGTGGCCAAACTACAGTCAGAAGAACATTACAAACCAAGCCCCTCTTTAATTTAATTATACATCCATCAGTGCTACAGCTCACTAGACTTTGTGCTTACATGGACCTCAGCGGGCGCGATAAAAATACCTAAGTAATGTGGTTAACTAATCTTATGATGGTACCATAGCAAAAACTAAATACTCTGATCTATCCCAAACTACTTATTCCTGTAGACAGTCATATACTGAGACTGCGATTGTGTGGCAGACTATGAATATTGTATCTTGATATAGTATCTGAGGGATTTCATGCTTTCAGCATTTTTGGAAAACATTTCATTTAGTGTTTAGCTTAGCTTCTTAGTAGAAAGTATTGTATATGTGTAGTACTGTATACTGTATGCTGAATAATAATAATACCCATATGCTAAAAATAGCTTCTCCTGAAAGGCTGGATTACATCATGACAATGGAAAGACTCATGAAGTACCGTGGACATAATGACTTATCCGAGTCACATGCTTGTGACACAGGCAGTGTGAGAGAGGAATGAGGTTACAGGTGGAATTTCCCTCCTCTCCCCTTTCGGTCTGACGTCATGTCAGTGGCAGAGGCTTAATCCTGCACGGACATCAAACGTGTCTGACAGGGTGATATTCACATATGAAACGACTGAGGTAGTTAACATCGGAGAACATTTAAGGAACTCAGTACACAACAGTTCCTCTGCGCGTCACCATCATAAAACTGTCCAGTACTGTGTATGTTGCTCCGTGTAAAAGAAAATCAGGAAGTTGGACAGCGATATTTCTCCTTTCACAAACTGACTGCAATGTATGTGAGTCATTTAAAGATTCAAAGATCTCATTTGATTGTTTGTTTAGTCAAGTCATATGAACATTGCCATCTTGTGGTTAAATCTAGGGAACTAAATTACACTAATTCACACCAGAGAAGAAAGAGTCCTTGTGAAAAAAGGGTGCCCTAAACGTATTAGTCAGTCATAACACAGATCTTAAGCTTGCAGGAGTTAGCAAATCGGTAAAGTTTGTGTGGAATATTAAAACTCCGGGTGAAACAATATCACATTAGCACAATATCTCTGACCACTGTTACAGGGATACGAACTGCTGAATGTCCATGGCTCTTTCAAGGCCACTCTGAGAGCTTATGTGAAATTTGAGTGCTGCTTCCTAAACAGGATAAAAGCTCGGTTCTTCTTTTTGTGTAACCGAATCAATATCCAGCGGACCCATTATGGCGGCGGGTGCATCTTGGACAGGGAGAAATGCCTGATGTCTGAGGAGTTCATTGTTACTAAAGAGATCACAGCAGAGAACAGCTCTCCATTGTTGTCGTCACGGCCATCATCGCACTCCTTATTGCTCAAACTGCTGATGGTGACATCACCGTCACAGGATAAGAAAGCTACAGGGAACTGCTTTATCCTCAGCCATGATGTCCGCATGTACACACACACACACACACACACAAACACACACAATTGAATGTAATCACTCAAAGCCTGGGCAGCGTTAAAGCTAAGGGTAAAAGAGGGGCTGAGTGTGTGGGCAGAGGCATGGCAGGATGTCTCTAAAACAACAGCACATGCTTGAAGCAAAGAAGACAACTACACACTGGACTAAATTTGGTCTTGTTCTGGATAATTGCTTTCAGCGGATTGAAGTTTCCAATTATCCACAAGCTTTTGACCATGTTCCCACCATGGGAAGACTACAGGGGAGGCCAGAGAGGGTGGGTGAAGTGTATGTGGGTCCAGCTGGTTCTGTCTCTGGTGGCCCTGACGAGCTAAAAACCAGCAACACTCCTCTTCCCTCTGCGTCATGGCCGTCCTCCCCTGAATGGAGCATCTGCAGCTGACCAATGAGAATGTGATCATCTGTCCCATGATACAAGCATCTCAGGCCAAAAATGTAAACATCTGGCAAACATTTAGACTTGCCACAAAACAGGGTTGATCAACAATAAAAACCCCCACTATGTCAGGAGTTACAGATATATATTTGTAGGGACAGTAAACAGCCATTCATATTTGTCCTCAGAAACATTTCAGTGAGTACTTGAGACATGCTTTCAAAGCAGCTGTCTCCCATTTTAGTGGATATTTTGAGTCTGCGGCCCCTTACTTTCTTACTTACTGACTCCTTACTAAGTAGCGGACATATTGTGGATTCAGATTAGCTACCATCGCCACAATATTTCTTAGCAATAAATAACACGGCTGAAAGTGATTTGAGCTCTTATTTCTTGATTAAATTACCGAAATAAATGAAAAAAAGAGTACTAATAACATAGGTTATTAGAGTTACGGTTGATATATAGTAACTACTTTTTCTGTTAAGTAAAATATACTGTTTTCAATTGTCAGCTGTAGATTACATGAGGGGTTTCCATAGTTTCCAATAATAATATTGGTGCCTGCATATGGGTCAAGACTACATTTCTGCTGAGGGAGGACAAGACGAGAAGTCTCTTTCATGTCATTAGCACAACTTTCAGGATGTTCAGCACACACCCACACATACACACATACACTGAAAGCCACAAACACCATCAGTGCAGTCACATGCCGTGTGACTGACACAAAGGGGGGGTGAGGGGGGTGAGGGGGGTCGGAGTGTTTAATGATGTGGTGGGCAGAGCAGAGCAGAGCCTCCAGGTCATGTCTCCCAGCTACTACACACCATATGGGTTCAGTCCTGTCTCTTTAGCTAAAGCCTTTAGCTCAACTTTTGACCACCAAATGTAGTCAGTCAATGTTATCTGTTGAAATTCCTGATTAATTCACACCAAAAACTACAAAAGAAGACAAAAACATGGATATGATATATTCTAACATAAACATGTAGGTAAATATTACTATTAAAGTTGCAATAAATGACGTAATAAGTATAAAAACATGCTTTTTAAAAACACTCATTTGGACCTACCTTGCTAGCTAGAAGTTATCCGCGCAGCATGTTCCTTCCCCCGGCTTGAAAGGCGCAGTAAGCGGCTTTTCCTCCTGAACCAGGGGGAGGTTAGGAAAGTACCAGGATCTCCCGGTGCCAGCTGGAGACAAAACGGTACAAGGGCAACATCGTCGCTCAGTCGCCGGGTCAGCTTCCCCCTCCCTCCCGCTGCTCTCTCTCCGGTGCTCCCTGACACAAGGTTGCAGTTTTCCTCCGACAGGGGCTGACGATGCGTGGGGAATTCCTGACAGTCACATTTTCCTGGGAAATGATTGGCCCCGACGTGGAGTCTGGATGTGGCCTGGTGCTGCTACACAGCCGGTCCGGGGAGGTCAGGACGGTGTTGAGCAATAAGGCACCGAGGGAAGACGACGGGATTAAAAGACTTTATGGGTAAAAAAAAAAAAAAGTTGTTTAGTGTCCGCGTCCCATTCCGTTGATTAAAAACAAAACAAATAAATTATGATATAAACTTCCGCTATCAGCTAACAGCACCTATGTGGATTTTTCTGGGTGATAAACAATCTGGTATCTAGGCGACAGCGAATGACGGTTAATCTTTAGTCCGCGCTCAGGTGTGGCTTTAGCCGCTACTCTGTCAACAGCTCACCGCCACCGAGTCGCTATGAGGCGGAAGTAGCTTGTAAACAACGCTCGCGGTGGAGTTCGGTTGTACCTCGTTTGCAGTTGACACAGACATATTTAGGTGGAAAACGGGAATCTTCCGGGAAGGTCCGAGCTCCTGGGAGATGAGAGCAACTGAGGTGAACTCATACGAGAGGGCGGGGTCCCGCAGATTGTCTGGAAATGATGACCACATGTTTATGAGGGCTGCGTCCAAACACTTACAGCCCAAACTCTTAGTTTGTTCTGATTTATGTGTTTATCTACGTTTGTTAGTTGCCATTAATAGGTTTAAGACGATTTGTACAAAGTAAATAAAAAAAAGTCTTTGTTCCCATACCGGGAGTCGAACCCGGGCCGCCTGGGTGAAAACCAGGAATCCTAACCGCTAGACCATATGGGACGTTGCTAATGCTGCAGATTTTTTAGTATATATCCTTTACCTACATCTTATATATTTCAGGGAAAGTCATGATATTTGATGTATTTATTTGTTTGACTTACAACATATATAACATATAGTTATAAATATATAATTATACATATATATATATATGGACGTTTTATCATATAGGGACAGTTACCTCTTCAATTACCATGGTTTGCGTCCAAAGTGAGTACATACACCGTAGAGCAGCTGTTTTGTGTGACTAGTGTGGATTTAATTTTGTATTGTATGATTGTATAAGTGTATAATTTAATAACGCCCCTATAAAAAATGAAAAATTAACCTTATTATTTCCATTTGCTTTTTATGTGTTCACCCGTGTACTGTTTAATATACTGCTGTTGAAACTGAGAAGACATAGGTTGGACTCTAGTGATTTTGTGATTCAGAAATACAAAACGACAATGGTACATTCAAACGATGCAGGACTCAAATGTTTGTGCACAAATTTATATTTATGTAAAATGTTGGTCATTGTGATGCATCAGCCATATCTCATTCTATGGCTTTATGGTATCTGCTGTGTGCTTAATTCAGTAAACAAGGGTGCTAGGTACCATCTAGTGGTCGTTATTGTATACTTGAATATAGGATGTCAGCCATAAATACCTTGTTTCTACCCGTCAAGGTTTTCTTAAAGTGGCGAATTAACTGTGGACTGGAGTAATCGAAAAAAATGTCAAAGACGAAAATTAATATTCAGACGAAAACTGGGATTAACCCATGAAATCATAAGAAATAATGTCGTGTTCAAAGAGAACTAAATGTGGGTTGCTAAACATATGACGTAATTTTCGCCGGAATGATACAAGTGTACAGAGGGGTTATCTACATGACATAAAATGTTTAGCTCCATTTAAAATGCGCTCAAACTTATCACAACTGTAAAACTGTATGTTTGAATGCACAATGTTCAGCTGTACTGTTAGTTTGTGTTTACATACCTATACCTTACAACAATTAAGAGCTGCACGGCTTTTATGTCCCCTTTTTAGTGTAAGTGGTAGCGCCCTTAGACTAGCAGAGGCAGCCAATTATTTGACAAACTAGCAATCGTCGGCTAGCCAGCTAAGAGTTTAACTAGTATACAAAAAATAAAACACTTTTTCTAAAACTTGACCCGCGTAGGTTTATGCCAAGGAGTTCGCTTTGTGTGTAAACAGGATGTCAACTCCAGCCCGACGACGTTTAATGAGAGATTTTAAACGGTAAGCGAAAAGAAAACAACATAGAAGTGGCTGTGGCCAGCGTTAGCGACCTTAGATTAGCATGTCAGAGTTAGCCTAAATGGCATTTAAAATTACAGCGCCATCGAATATCAGCACACACTTAAAAGGGTGGAAGGTTATAATTGTAGTTTATGTCTTCATAGCGGGTACATATTAATGTTTATAGTGCGTAAAATACAGTGAGTGACAATAGAAAATTGTTAACATTTCTTGTAGCTTGGCAGCCAGTATCAACGATATGTTGTGCAACTTAATGTCGTTTTTCTTAGTTTCTTAAACTGTTTACCATTGTGCAAAGCCTGATCAATTGTCCTCTAGCATTTGACGACACTGCTCAAGGCTGTGCTTAAATGTATACCTACATATGTATATGTATATATGTGATACCTGTGGGCTGCAGCGGTAATTAAGGATGCAGGTCAAGTCACTGGACAGATGGGCCTTCACTGCCAGACGAAACGTTTGTTTAATTGTCCTAATACAGACCGACCCAAGAAGCTTCTGTCCCCAGGCCTTCACAGATCAAGTCTGAGGATAAGCAACCGTCTGCCATACAGTGACTTAACTCTTGCAGAGACACTGTATCAGGGATAAGAAACAGCCATGTGTCACAGCAGACTGTGCAAAGTATGCCCCTACTCAACAGTGCTCATGGTCCAAGACCTAGTCCTGGTTTGTCCACTGTAAAACTCAGTAACACTGTTTTTTTGACAGTACTAAATCATTATCAAGCAGGCCAAAACAACATAATTTTACCACTTTGCAATATTGCTTTAGTATGACTGAAGCCTCAGCAGAGGCTGAGTCAGTATGTGTAATAATATTGGTTGTATATATATATTTATATATGTAATGTCATGTCATGTCCACACTCATCTTCATTTTGTAATCCATCTGTGGTTCTACTGCACCTTTTAGACTGCAAGAGGATCCTCCAGCCGGAGTAAGTGGGGCCCCATCAGAAAACAATATCATGGTTTGGAATGCTGTCATTTTTGGGTAAGTTAACTTGATTTCTCAAACACTAGGAAGGACATTAGGACATAGTGTTTATTTACAATATGTAGTTTGTAGAACGAGTCACTTTTTGTTTTTAATACTAAACCATAAAGTTCCAGTGTATTTCAGCAGGTACTGTGAGAATTTTAAATACAAATCTATTGGAGCTTTTTGCAAGTTTGATTCATAACCAGACTGTTTCTTGTGTTTTAGGCCGGAAGGAACACCTTTTGAAGATGGTAGGTCTTCGCTCAAGCTCTTTACATCCAAAAATTTTTTTTCCAACTCAGCTATGACACTAATTCACTAAATATTTGTAGGGACTTTAAGTACTAGGTTTTGCAATTGAACATTCACTTCATATAAAGCCATTTAATGACACTTTCAGGAACCTTCAAGCTTACTATTGAATTCACAGAGGAATATCCAAACAAACCTCCAACAGTGCGATTTGTCTCTAAAATGTTTCATCCAAATGGTATGTACTGCAAGGCCTGATATGTCAATGACTCTTACAGAAACAAAAATTTTATTGCTAGGTTTCTTTGTTTATTCCAGAAAAATGTCTTCTGAATAACATCTTTACATTTTGTTTCATGTCTCAGTGTATGCAGACGGAAGCATATGCTTAGATATACTTCAAAATCGTTGGAGTCCGACCTATGATGTCTCTTCAATCTTAACTTCAATACAGGTATTTTAACACTGCAACATACAGATAAATACAGTGTAGTGACAAATGAAATATAGCCATAGTATCCAAAGTGGTTTATAATGTGATGACTGTCCAGATCTCAAACTACAGACCCCGTCTACAAACGGATTAGAAACTAATTGATGATTTCTTTTGTATATTTTAAGTCTTTACTGGATGAGCCGAACCCAAACAGTCCAGCCAATAGCCAGGCAGCACAGCTGTACCAGGAAAACAAGCGGGAGTATGAGAAGAGGGTTTCTGCTATTGTTGAACAGAGTTGGCGTGACTGTTGACCCATGTTAATGTTTGAATGTCAAAGTATGAATAGTCTCTGGCCCAGAATCAAGAAATCACTGATCAAGAAAGCATCAGATCTCACAGAATTAAAATGATACAACTTAAAATCTTTCACAATATATTTGTCCCATAACTGTTGCTAAGTTTGTATGCTGTTGTGTTGTGGCATTCACTCCTGCCGAATGCTATTCTTGGGCAATAGTGTATGTTTGTCAAAAGTTAATGTACCTTGTTATATCTGGGTTACTTGCTACATGCCCGAAGTGTTTTCTTTTTTAAAAGTAACAATGGTGTCTCGGTTGTCACTTTTCTACCTGTTGTTTTTAAACCGGCTGGATGATACGTGACAGATAATTAGATATGCTTGTTGTGTGGTTTGCAGTGTACATACCACAAGTTCATGTTACCCAAAAAAACAAAGCAGTTCATGGGTTTTTTCCTCCTGTTTCGATGAATTCACTCCTCTTTGGTTTTCTTTCTTTATGCCTCCTGAAAGCCTTTTACTGTGACAGATAATTAACCTGGTGTTGAAATCCATCCCTCTAACAAGTCATCAGCTCAACAGATGCCTTTCTCTCAACACTTAAACAAGAGATGTAGTGCCCCTCAAGGGCACTAAACTTTGTTTCACGCAGTTTCATGATGCTGACATTTTTATGCTATTTTACAATCTTGCAAATCAGCTGTCATAATAAGCTGATTATATTGTTAAACAGGATGATGTCTGTTTTCAGAATATAAAACTTTGCACTGGTAACCCATGTAACAAACTGTACATTTTCTTGTAAATAAAATAAATATTCATTAATTGTCTTTTCTGTTTGAAACACTCTGTTTTTAAACAGACATCAAGTTAAGCCCGTTGATCAGTTGTCATTTATTTAGATGTGACAGCTGTGAAAACAAGCAGACAAGTTAACTGCACTCACATAACCAACACATCTGACATTTAACAGGGATCACAGCTTACAGTTTCCATGTGAAAGTTTTCACATTATGGTTGCAGCTTGTACTTGTACAACAATCTCCAGATGTTGAAGGAGTGAATGACATTGCAGGTATTGCTGAATAGTAATAATCACTACAGTGAGACTGGTATGAGCACCTAGCTACTGTTTATGATAATGCCTCTCTAATCCTTGTCTTTCATGAGTCAACTGTTCAGTGTTCACAAGCAGTAAAAAGCTGAATATTCTTCCTGGTTCCTTGTATGGACACAAAACAAGTTTTGATGACAAAAACATTGTAGTCAACATTATAATACCTGAAATGACTGGAAAATCATCAGGACATGGTACAACAGAGCACTCAACACAATCGTGTGCAAAAGTGAGACAAGAATAGGATGTGGAATGGCAGGAGACACAAAAGACTTATCCTATAGCTCCTGCTAAAGCTAAAATACATTTCATGGCAAAGGAATGCAGAAACCACAGGTGATACCTGAAAGATTCTCACTTGTTACTGTGTGTTGGTAAATTTCTCACAAATATAAACAAAGCAGTTACACTAAAATGTGATTTGCTCTGAAGTCCAAGCCAATGACACATTTTTGATTTGCATGCAAATTAGTGAGAGGCCTGAGGTTTCACAAGCTCGTATCGTCCCACCTGTCCTTCCTGCAAAAGCTGACCAATGAGCTGGTCTTTGTGTACTTTGCGACTGACAATAAGGAACCGTTGCCGACCCTGCCCATATGACTTGCTTCGTAGGCCATATTTCTGAGATATCTGGTGGATCTGTTTGCGTTCATCGTTGGTGAGGTCAGTGGAGAAGCGGAGGTCGTCCTGGCGGTCCGAACTGGCATAGTTGCGAATGATGTCCTCGATATCACGCTTGCTCAGCTGATTTCCAGTTTTGTCCATGTCCATACCCAACCCTTCTCTAGAAAACTGCTCCTTCACTCTAATTGGTTCTGCAATTCCTTCGCCATCTCGGCCCAGACCACCACCTTTCCAGCCCATTTTGCGGAGCAGCTGGTTACCAATGTTGTCTTCTTTTATCTCCTGTCTTGTGGCCTCCTCACCAGAACGAGCCAGAATCTGTGACCGGGATATGGCATCGCTGTGCCCCTCCTTTCTTAAGTTGGATTTGACCACCGCCTGCGTCTGTTTCAATGTGGCCAGAGCCTCAGTTGCTGCAATGTGCTTCACTAATTTCTTGAACCCAATCCCTGCTGCCACATACTGCCCTTCTAAGTAAACTTCACACCTCCAGCGATGATCAGGCAGGACAGAAAACTTGTAATCAGCAGTCACTTTATTAAATTGTGCTGTGTCATTAATGATGCAAATAGCATTGTCAGAATTTTCCAGGATAACCAACTCACTCAGATCCTTCTTTCTGCAGATCTGTTGTCCAAAGCGTCCACCAGGATCTGATTGGTTATTTCCTCTGGAGTATTGTGATTGTTGTTGCTGGTGATGCTGTTGTTGCTGCTGCTGCTGCTGTTGTCGCTGAGCCTGGTTCATGCGAAGTTTTCTCACTGCCTCTGCAGCTGCTGCATGTTTTGAAATCTTTTTAGTGCCTGTTGCCTGTGCCACCAGCTCATCCTGCAAATAGACACTGCACAGCCAAGCAGTGTTATTGGGGAGGATTTCAAACTTATAATCTATCTTCATGCGATTAAAAGCTGCAGAGTTGTTGAGAATGCAGATGGCATCATGGGCATTGTCCATAACCACAAACTCTGTCCAGTGCTTCCGTTTGTCAGGCTCATATTGGCCTTTAGAGCTGGGTGTTGGTTTATCCTCTGGGTTGCGGAGTGCAGGTAAAAAGGCAGGGGTTGGGCTGTGCATCTGGCATACAACTATATCATTTACAGTTGAGTGTCTGTACTTGCGCTGCACAACACGAACTTCAACTGGTTTTATGAAAAGTTTTACAGCCTGCTCAGAGGCTCGGTCCCTCGCTCCGTTTTTACTGCCAGAGTAACCAGTAGCGAGATACACACCCTGACATCTCAGTTCACAGGCATAACCGTCTGTTGGCACTTTCCTGTTCTTCGGTAGGTCAGCCTGAGGAATGTCCTTCAGGTTGACATAAATATACTCGGGGTTGGTCTTGCATGCCTGAATGCTGCGGCTCAACATGAAATTATAGTTTGGCGAGTCACTTCCAGTCACATACATAGGGTCCCTGGAAGCAACAGCCAATGCGGATGCTACACTCGCAATCAGCCTTTGTTTATCATCTAATGTTGACTGAGATATAGGAAGCGGCTGCGATGAAGAGCCCAACAGAGATGTGGTAGGACTGCTCCTACCCGGGCTGTTGTAGACTCTGCTGAACGGCCTGCTTGATGAAGGCCGGTCTTGATAACTGTAGCCTAAACCCTGACGCCCTGAATCCCATCCCCCAGCTCTCCCTGCTCCCCCATATCCGTTATACCTGTGGGGCTGAGAATAGCAGTCTGAATTTCGAAAGGAATGGGCTTCATACTTGGCAGTGTAGTCCTGCTGTGTTTTTGCCATGAAATTTGTAGTGGACCCACGTCCTCCATAACCTAAGCCACTTGTACTTCCTACAGAAATCTCTCTGTCTCTGTCTCTATGGGAACCCCAGTAGTCAGAGCTGTACGATGGCACTCTGTCAAAAGCAGACCGTAGGGAGGAGGAGCCCTGCGCTCTGCCTGTGCTGCTGTAGGTGGGGTGCTCAGAGTCCCATTGTCTCACACCATATGACTCACTCCTTCTGTGCTCCTTATCGTTCTCCTTCTCATCAGTGCCATTTCCACCACTGTTTCCACTGCTGACAAAGTGAACAGGCTCAAATCGAGGTCTGGAACCAAACTTTGAAACCGGCATTTTCCTCATGGGCTCGTCTCCTGCAATGACAAATGTAAACATCTGGATTAGAGCAAGAACGACATGACAGAAGCTCCAATGATTTCTTGGAACTGGGTGTAATGACGGAAATTAATGGCTAAAATTCCGAAAACAGGCAGGCAGATAAGTGAAATGAGCACTGATGATAATAAACAGACAGCACTTGCCTCCACAGTCTACTCACTTAAGTTTACTTATATTTAGTAAAAATCCTCATTCCTTGCGTGGAATAGTTTTGTGAAACTGTGTTAAAGGTGTGCGTTTAAGAAAAAGAAAATGGTATATACATTTTTTTCTTGGCACACTGGTTTATATCTATTTCACAACACAGTCCAGATCAACACTTACTTCCATCAGAAGAAATATGTCTCTTTTTTGCTTCAGAGCTAGGACAGGGGTCAAAGGAGGGCATTTCGACAGTGTCAGTCCCTTCTGCCATCACCAACACCGTCCAAATCAGATCCAGGCCATACCTGTTATTAATACCAAAGATACAGGTCAGACAATCAGTGAATGGACGTGGATCATGTGTGATTACTGCTAGCTGCCCAAAGAGGCTAAAAACATTCCCTGGAAAACAAGTGCCACCTGTTTGCAGGGTGCAGTGGCTAAACACACTAGTGTCTGGACCACATGTTTTACCACACTGCTACATATTTACTGGATATGAAGTAAACAGATGGAGAGTCAGTTGGATTTCGTGCAAACAGCAAGCCTGGACAAAGTGACGCAGCAGGCCGACTGGATCCGTCTCTCACAACAAACACTTCCTAACAAGCGGAACATTTACAACTTTACTAAACCCATTCTTACCTTACGGTGTAGCCTTGCGTCTGATTTGTATCACTGTGCGTTGACTGAAGAAGCGGTATTGTGTATTTAAATGTTTATGGTTGTTGCTGTCGTGCTAACCTAGCCTGGCGTCTGCTAGCGTAAGCCAACAGTTAGCATCTAGCTAACCTGAGAAACAACAGTTTGCCCATTGCGTTTTGTATCTGAATTCGCCTTTTTTTCAGCGACCAACTGCACAGATTCATGTCCGTCAACGAGACGCTCAGCCACGGGCAGCTGGAACCCGCGTGGAGACATCTACACCCATTCAGCTGTTTAATGAAGCAACCATTTTCTGCTCCGGTGACGGTAAAATCATGGCGTCTGACACTGCACTGACCCAGAATGCATTGCTGCCGGTGCGTTCGGACCATTCAGAAACAGCAGGCTGCTGTTGGTGAGCTACACGTCAGTAATACGAACATGTGCTGTACACAACGACACCAAGTAAACACGCTCCCGCAACAATATGCCAAATATTATTTACTAACAATGGAGCTGGAGCATCACCGGAGTAACTGAATCCGTGGGGAGCCGCACAGCTTGAGGAGCATGTTTACATTTTTAAATTATTTTAACTTTTTTCGTACTAACTTGACACGCCTGATTCAAGAAACATTCGTAACTTCAGGAAAGTGTGTAAATATCACGGTGAGCAGGCGAATATTGCCTCCGCGCGCGCACGGGTACGCCCCAGCAATACCATATAAGGCTACGCTGAACACACTCTATGATGTGTGTGTGTTTGTATGTGTTTGTAACAACAAAAACAACAAAACAAGCAAACAAAACAATAAAAGGATGAAATATATAAACAATGTTCACAATGAACAATGATCTGACAACACAAAAGCTCAGCACGTCTGTTTTTTTTATTGAAAATGTACATCAATGGAATCAAATTAAAGGAAGATTCTGAATGATTTGCAGTATGGGAGAGTTTTTTGTCTACAAGAGGTGAGGACTGATACTAGAAAAATGTATGGCAATGTCTGACACCAAAATGTTACTTTACACTCAGAGACACATCCAAAGATCATAGGTAATAAACAACAAGTTTCCACTTCAATACACAAAATATATCCTTATAAATTATATAAATGCATGAGTATTTTTTTCTATACTCCTATCTGGGATTCAGTTTAACTTCACTTTATTTTAATATTTGGCAAAATGGGAACTGAACTCAAAGGAAAGAGCAAATATACATTAATAATTTGCACCATTTTGAAGAAAACATCAATGGAGTTATAACAGACTCAAAACGGAGTTGTAAGAGAATAAAACAAGCAGGCCAATGATCACCGCGGTAACAAAATAAATAGATGCATGCAAACTATAATATAGGCCTGTGAGTATTAAAGCACAGTGTGTAATTAAAGGCCATGACATGTGATCTCGATGGTATTCAACAGTGACATGTAAACAGGGCACCATAAAATGAAGTGCTAAGTGTAAATATTGCTTTGGCTTTAACATGATCTGGACTTGATTAATTCTGCTGTTCAATTTCAGTTTTGGGAAAACCTGGACGCATATTTTTAACTGGCGTCTGGACTAGAGTAAAGAAAGCAACATGTTCAACACTCGTTGTACTGTATTTTATAATGCATTAAACATAGTGCATTAAGTGCTTATTTATCATTTTTTGCAGTCTTACAGTAGCATTTAATTCTAATGTGCAGTTGATATTAAGAATCCTGCCAAGATGAGTGCATAGTGTAGGTCATTGCAATTTTACTTAAAAGTCTTCAAGTTATGTAAATGTGTAAACTTCTGATGACTTCTATGAACTACAAAAGTCACTCTTATTTACATTAAGACATAATCGCAGATTTAAACTGTCCCCGGTTCCCAACCTGGTCTGGTTTATAGCTTCGTTCTGTGTCAGAAATACCATGCGAGTCCACATAAGGCCATGTTAAACAAAAAGGAGATGAGATGGGGGCGAAAGTATAAACAGGTTGATACGGCAAGAAAAACAGGAAGAGGTAAAGGTTGCTTAGTTCTGGCTGAAGTTGCAATCCCCTCTTCATGTGGCATCAAGACAGATTAAAAGAAGCTGAAGAGACAAGAAAGACAGAAAGCAGGCAGTTAGGGGAGTTGGCAAAGGAGAAATGTTTGCAAAGATACAAAGATTCACATATCAGTGAGAAAATTGATCATGAATACAAGATCAGGCAGTAAAAACCCTGTGATTGTAAAGTTATTCAGACAATACGTTAGATGTGAATCATAAAATACTGTGCCCACATCCTGTAAACGTGTGCCAGTTCCACACAAATATACTCAAATGTGTCTCATCATCTCCACAACAACACAAGTGGGAAAAGTTGTTAGTCACATTGAAAAAAAAAAGTATGTGCATTTGCATAAGACAAGGCATAAAAGCAAGAATTAGATCACCCAAGCCCAAGGTGAGGTTAGAGAAGCAGTGAGACACCAATACACATTAACCAATATTATAGCAGGAGCAGGTAATAATAAGAAACCCTGAAGGATGGGGTCCACAAAGCCTCTGATCACAACCCACAAAGGCTGGTCCCTTAGCAAAGGTTGAGGGTTGAGGACCTACTCAGTGCAGAGCCAGGGATTACTGCAAAGGAAAGTGAAACCACAGACCAGTGAAAAGGAGCATAGGAGGAGGGAACGGCTCTAGTCTAGATGTATTCTGGCCCTGATAATGGCTTTAATCCAAGATATTTTTGTCTTCCACATGATAATAAAAGCTGTTTTGAACCTTGAAGTGGTAAGAAAATAAACGTTAAGAGAATGAAAGATGCCCCAACATCAAGACATAAACATACCTGAACGTTCTCAATTCATGTAGCCAAGACTAAAAATAATAAAGTGGACTTTGACATGTTAATCAAAGCTGTAAGGAAACTTTTTCTCTAAAAATAAAGTATGAGTGAAGGGAGGGAATAGCACAGCATATTGGCATCAACATCCATTCACTGCAAAATACCTTAAATTGATTTAAGCACCTAATTTACATATTTATCATAAACAATGATTATGGCCACAGCTGTAACTTTTGGTGAAAAATTGGCCTTTATTTTCTTTTGAGATAATTATTTATGAGCAACACTGATACAAACAACACTAGTCCCTGCAGGACAACGGACATCAAGATGAATGACTTTTTGAATGTGCCTTCATAGGAAGCAAAGTAAAAAAGAAAGTTACAATTGCACTGACAACATTAATATATATCGATATGGATACTTAAAAAAACATCACATCTGTGCATTAAGAAAAGTGCAAATGTGAAAGCCAGTACAAATATGCACATTACACATGACAATGAATGAGGTAAGGGAGAAGTGGCAAAGAGATTAGGTTCACATTTACTCATGCAGCAGGCTAAAGTAAAACATCATCAGCAAAAGGGATACATACCAAAATAGAAAAGTATATCTCCAATTCAAATTTATTTGAATTTATTTATTCAAATCTATTATCTAATTTTTTGTCTACAACAGTGTAAACTTGTATGGCTGAGGTAATAACCAGTGACACCATGTCAGCAAATATTAAAGGTTTTAGTATTCATTATCTTTCTCTCTGAATGCAATCTTTTACCGTCAACCATTTCTATGCAGGAGTTTGAATATACACACAACGGTAAGCTTATAAAATGACGAATCACTTAGCTGAAGATGCATCAGGCTTATATAACAACTTAATGGCTTAATGCATTCATGTGTCAGACCTCCATCATTTTAAGTCTTCCTTCACTGTAATCAATGGCAGGTCTTTGACCGCAGATACATGCACTCTGATTTCCCAGCGGCTGATGTTTCTCTTTAGACCCTGTACATCTGCCCATTACAACAGTGGTCATGTATGTTAATATTTAAAAAAGCTCACTCCATCATGCAAAGGCTCACCAAATAAAAAACAAACACGGAATGCATTTTTTGTCAATGTGTATAAAATTACATGCTGAATAACGGCTTGTACAAACCAAATAACACAAGCGTCATTCAGCAAAGACAAGTGATGTAAAACAGAGAAATGGCCAGCGTCTTCCACAGGGCAGGGTGCAGGGGTGAATGGGGTGAATTACGGGGGATGTAAGGGTGGGGAGGGGGTACAGTAAAGGATGATGGGGTGGGAACTCATTCACAGCAGGATGGCCAAGGGAGCACTTTTTCTACAGGGATCCTAAGCTGGAAATGAGAGAGAATGGTTGTTATTTCTTTCTTTCAGTTAAAACACGATCACGACAGACTCTATTTCACATCAGTGGCATCACATCAACATTAGTGAGCAGATGCTATTCAGAGAATACAGAAGTGAGGCTGCATGTGGAGTAACCCATGTCTCTGGATCACATTAAAAATGTATATGTATTTTAATTTTTAAAGGTTTAATGCCACCGCTGAACTTCATGCAGTTTGTCTGATTGGCTTTCTCGCTGCTCAGTATCATCAAACAGCTTGTTTTCATCTGTTCTAACAGTCTGAAGCTGCTTGATGAGGTTACAGATTGCGAGACAGATGTTTTCCTTCCAACCTCCCCAGTGTTAGTGAGTCTTAACAACATCTCTCTGTGGATTTCCCTTTTGTATCCACTGAAGAGGGGGGAGAAGGCAGAAGGGGTCGTCATATGGCTGTGAGATCAACAAAACATGTCATCTCTATAAACAGAGATGGGCCCTGAGGCTGTATGCTGCTCCAGTGTGACCCGTTAGTCTCAGTTCTGCCTTGAATGGCTCTTTGTGCAAAGCATAAACTGGTGGCGAAGGACTTGGGAGAGTCACAAAAAGGATACTGTTCTGGATTTAGGGAGGCAGATGGGGCAGTGCATCAAATGCCTGTTTGGGGATCTAATAAAGTGGTTGATTTAGAAGCTGGCACAGGGACAGTAAACAGTGCCAGCTCAAAAATGTGATAGACACAAACATTAACTGTTATTTTTTTTCTGTATCTCACAAGACAACACTCATTTCTGTGCCACATCAGATCCAAAATCCAAGTGGCAAATTAAAAGCATATTAATTTTTGATAATTAAATGTGATTTCTAATTTGTTATTAATATTTCTTAATTTAAACAAATTCAACATATTAAGACTTTGTATAATTATCCTTATTCACACAGATATTTGTTTTTCTTTGGTGGTGTAACTGAAAAAGGCCGTCTTACCGGAAAAGGTGCCTCATGCAGCATGCAGCAAGTGTGGGAGGAGTTAACTGGAAAAGATTACGGATGTAGCATAGGTGACACATGCACTCACAGGACAGATTCACATCTAAACAAGCAGTAATCAATAACTGTGTCTGCCTGTGGGCTGAGGAAAACAATGACTTTGACCTGAAGGTTAGAAGACAAATTCACATTGTTATTATTCAGTTAACATTTGTGCAAGTCCTCGATTTAATCAGTGACCCCTAGACAAAGCAAAAGTTGTACAGCTACTCCTTTGGGAAGAGAAACCTTCCAGGCAGAGCTCATCAAGAAAAGAGGCTGTCAGCAAAACAGGGACTGGCAGGGAAGAAAATAAAGCAACAAAAACCTTCTCAGTGCAAGTGTCTTCTTCCTTTTCTAACAGGCACGGAGTCATTTCAGCTTCAACACACAACCAAAAGTTCATTATCAACATGAAGGGACCCACAACGTCAGCAGCACATTGCAAGCTTACATAAACACATCTGGCTGGAAACATAACCTCCTGTACAGCCAGGGCTTTAAAATCTATTTACATCAACAGTTTCAAGGGAAAAGCAGAAATAATGTCAGATATAACAAGAGGAGAGTTTATACTGATACATTACGCCAGGCTTTTGGCTTTTGAGAATATCACAGGAATGAAGGAGGAAGAAAATTGCCCATCAGTTTCCACAGTACAATTGAAACAAAATAAACTTAATCTTTCAGCTCATTTTCTAATGAAACCAATCAGTAATTAGAGTTGTGATCAATTTCTTTAGAAAAAAGCTATTGGCAGGATCTGATTACACGATCCACTTTGCGTAGGGCATTACCAGCATTAATTACAGAGAGGGCTAATTTTAGACTGGAATTCACTCTGTTGACAGATGGCTACTATTAAACTATTTAGATAAGGACTGTTTGTCAGTATCTCGATACTCCCCCTCCTTTGTCTTATTCTTCCTCAGTGGCAATGGACTATGTGTTCCCGTTTAGCCATGTTTGCATGAAATTTTGTGTTTACTCTATTTACTGCTATTATATAGTCATAGGAATTGCAGGACTAGTCAGAGCCTGAATCTACTCTGAGGATATTAGTGGCACAGACCACAATCTACCACTGTCTACAGCAAATGTTCTGAGACCTGACTGTATACACCAGGAGTTTATGTTTTTGTTAAAGGTATGATGAACGACATATGGAACAAAATGGCTTGTAAATTTGTATCCATTTACTGATGTAAAGACAAACATAAAATCTTGAAAGGCCATTTGAACAGTGTTCAAATATGCATTTGCAGATACATCCTAAAGTAATGTTTTAGTATGTATGACTGTATTCAGGATCTAAGGATAAAGACACAGGGGGAAGAAAACAGTACTTACTTTTTCCTCTCTTTGTCCCTCTTGAGTGTGGTGGAGCCCCCTGCCTGCTGAGCTTGATTCTGCAGGAGCTCTGCTGCAGTCTTTTTCTGTTTGAACGTATTGAGCTCGTCGTCCAGGCCCTTCTTTTTCTCCTCCAGTTTCTTTTTCTCGTCCTGGTGGAGCTTCTTCAGACGATCAAACTTCTCATGCAGCTGCACAGCAGTGACAGAGGAAACATTACCTTTATGTTAATCAAGGTAAGAAACCTGAATATGCAGATGAGTGATTATTAGTAAGAATATGACATTTCATGATATGGTAAGAACAAGTGATATAATGGTACCTCTTTCTCTGCTTCTTTAAGCTCTGCCTCCTTCTCTTTGACTCTTTGGACAAACATTTGCCTCATTTCTTCTTCTTTCTTCTGCAGCTCCCCCATGAACTCATTCCTCTTTGCTTCGTATGTTTCCTGCAGACTAGCAGAGGAAAGGGAGAAAGGAAATAAAAATAAACTACAAAACATTCTACATACCAAGAGCAGACAGGAGCTCAACTTGGTGAAAAAAAAATCATATGAGTAAACAAATACGAAATGAAACAAAATAAAAGAAGAGAAACACGCAAATGCAAATATAAAGCATGACGACAAAATAAAATCCAAGTCTACCTAAAGGGCTTGCTGTCAGGGTCTGTGTCCTTAAAGCCCATCTCCTCCAGTTTGCAGCGGCGGTAGAGCTCGTAATGGCGTGTGTGAGTCTGCTCTCGAAGGTCCTCCATGTTCACTCTGATCAACATTTCTCTCAGTTTGACAAAGTCACAGTGATTCTCATTTTCCACTGTAGGGGACACATGCATAGTTTTAGCCGACAAAGCAAACTTGTTCATTAGGGGTTAAATATACTGCAGAAAGAGCAACGCAGTAGATATAAAGCTAGCAGCAAGAGCAACCATGAATTGTAAACTAATCCCACGGCTAATAAATTAATGTACTGTTAATCACAGGCCAAGTCATAACAGCAGCACCAGTACAAAACTCAGTGTTCATGTCCTGTGACATCTCAATTTATTTTGTTACTACTGAACTAAGCATGCAAGCAACCATGCTCCAACACACTGTGAGACATCATGCAAGTACACATCCATGCACACAGTCGGTCTCTGTGAAATGGACCTGATGTCAGATAGAGCCTACAAGCACTGTTTCACTGTTTTGACTGTAATGTAGCAGTGAATTAATTCAAATTAAACAATAACAGTGCGGTGAGAGTACCGACTCTAAGATTAAACAATCATCTTGTTGATTACTCAAGTTAGATAATCAAGATCAAGATAACTGCCCTGCATATCAATTTTATATGAAGATAAAGTTGCAGCCCCACATAACACCAACCCAGTACTGTCCAATATACTTTAACTCCATGTGCTAGATAGACCCTCCCAACACACATTGCAGACCAATGCAGTTATTTCCATATATCAAATGTCAAGGCTTCTGACTATTTCCATATACATTACACACACCCTTATGGATTGATTAACTAAGTCAATAAGTAACTTTAACATCATGAGTAATACAAAATGTCAAATTGAGAGAGGGCTCTGAGCTAAGATCTGTTGGTGCTCTCATTTACAGTGTTACAGCACAGGGAGTGCTCCAGTTAAATGGTGTTACATAACTGGTTATCAACTAGTTTGCAGCTGCTGGAGTGAAGGAGAAATATGAGCACCCTGATGAGAATAAGCACACTCTCATTTCCTGTGATGTGACCCAGGCTTACCCTGCACCGTTCCCCAGGGGTACTGCCGGGCTTTCACCATCTTGTTCCCAATCTTCACTTCCTCTGTGCTTCCTACCACGGCAAAAGGCAAATGGCTCTGTGGAGCAGAAAGAAAATAAATATAGGTATACTGTCTGTAACACCTGAGAGCTCTGCAGCGTCACCTAAAATTCCCTGCAGATCACCGCAGTGAGTTTTACTGCAAATGTCTCAAACATCACCCATAGATGCATTTCTTAGCAGTGTTAATGTCACTGTAAAGGCTAAGAAAAACTGTTGTTATATTTACATAACCTAACCATTAACAGCTAAGTGAGCCTTTGCTGGTCTGTCAGTGTACGCAGGCCCTTTCCCACACTGCAGGCTTCCTGTAGTGTGTTCTGCTCTGAACATCCTCCTCTCTACATGGGGTGATTTCCTGACTGCCTGAGAAGACAAAGACCATATTTGTCCTTCTACAGGATATGACGTTTATGAATGTAACATAAAATAATTTAATTAAAAACAATTAGCAAATGCATTTACTAATGATTAAAAAATGATAGCATGCATGTATTTATAACATTTGCCATGACTGTACTATATTCTTCTGCTCTATCAGGATGTATAGGATATTTATATTTTTTCAGTCTGATCAAACCTCCGATCATATTATAAAGTAATGCTGCTACATTTTGGAAAATGAACACACAGGGTGGCAGCCCAAAATATATTTAATCAAACAATCTTCAGCGCACATTTAGGAAAACTTGTTGTTAGTGGAATATTGGTGATAATGTGTGAGTTATATGAAAGTGAGGAGCACTTACACTTGAACTACTCCTAGGGCTTCCCAATTTTATTGTGTGTAAAAGCTATTAATGCAGAAAGAAAACAATTTTTAGTCTTACGTTCATGGTGGAGTTGATCTCTGCCACAGACTCATCATCGGTAGGGAACTGGTAGATCTGCACTCCATTGCTGACTAGCTCACTGGTGATTTTGATTTTAAACTTGGCCAGCTCGCTCTTGGAGATTGCGTCTGACTTGGCAATGATTGGGATTATATTAACCTGCAGCAGAAGAAGGATGAGCGATTTGGGCATGAGAAATGTGGGCTGGAAACATTACAAGGTGTAAACATGCAACTAAACATCAGAGGTAAAATTTCCTGTACACGAAATTTGGTTTTCAGTTTTCAAAATTTTAAAGGCTGGAAACAATTCTGGTCTTGTAGAGGTAGCAACTCCAATATAAAAAAGCAGAATCCAACATACATATATCTATTTCTCTGTTACAATTTCCAGTCATCACATGGCTGTAGTAATAATGTGGATAATCAGAGCTCCTTTCCTCAGGCAGAAACACAATATTAAGCACAAAGATAGAGACAGTACAAGCAACCATGGTTTAATCTCCTGTTTTATAGTATTTAAAAGATGTCCAAATAGTGTTAAGAGTTTAACACAAGTCATTTTAATACATAAGATATCTATGTAATTTAAACAGTAATAAATGCACACAGAATAGAAGGGGCAGATAAACAGGCAAGATCAATTTCATATACCTCTGGCAAAAATAAGACAAAACAGGGCTCTCATTCCAAAAGCACCCATTCTGCTACACAATCCTCACTTGTTTCATTTCCAAAATGGGACCCTTTATTTAAAAGCAAGGGATACTGAGGATCACATGAACAAAAAATATGTAACTGTATTCCCGTATAGGGATCTTGCTTAGGGACACTTCAAGTAGAAGTATTAGAGTAGAATATTGATTCCACCCCCCAAGTGAGTGTAACAGAAACAGAGGAGGCCCTTCTTTGGATCATGCTGTTGTGAGCACTTGCTGGAGGGCACAGCTGCTTTGGCAAACACTAAGCTGGGTCTTTGTACACAAGCCAGGAGGTCCATGCAAATAAGTTACCGTGGAAAGGCCATGACAAAAGCTGACTACATTTCACAGCTGACCTACACCGACGCAGTAGCAAGACCAGTGCCAATTCTCATGCAGGCAGATGCTCTGGAAAGGTTTATGACCCGTGACTAGTGTAGATAGATCAAATGCTGCTAACAAAAAACGAGAGCCAAAAGATTCGCCTATAGTATATCTGTGACATGCAACAGCAAGTCAATCCATGACAACACAACGTACATATTTCTGTTACAGAGGGACTTTACTCCAATGCATAAGATCATTTATCAGTCCTGCACATTTTCAAATTAATTGTGCAAGGCTTTTATGATAAGAGAGCCATTATCAAACCCCAACACACGCTGGACTTGATCTGAAAATGAGGCAACGCACCCAGAATAAAAGAGAAGCTCTAAATAAATCCCCTAGGCAGCTTGTATATCAAAGAAGTACTATTACTGCTGCTTACTCCAATATATAAAATTGACTTCTGTTTGCTGTTAGTAGTTGGATAAAGTGAAGTGAAGCTCACCTTACTATCAAGCTTCTTCATGGTCACCAAGTCCAGGGATTTGAGTGAGTGTCCTGTCGGGGCAATGAAGTACAGGCATGCATGGATACGTGTGTCGTGGTAGCTGTGTAGCGTGCGTTTGATTTTCAGTTCCTCTTGTAGGTATGCTTCAAACTGGGCATCAATAAACTCTACGATGGACTTGTAGCTTTTAGAAAAGAAAACACAGAGACATGGACAAATGTTATGGTTTTGCAGGATAATATCAGAACTGGTTCTGTGTGACTGATAAATAATTCATCTACACCTAGGCAAAGCATCACAGTTTTAGTACCTCAGAAGTGAGGCTAGACTACGTATATAAAAACTCAGAGTGCCCAAAGTTCCTCTTTATGTAACAAAGAAATGCAGACTTCTTTTGAAATTTGAATGAAAAGGGAATAGTCAGTATTCAGTCAGTATTCTTTGTTGCCAGTGGTATGCAAAAAAGTGTAATTTAAACAACGTATGCTACAAAAAACAAACCACAAGTTTACTTTGATCAAAGTTTTGCCTCTCCTAAAATCTGACAGTGTCCCAAACCCCTTTACCTGTCTTCTTTATTGATCTGGTCCCCAAAGCCCACAGTGTTGACAACAGTGAGCTTGAGGCGCACGTTACTCTCCTGGAGTTCATAGGTGTTGGACTTGAGCGTGACTCCTGGCTGGTTATGCTGGGTAGGCTCGCCCTCAAACTTGGTGTTGAACAATGTGTCCATTAGGGTGGACTTCCCCAGACCTGTCTCGCCTGGAAAAAAACAGAGAAAACACAGTATGTTACTGGGATCCTACAAAGCTTGATCTTTGCCCAGTCGTCAGTTGCTTTTTGGATTATGTGATTACATACATTTTTGTTGAGTGGTTTCTTTGCTCTTAAATTTCAAATGTTTAGCCACACAGAAACAGAAGGAGTCGATGCTTATCTGCTGATGTATTCTGACATGAATCTGCTGTCAGATGACTCAGACGCAGAGCTTGCTCTGTAAGAAAGGTTATTTTTACCTACAGTCTCTGCATGTTAGCCCATTTTTGCAGGCTGTGTTACACAGTCTGTTTCAGATTTCTTACATTTCCCCCACAATTAAAAGTAAATGATGCAGGCAACTTAACATTCTTATTTGAAGTGCCTTCGGGTCCATGAAGTAAATGTTAGGAAATATAGATTGTAATAGCGCCAAAAAATAAACTTTAAAAAAAACTTTCAAATATGTTTTGTTTAAAATATGGAGAAAAATAAATAGCCAGTATTCGCCTTTTCCACTTTTCACTCCTACACAAATATAGTACTCTGTCCACAAAACAGCAGAGACATTTTTAGTCTGGAGGGGAACCAAAACCATTCCACAAAAATGGTAACCAGGCATTTCCTACCGATTCTTAAAATGTGGACACAGATTGTGTTAATGTCACTTGACCTCTAAATAACATGTCACTAACATAAATAGCATGGGAGGTCTTAAAGAAACAGAAATGAAACATTCTTAAACTGCTACGTGATATACAATATTAGACAACTTCTGTAAGTAAATAATGCACACAAAAGGCTGGCAAATCAGAACATTACTAGAGACCTTTGTGCCTGTCATTTCCTTCGTTAACTTAGCATCTTACTCATCTTGATAACTGCTCAGATACAGTGCCTAATGGAAATGCCTGACTTCCATTCAAGCACATAAGTCATCTTTTAGCCTAAGGAGAGAGACAGGAAAACATATTATGCACGATACACTCACCAACACAGAGGATGTTAAAGCAGAATCCGTGGTTGACAGACTTGTTGACCAGCTGGTCAGGCATGCTGTCAAAGCCAACATGGCCCGCCAGAGGGACAGCACGAGCACCTTCACCCTGGAGACAAAAGAAATCAACATGCAGCATTTGCTATATACATACCAATTACTGAACACCATATGCATTCTTATACTTTTTTTTATACAATATGCACTAACACCTTTACACATGCACATCATTCCTTATGCTCTGTAATTTTACAGTACATCTTGAAAACTAACATTATGTGAGCAAATAACCAGACACAATATTAACCACATTTGGTCTCGGTAGACAGATTCAAGTGCAGCACAACTAACTTCCTGTTTCCTCTTCTTTCCACAGTAGAGACAAAGACAACGTGTCAAAGAGTGAAATCAACAAAAGACATTTGGAATGAAATGTGTCAAATTTGCTTGAAATCAACACAGTCCATCTCTGCACCATTGTGACACTAAACGCAGAAGTGTTGTTACATGTGTGTGGGGGCGTCTGGCTGGCAGCGAACATCTCCATATCTGTGAATCTCGTTTCTGCAGCCTACATTATGAGGCGCAGGAAGGCAAAGAATTTAGATTATATGGGGAAAGCAAGAGCACTCAACCAGCTAAACCTTAGCCAACCAGCCATTATGTGGCTTAACATAACACAGCATTGCTTTCCACTGCGGTGACGGCTCTGAGAGAAAAACACTCAATTTCAGAGCCCAGTTAAAACAAGCAGACAAGCTGATGGTACTAAACAGTTGTGGATTGTTTGGACAGTTGAAATTGGCTTTAAACAGCTGAGGGGGTATTTGGAAAACTTGGGGTGACGTGAATTGGTCAAACAGTCAATACGTTTCAGCAGCAAGTGCAACAATCCTCAAACCATTGCCCTGCTTTTCATGATGCTAGCAGCCAACTCGCACTCACAGTGTGTTCCCATTCACTGAACCGCAGGGGGACATCAAATTGTCTCTCTGGGTGTACTGGATTCCCCTTTTAACTCCAATCTAAAACCAGACACTTTATACACGCTATTCGAGCTGCGGGCCTAAAATGCTACATGGAGCTGGGTTTGCATAGCTGTATTCTTTTATGATCATCAGACAACGCCCGACCTTAAGTTAACGGGACTCGCATGAAGCAACATAACGGAAATGAGCACCGGAGCTGTAGTGAAATGGGGGCGTTCAGAATGAATGGCCTACCGACGGCTCTGTGACAGGTTATCGTTTCAACACGAAAGCACACTGCACAGCATTTACAACATTTCAGCACAACCAACACGGTTTCTTTAAAATGATTGTTTTAGCTAGCGATGCCGACACAGGAACTCCACAGACGCTAGCTGACGTAAATGAGAATAGTGGAGTGAAACATGGTCACAGAAAGACAGAGCGAATGAGCAGCCTTTAGCCTTTACAAAAAATAGACTGTTTAAGTAAAAGGTTTTAAAATGCAGTATCATATACTCAGTAGCTATCGCCAACTATAAAAATTTTCTAGTTTAGCTACGTTACACTTCATTTTGGACGGAACTGAGGCAGGAAAAGCGGATGTAGGCGAGCAAAAATCACAATACTGCGAAACGGTCGATATACATTTGAAGAGGTGTAAAACTAAGTCAAGGTTTTCAGGTAATATATATGACAGTAATAACAGCATCCTGATAAAATAAGGGACTCACCGCCTGTCTTGCTATCTCAGTTGACGCCATGGCAGTAGCCGTTAGCTGGAGGATGAACCCTCTGCTGCTCTTTAGCGTAGGAAGCCTAGTAGGAATGTACCACTGACCAACAGGCTCTTTTAAGTACTGCTTAATAGGATTCTGTTGACATTACTAACGTAGAAGGCATTCAAAAGACACGTGTAAATAATATTATCTGGCATTAAATCATACCAGATTCATACTGATCTGTGTTTTGAAAGTATTATGATTAAGAGAGCTGAGCAACGAAACCTTCCCCCACAGGAAACGTTTATGGTCTCGTCCTGCAAGCAAAGCACTGAACCGCAGTCACTGAACTAATGATTATTTAGCGGCAAGTAGCCAAACCAAAAAAAAAAAAATCATTGTGTCAGCTGGATTTTTGTTCTGCATTCAATTAATTTTAGGTTTGCTCTGTAGACATCATTAAATAAACTTTTGGCCATATTCGTAGTAATCTGTTTTGGAATGATAGATTAGATTATTATCATCCTTATAGCACAAGGTTATTGTTATTGTTATTTTTGTATTAAAAGAAAGAAAGAAAGAAAAAGGGACATTGGAAGCACAATAATATGTATAGGTCAGTAACCTGGCAATGATAATTGAATATTTTTCTCTTGTCTTTGTAATTGGCTGAGGCCTACTAATTCACGTCTAAACGCCCAACGTCCACACGGCATTTTATACAATATACAATATATACAATAATATATAATAATAATAATATATAATATCCTTCAAAGGGATATTATATAAGGGATGTTGCTATAATTGTAACGGGGACATATTTCTGGAAACACCCATCTTAGTCACGTGTGTAACAGCGACCAATGAGATGAAGGCACCGAATTTAAAAACAAGCCGGGCTCGCAGGGAAGTATTGCAGCCGCAACACGGAGAAACCAGGAGGTGTTCAGCACAGCTAAGGTAACGTCGACAACAAGTTAAATAAAGTGAAATAACATTTTCTTAGCACTTTAAGCTCACAACACTAAATTTCATCACTAATACACAAACACGGCTAGCCATAACGAGCTAACTGACATATTTGACTCAGTCCAGCAACGGCTGTTTAACCGCATCGATTAAAAGCTAGTAGCCTTTAGCTGTAAGCGGTTTCTCTTAGAAACTGACTTTAGCTGTTTGTAGCTGGCTAGCTTAGCGTTAGCTAACAAACAATAATTAAATAATTGGTAGATGGGTGTCCCATGTTTGTGTACAGTTTATGACCAGTCTGAACTGAACGCAGCTGATGCACATGAGCCTCTTCTGCTCCACGTCAAAATGTTTGGTACAAAAATGTCGGCTGGAATTTGGCATTTGTTTTACCGTTGCTAATATCAACTTTATGTTTTTAGCTACAATGGCAAACATAAACTTTGCAGAGCGTGAAAATGCATTTCACCATGTACCTACACTGAAGATGCGTCAGCGACTCCAGTCTGCTCCAGGTATGAAAATGCCACACTCTATGATTTTATTCTTCAGTTAACATCAACCTGTGTGGGAATATACAATTAACTGTGATCTCTCTTTCTCCAGAGAAACTCTTGAAATCGCCAGTGACGGCCAAAACCTTACACACTCCTCTGCCAAGTGGTCGTAAAGCTTTTGGTGCTGTCAACAAAAAAGTCTCAACCCCTGCTGTCAATGCCCAAGAGAAAAAACTTCTAAAGCCCCAGGTACAAACAGCCCATAACAGTTACAGTATAAATCTGCAAAAACTCTAAACTGACTTGTATGTAAATATGTGCCCCTATATGTCATACTCTGTTTATTGAATGTTTGGTTTCACTACAGGACACTAAAGTCAGACATGCTTCTCAGACCAAAATGGAGGAATATCCAGACATTGAGAAGTTCATCCCGTATGACCCGCTTGGTAATGGACACCTTCATTAGGGTTCTCAGTTTAACTTGTTTTCCTTGTTTCCTCGCATTTTAGTGCAAGTTTTTACAATAGAACAAATAAAGTGCTCCCCCTATAGATTGCAGTTTGGGTGTTGATATTAGATGTAAAATGCTGCCCAATCAAAAATCGCCACAAATCATCGCTACTACATACACCACCTTGCTTTCTTGAAAATGATTTTAATTTCTCAGGGCTGTGCACATCGTCAACTATCTGTCACTATGTTTATGTCTTCCTCCCCAGAGTTTGAGAAATACGGCATACCGGAGGATTTGGTGCCTGTCAGTAGCTTTGCTCTGCCTGGCCTGGCATGTGTCTCCCAATCTCCACATCTGTGTGAGGAAGAACTAGACAAGTTTGACCCTCTGCCAAACCTGTCACCTGTGAAGATGCCAAAACGTTCAGGTATCGAGACGATGAGATTTCCAAAATAGCACTTTGTTTTTAAAAACAGTCTGCAGAAGTGTCATCAGTAATTGTAACTGTTTTTAAGCGTAAGGCACATGTTGGAAAGTACAATCATCAATGACTATAGGTGTCATTAACTTTATCTCCACTTTTCAGATTATTACCCTGAGCTGGACGCTTTCCTTCAAACACTCGATGAGCTGACTGTTGAACTTCCTCCAGAACCTGTTACTGAGTAAATGTTTAACATGTGTTGTTGTTGTTGTTACTGTAACTAAATGTTTTATTTTCTTTTTACTTCCATGTTCCTTCTTACTGAAATAAAGTTTTTATCTATCCCTGCTTTATTTGCCTTGCTCCAGTCTGTAGTTTGGTACCAGTGTCTGTGTTGACACTATGTGAAAGTAGCAGAGAAACGTACAGTGCGTTACTTCCTGCTTTTTGAAAAGTCCATCAGTGGTCACATGTGAGGGACTCTCGCCATTGGTGTCGCTGGAGATTAGAATGAACTTTGTCTCAGTTCCTCCTGTAAAGGAAAAGAGAATTTCTGCTTAATATTGCGCCTCAATGTTTCCCACAGTAGTCTATTCCTTAACATTTGGGTATCAACCTAACGGGGACAAGTTTAAAGTTGGTGTATGTGCGTCTTTTTCAAACGGGTTTGGACGCAGAACAGGTGAGTCACACCGACACACAGGACACTGCACAGAACACAACCTGGTTGGTATTTAAAGAATTTGATCAGTGGCCATATCGGTCATGTAGCTCAACTTGACAACAGAATGGGAAACTTGCACTGTCAGCACCTTTTTACATACTTTTAAATGCCATGTTTATGCATCAGGGAAGTTATTAAGTGCTTGTTCCCATGGCGCAGTCATACTCTGACACTCATATCTTCTGGGTGTTGTCTGGATAAAAGGAAGTGGTCTTGAAGTCGTCGCGCAGACAGAGGAGCAGCATGTCCGGCGATGCTGAACGTGACTCGAGTGGGTCGGAGCCGGGTGTCGGCAGTGCCAGCGACACCCACGGCGGCGGGGCGGGCGAACAGGGCACCGTTGTGGAGCGGCTGTCGCGATGTGGCATGCAAGTCATGCCCAGTGCCTTCCAGCGTAGGTCGAGGCTGCAGAGGCAGCAGGAGGTCGCGGAGGGGGGAGCGCAGAGAGGGGCCCCGGAGAGAGGCTCTCTCACACCCGCCATGCGTAAGAAATACCTCCAGGAGCTGCTTTTCAGCAACTCGGCGCACAGCGGCTTCAGCAGCGCACTGTCCGCGCGGGGCGGCGCCGTGTCCGCGGAGCAGGACGCGGACTGGGCGCTGTATCCCATGGAACACGCGTGGATGCTGTCCGCGGTGGAGGGGAACTACGACACCATCGTGGAGTTCGTCTCCGAGGACCCCTACCTGTTGACCAGGAGGGACTTCATCAGCGGATACTCGGTCCTGCACTGGCTGGCCAAGAGGGGCCAGGACGAGGTCCTGCTCCGGCTCCTGCGTTACGCGGAAACGGCGGGCATCCCGGTGAACGTGGACCAGCGGGGCAGCGGCGGACTCACCCCGCTGCACGTCGCCAGCATGCACGGCCACTACATGGTCATCAAGCTGCTGGTCGGGGCTTTCGGTGCCAATGTGGACGCCATGGACTACAGCGGGAGACGAGCGTGGCAGTATCTGAGGGGAGACGCCCCGCTGGAGATGAGGGAGCTGCTCGGCACGTGGGACGACGACCACAGCTGCTGCGTCAACAGGAACGTCAACAACAACGGCGCGGCGGACGAGACGTCGCGCGACCAGGTCGATGCGGGACAGTCGGACGAGGCGAACTTCTTTGAGCGGACTATAAACAGCAGCGGCAGCAGCTGGAGATTTGGGTCTTTCAGGAAGTTGCTGTCGTCGTTTTCGTTTTTTGAAAACAAAAACTGAGTGTCTATGTCATAAAACTCCAAATATATTTTTATTTCACATTCCATTTACTATAGCATTAGGGTTTAGGGGTCAAAAGGTCACTGCAGGCTTCTTCTTGCAGAGAAGTTTGTCTCGGTATATAAAGGTCCTAAGTTATTTCTACTAATGGAAATCTTATTTCTACCAGAACCATCGCACTTGCAGGTTCAATTACAATTTTTATTTAGTCATAACTTTTAAGACTAAGAGTGAAGAGATAGTTTGCCTTAAAGCTCTAAAATCATTGAATTTAAACATAGGAAAGAGGATTTAATTCAACTCAACTGACAACATAACTAACGAGGCATTATCAAGTTGACAGCTTTGTTAATCTACTCTTTACAAATACTACATTCAGGGAGTCAACTTGTTTAAAAAATATACTATCTTAAGAAACCATTTACTGTGCATTATCTTCAATTAACCGAATAATAAACAGTATAATCTGTGTTTTTAAGCGGTTGTTGCTTCTTCAGTTCTGAGTCAACAGCTCCAAAATTTGTAGTTGCTAACGTGGACACATTTTTGGCCAATGTGAGCACTTTAAGTAAACACGTCAGTTTGTCTTGCTCCTAGATTAGGCCTCTTGAACAGCAGTGCTTTCTGTAGAGCTGTGTCAGCAGTACCATGGCCCATGTGTGGTTATCCACAGAAAAACACTGCCTGTAAATGGATCAGTCAGACCGTTTATGGGGGGGAAAATCCAGACAACAGCCACATTTCAACTTCGATCACAGATCTTTTATTATCAAACATGACAAGATAACATGGCTCCCTCCCTGCAGTCAGGCACAGCAGCTGGTGTTTCTGACAGATGTTGGATGGAGGGAACACTGGGATCCAGGGACCCTCGTGTTTACAGGCCAAGCTTGGTCCTCCTCCAGTGTCTCCTCTTGGAGTTGTACCTAAAACATTAAAAACAGAACAGGGAAGAAAATTCAGACTTTCACAAAAGGCAAAGCCATAAAGATTAACATCTGCTTGATTTTATAAACCCAAAATTCCTCCTCTGCATTAACATTTCCCCCATTGATTGAAAAATCTATTTGATCTAATTAAGCAAATTAAGTCAATCATCTCATTACCCTAATTGGTGGACACTAATTGAAACTGAACTGTATAATAATACACAAAAGTGACACTATCAGCGAACCCGTTCTATCAAGGGAACAGTCAAATTAAAGACAGATTAAACAGTTCAGTTGAAATCAGATTTTGTTGATGCTGTTGTAGTTTTAGAAGCCACAAAACACATCAGCTACTTCATGTCATGTAATCAAAACATCAGTGACGTAAGCATTGTGTTTTCTTTAATGAGTGACAATGTTTGGGAAAACAGTACAATATTCGGCCACGGAGCTTCTCCATCACCAACACATTGTGAAGGAATCAGAGCTCCACAGCAGAAAGATGCTCTCAGCAGGGTTAATGACAGCACTATACTGCAATGAAGTGCTGCAATTGCAGACCTGCTTTACATGACATGGACTTCCCGTCTTTTCCCGGCATTAGTCACCCAGTCTCTCACACACACACACACAAACATATACAGTATGCACTTAATGATAATGATGGCAGCCCAGAGACGACATGCAGCAGTTAAGTGCATTTTAAAGCCATTATAACAGACACCACACTCGCCCCAGTAGATTTAATCTTAACAATACCAAAGGTTGCTGAGCTTCCTGTTACAATTTATCAGTGTTAGCTGCAACTCTTTATAATAGCCAAAACATAAAACACCCCTAACTCACATTACTGCCTACAGCAGTCCAGAATAAATCGCACACGTGAAATCAAGCAATCTATTCATCACTTATTCATTATGAGGTGTTTTAAAAAAGGAAAACTACTTTTCCTACAGGCGCTGTGTGCACGAACGAGAATTATTACGACAAATTATTTCCAGACATGAGTGAATATGTATCCCGTTCACATTTAAGTCAGCAAGAGCGTCTCAATCATAACCACTGTTATTGACATCTAGATGGAGGTTAAAAAATACTGAAGCTATGTTCCATGTTGGTTTAGGAGTTAATAATAAATCGTCAAGATAGTGTGGTTAGGAGCAAATTAGACTAAGTGTTCATACTAAAAATAAATACATCTTAGATGTGAATGGAGTGAAGACTTTCACAGCCTGCAACATACTAGTAAACAGTATGAGGAAGTAATGTATTGATTACTCCTGATTGTGTACAGACTTCAGTCGACCCACAAATCGGCTAGGAAGGAAAGGGTGTTGCATGCGTTCATTGCATAGCTTTTTCATTGCATAGCTTCATCCTTTCAAGAGAACAGTGCTGTTGAAACAAACACATACAGTATGAGAACATACCTGATCTTGTTGCCGGTCTTCATTCTGATCCACTGAGGAATCGGCCTGTTCTGTTTCTGCTTCTTAGCAAGGAAACGCTTGATCCTGAAAGTCTTGTGGGACGACTACAAGCAACAGAGCGTTTGGTTACCACAACATCAACACACCACAGTACGCAAAGCAGCGTTTATACGGTTGAATCATTTACAAAATTAAAACCGAACCTAACATGCGCAGCACTGGCTAGAAGCTATCAGCTAGCATCACTGCGCGGCTTTAAAATGCTTATATACCGTCCAGCCAGGCAAATATACAAATTCACATGATACAACAGAGATATGTTTTTGATACTAAAAGTGTCAGTTCTGGTTTTATATGGCTGTTGACAACGATGTTTAAAGATTTTGTGTTTACCATTTTGTCCACAATCCTGTCCCCACTATGGCGGAGGTCGAAGAGAAAGAAGGAAGTGACGGAGATACTTTTATCCAACAAGCGTCCAGCACGCCTCGCCGAGCGCAGGTAGCGACACCTACTGGATGTTTGTTTACTATCAGCTCAGCCACTGAGCCATGACTTGGTACAAGTTCCTCAAATATAACAGAACAATGCATAATTTCTTGTTATCTGATGATTTATTCATTTATTAATTCATCTACTATTACTTAACTATTATTTTTAATTATATTATTTGATGACTCACTTTTTTGGGTTGCCAAAAATGAGAAATTAATAATAGTAAAAAAAAAAAAAAACTGATTTCCACTCCTGTTCATAGCTTCACCATGGCAGCATCAGGGATGTAAACATCGCCAAGGACGGCAGTGCAGTTACACAGGATTTACAAGCCCTGTGGCATCTATATTCTGTTACAAAAAATAAAAATTAGTATGTCCCTCTAAAATGTTTATTAGATTGCATATTTAATTTAGCCCCAGAAACACTCATCAACAGCAAAGGTAACTAGCTTGAACAACTTCCTCTGACAAGAAAGAAAGAGAAGTACATTTTCACAAAAGCCTTTTATTTCATGTGAAGAGTGTCTACTGTATGGTAGTATCACCAGCAGTGATATGTTCTCATGCTGTCTCCAGTTTAGTGCAACAAAGATAAATGTTTCAGGGAAGATTAGAAAGGGGAAAGGCCACATGATGATCACTGAATTATGCATGCAGGCATTGTTGTCACACAGCATTCTGGTCAGTAATGGCTGTTGGTTCACAGTAAGTGTATGAATGTATGAAGTTTGGTTCAAATTGTGCATGTGAGATTTAGAGTAACACACCATGGATCATTTCAGGCAGTAGAATGTATTTCCCATGTATGCATTTCAAATGACATGAAATGGTAACAGTACAATAGAAATCTCTTCAGGACAGCGTATGAGCAATATTGATGAGCTTGGCAAAGTTGACTTGTTAAGTGGTTGGTTGTGACATGGATGAACAATGCAAAAAATGCAAAAGACTTGCAGAGAGGACACTTTCCACCAGAAAATCATGAATGAAATAAGGTCACTTTGAGTGCACAAAGTCCAGTATAGCTGGATCTTCACCTAATTTGCTCCACACAAAACTCTTCTTAAACGTTACTGTTACCTTTGCTAACATGTAAAGCAAAAAAGAGGGTCACGCTCAGGCACTATGAGGCACCAGCATCACACCGCTGTGTCTGAGACTGGGAGAGCCAGATACGGCCTTCCTTCAACTACAGTGCCTGTCGCATTGAGGCATCACATTACTGCTCTGAGCCTCACAGGCCTGTCTCTCCTCTCCACACTGAACTTAAAATGTCGTAAGTAGAAATCTGCTCAGTCGTCTCCTTTGTCAGGCACTTTCTTGGTCTCGGTATCTGGCTTCCTGTCAGCAGAGCTGGATTCGGCACCTCCTCCCCCAGCTCGATTGCGGCTTCTGGCCCCTGGCTGGTACAGCTGAATAGCAGGCCGGTCCTGATGTATAAAACAAACACTCTTAGAAAAATGCATACAGCAAGAAATTGAAAGAGATGAACATTTCAAAGACTATCGCTTTTACTTTATTTCGCAGTCGCTCTCTTTTGTTGCCTTCCTCCTTCTTCCTTCCTCCTTCGTCTTTGGCAATTTTCTCTGGCTTCTCAGAACGAGTGGGCTCTCCAGTGTTTTCACCTTTTTTCTTCTCAAAGGCACGCTCTTTTTTCACCTCTTCCTCCCGCTTCCTGAAGGAGTTCTCTCCATCATGCCGTTCTTGCCGTTCTCTTCTTCTCCGCCTATCTTCGTCCAGTCGCTTGATGCGCTCCTTCTCTTTCTGCCGTCGCTCCTTCTCTCGTTCGCGCTCTCTGTCTCGAGCTACGTCGCGTTCCCTGAACTCCTTCCTCCCCTCATTGTCCACTCTGTGAGTAAAGCATAAGTCCTATGTAAGTACAATTTTCAAAATAAGAGATGTTCTATCCAAAAAACAGTGGTGAAACTAACTTTCTTCCTTGGTCGTCCTTATTTTCATGGTGATTACGCCTCTTATGATCAGCACTCCCCATTGGTCTGTCCTCTTTACTTTGCTTTTCTGGTTTCTTTGCCTTTTCCTTGGGCTTTTCAGAATCAGCATCATCACCTCTGTCTGGTTTCTTCAAGAGCTGCACAGATGAAAGACAAAATCCAAATTTGATATTATAAACTAAACCAGAGTTAAAGTTGCATGAATCAACTGCAGCACACACACCTTAATTTTTGGTTCTTCCTTAACTTGGTCCTTGTCTTTCTCCAGCGGTTTCTCAAGTCTCTTCATCTTCTCGGCCTCTTTACGTTTCCTTCTCTCCTCCTCTCTCCACTTACGTCGCTCCTCATCCCGCAGGCGCTTGCGTTCCAGCTCTCTCCTCCTTCTCTCTTCTTTCTTTTCCTCCCTGAGTCTCTGAACCGGCATTTAAACAGATTATGAGTACACCATTCATCATGCAGCTTAATCAAACATTATCCTGTTAGCGTTAGTCACTGTACTGTGTCACTGTACACATTTACCTGTCTGTTCTTCAGGAAGTCCAGCAAAGGAGTTGTTTTTTTAGCTTGAAGAAAGAGAAGGAGGTGTATGTGAATTTAACCTACAGCAGTGTGACTAATTAAACAAATGTACAAAGATGTTTCAGGTGCCGCTGTTTCACTTAAGATAGTGTTAACATACCCACAAGTTCCTTTGATTTTGCCTCAATCTCCTCTAGCAGAGTCTCAGGTGTTGATGTCAATTTGTCTTCATCTCCGTTATAGAATTCCAGGAACTTCTTGTAGTCAGGATCTTATAGAAAATAACATACACAATTTCAATGAGGTTAATCTGCAGCCTAATATGAACTTTATATTAACTAATTTGGTAGTAATGCACCTAAAAGATGTGTGTGAACCACCATTAAAAAGGGTTGAGGCGCATCAATCAGTGTTTTTTTTTCCAATTGCGTTTCCATTAAAGGCAGTTCGTACAGTACATAGATTACATATTGCTACTCCTCTAAAATATATCCTCATCAAAGTCTTTATTATAAAGGGATGAGAGATCAGTATGTATCTTTACCTTCAGTAATTGTTCCACATTTTGCATCCTTTTTCTTACTTCTTTTCTTGGCAGTCTTCTGAAAAGGAGCAAACTCTACAATGGCAGGATACTCCTGTCCTGCGTCAGACAAGCATTTTGATACATGATATAACACATATCTATACGTTTCTTCACCTTGTTTAATTTTTCATAAGTAATTCTTTTCATACCTCTGTTGTCAATGAATACATATCCATCAAATCGATCTCTGAAGAGGACTATATCCTCCTGATTTTTGAAATTGATGTAGGCCCTTGCAAACAGGTGAGGGTAAAGGCTGAAAGGACAGATTAATTATGTCAGGTTAAACCATTACTGGTACTGATGGTGTGTTTTTTTTACATCGTTAAACGTCTTCAGGTCAGTTCACCTGGTGTCGTTGGAGAAAAACTCCATGTAGTCCAGCTCTGGGAGAGGTTGTAGCTGCTCCTCCAGCTCTTCCTTTGTCAGACTTGGTGGTAATCGCCTGATCACAATCTGGGACAAGACAGTTTAAGATGTTAGCACAGCTGGCAGATCCATGACACGCTGCTATAGGCTAATGGTTGGTCCGTTTGAACCCTTGGTTTCAACTTAATGCATAATTTATAGCCACCCCGCTGTGTTTCAGATCTGACCGTACACAAATGGTTTAAACATGCTACTGCAAATATTATGAAAATATTATTAGTATCCAAAACCGTCTGATTTAAGGAAACAGAAGCTAACGTAGCTAGCGACTTTCACCTTTGTCATGGCCTCTTTCTTTTCCTTGGACTTCTCCGTCTTTTCTCCATCTTCACAGTTTATTTCCACTTTTCTCTCCTTGGGCCGAGTGTTTTCTTTGTCTTCCTTCATGACTGAAAAGCTAATTTGTGTCTTGGTTGAATTTTAATCTCATACCGATGACTTGTTTACTTTTGTTTAGCAAGTTAGCCGGCTAATAGCGAACGAACTAACCTTAACTTCCTCTTTGGCGGTTGGGGCTGCAGTTCACGGTTACCACAGAAGAGGGCGCTGTTAAATCACGACAAGCACTATTATTTACGGTAGTATTTTTTATTATTATTATTATTTACATTATTGTTGTTGTGGCTGTTCTATTGCTGCTTTGAACTATTTTAGTTTAAAAGTGTGAATAAAATATGATGCTGACAATTAACGACAATTAACAACCAAACAGTAAGTAAATAAGAATTATCATGCAATTTGATGGGGGATTGTTACAATGCGGATATGTTTTACCCATAGCTGACGCTTTTGTTTTGAAAAACCGTGACAGGAAGTGCTTTTTCTTGTTCTCCGGTAGAGGAACACAGGTCATCCGGATGGTCGACATTTTGTTAGCTTCCTAGCAAAATAAACTGTCGAGGGCGAATGCAGGGTAGCTTGGTTGTCCGCTGATTTGCTGTTTGTGTTCTGACAGTCAAACTGTGTAAATATGTGGTATGAAATTCTGCCCTCTTTCGCCATCATGACTGTGTGTCTGATTATTCCCGGTGTCGCCACCGCGCAGATCCACAAGTTCACCAACGGAAGAAAGGTAAGGTCGATGCTAGCTGCTAATGTTGCTTCGTGCGGTGCTAACACGCAGATAGATAAGTGCTGCTTCTCACTGTCTTCTACTTTAAACCACGTTATTTTAAAAATCACTGTGTCCCCTGTAGGAGAAGAGAATCGCTCGGGTTCCTTGGCAGTGGTACCTGATGCAGAGAGACAAGCGGGTGTCGGGAACAGGACAGCATCACCAATCTAAGGTGAAAGTTCACCTGTCTAAATCTTATTCTAAATACATCTCATTGTTATTGTTATTTCCCCATCAACGCACATCAGATCTTGTTTAAACATTTTGTTGTCCTTCCTCTTCTTTCTCCACAGGGACTTGAGAACATCCACTGAGGATCAAGAAGAGTCTTCACAATTTTGTTGTACATTAAAAGAATATATTTAACATTCAGTTGAATGTTGTTTTAGTCTTTTGTTAGCCATTAAAATGGTTCCATCCTATAAATCATATAATGCCTCTTGGCTCGTGTGTTGAATTTAACATGTCACCCGTACAGATGATTATCCATTGTTGCACATGGGCAATTTGTCTGTGTGGACCACAGTTGTCAAACATAATAAATGTCTTAACAGACAACATCACAGTCAACTGACAAAGTCAAACTTTTGTACACTTAAACACAGCCAAGCCACAGAAGCTGCAACCAAAGTACAGTACATTCCAGTACAAGAAATGTGAAAGCTACAGGGAGTCTTAGTGAAAATTTATTTACCATCTTTTAAGGATTATACAGAAAAAAATTACAGTTATGACTGAACAGCTGAAATAGAAGAATCGATCCAGTGCGTAAGCAGAAAGGAGACAAACTATACAAATGAAGATATCTCAGACTTTTACTTATAAAATTCCTTATACCAGTTAGAATTTTCACCTTTCTTCTTCTCAAATGCTGTGATATTCTTTCAAAAAGAAACATTGAAGCAAAAGGACAAAAAGTAAAAATGTCTAATAAAAGGGGGTCGAAGACAAAACCGTGGAACCGTGGTGTTCACTTCTCCTCCTTTCCTTTGGTTTTCCTGTACACCATTTCCCTGAAGCTCGACAGGATCTTGCTTTCTCTCTTCCTCCTCTCCTCCTGGTTGAAAGATGCCAGAGCTCTCTTTTCGTCTGCACTGTAGATCTGGTTTTCCTTTCTCAGACGCACGGCCTCCATACGACGATGTCTGCAGGGTTACATGTTAGACTTTGTTATCACTGGTCTCGGTTAAACAGTTTCTGTTTTCCATTTTATGTAACAGTTATAGTTTAACGTGTATATTTCAATACAAAGATCGTCTTCTAACTAAATTATAATTCTAACTGCCCTAATTTTTGTGGAGTTCACCATGATTTGAAACAGAAAATTAATTTCCTTAGGAGGAACTGTATCATAGTGCATCACAGTGACACTTGAAATTTTGAATAGCTGCAGTTTATAGGATTTTCATACATCCACATTCTACTTAAAATCTTATCATGAAGTCAGTGAGAGGTTTTAGTCAGACTTTTACGCATCACGTACCTGCTGCCGCTCATCACATAACCAGACTTCTCAAAGTCTGCAATCTCATTACTAGTGAGACCGATTTCTCCTCTTCTCGGGATACGCTTGCCAGCTTTCACATACTCCGCCATTGCAGCACCTTCACCTGGCAACAGCGCATGGCCAAAACTGAAGGACAAGAAAGGTAAACAAATAAAATACATTTATTTTAAATTGTCATAAAGGTGGGAAAAAAACAGCCAGGTTATGATGTCCTTAGAAGGTTCATAATAACAGTTTCTATAGCGTTGTCTTAGTCTGATTATGCTGTATGTGATGTAAATTAAACTTATGCAGAATCACCAATCACATTGACACAGTGTAGTAATGTAGTAATAAAAGTACTAATGTCAAGAAATATCAGACACTCACTCCAATGGCCTGTCGTCCTGGGACATGTGTGTCAGTGGAGCTTCAGGACCGACCACGTCCTCGTCAATGCCCGTTTTCTCCACCCACATTACCCCACTGGGATCCTCCTCCTCCTCCTCTGACTCCTCACTGCTGGAGTCGCTGGACTCCTTACGACTCTTCTTAACCTTCTTCTTCTTCTTGGACTTCTTGGACCTGTCAGAAAACACATGTTAGGCTGACCGCCGCATAATTTTTTGTGTGACTATAGTGGTCATATTTCAGGACTTACTTTTTGCTCTTCTTTTTCTTCCTTTTCTTCTTTAATTCTTCTTCTGTAATATAAAACAGAGTGACAGTTCGGCTCAGAAATCTGATTAAAACTGACTGTACCAAGCTTTCTTTTAAAAACTGATGTAACTTTGACAATTACCATCTGATTCTGATTCTAGCTCACTGTCCTCTGAGTGGGCTTTGTTCTTTCTTTTCTTGGATTTCTTTTTCTTCTTTTTCTTCTTCTTCTTTTCTTCTGTTAACAACAGAATTCGTTAATTCGAATTATACATGTCACTGCAACTTACTCCTGGCAAAACCGACGTACCCTCTGAGCTCGACGCAGATCTGTTGTTTTTCTCGTCCTCTTCGACTGGCGTGAATTCATCAGAGCTAAAGAGAGAATAAAAATGTAAACCATAAGCTCCTCCACATACAGGGAGACATCACCCTCTGTTCGTACAATACTGGAGATTTCTCTAAAATGAGTCACGTTCAGTTTACGTCTGGAGGACTTACTCTGGCTCCTTCACTCTTGGTGAATAGCCCCACACTTCAGGACAACCTAACTCACCGATCCTCTCCCTCTCCTGCAGACGCCTGGAACACACAGACACAGACAGAGAAATCAACATTGAGTGAAATAAGATTTGCTGGCTATTCTATCAAAACACACCCAATGTTACATTCAGATTAAGCTGTCAATCTGATTGAGCAATATTTTGCTTTGTCATTACTTTTGCCTGGAGAAACGAATCAGTCTTCTAATCTTTCTCCACGCTGTAGTGGAAATTTGAAGCTAAATTGGCAGGATATATATTTTAACGGTTAATCAATGAGGGAAAAGGTGGTTATTTGTATTCCGTGTGTTTTTCTCTGATACCTGGCGATAAAGGCCTCTTGTCTCTGTCTCTGGGTGTCGTCCCGCTGCTGTTCGTAGTAGTACTCATCTTTAAAGCTGCCGTGTTTCGCTGGACCGTCTCGCTGCTCGGACCAGTGGTTGTGGTTATGGTTGTGGTTGTTGTTGGTGTTGTGATGACGCTCCTTGGACCGGGACCTGGAGCGGGAGTGGCTGCGGCGAGGGCTTCCTATGCGGATCCGTCTGATGTTTCTCGCCTCTCGGAAGCGACGATCCCGTTCTTCGCGTTCCCTTTCTCGATTCCGCGGCCTCGGGAGTTTGGGCCCAAAACTGTCCGGGGACAGGCTGCTGCTGCGGTTCCGGCTGCGGGAGCGACTCCGTGGTCTACGGGCCCGAGGGCTCCGAGGCCCCCCACCAAACTCAGAGATCGACCGCTCCGACATAGGCATGTTGACCGAGTATTTAAAACTCAAACGACACAAACTAAGTATTAAAAAAGACCTGCAAATGGGTTAAGAGCAAACACTAACAAACTGCGTACATGTTTCTCCTCGTAGCAAACATACGCTATGCAGTCGTCAACCGTCCGTCCCCATAAACACACCGGGTCTTCCCAGTCATGTAATGCGCATAGTTCCGCTTGTAAGTTTTTAGAAGGAATAATTAAAAATAATACAATACTGTACTGCTAAAACACGTATAATATAATATTAAAATACAAAGATTAATACATAAAAAATATGAGAACAGTCACATAACCAAATTCTATACTCGAAATTAAATGTTGTCCTTTAATGTTTTTTAAAATTTTAACATCAAAGGAAATTTGTGTCTACACGTCACTTGCGGTGCCAGGGGAGCTCCATGTTATAAACGCACCTAAAAACGTTGTGTTTACGTTTTACAAGGAGTAGACGTTTCGGTGGTTTCGTCTTAAATGATCCAGTGTTATTAACTGTGAAGGCACAAACTGAAAAAAACAGGTAATCCCCTCGATCCGAATAAATCGTGGTTTACGAAATATAAATAATATGAACTCGACGCTGTTTTTTATTTTATTTTATTTTTCTAGCATGACGTTAAACGATTTATATATATTCTAATTTTATGTTATTATAACGCAGTAATAATGCTACTCTCTGGCGGTTCCTTGTGGCTGATCGGTCAGCTTGGAGCAGCAGCGCGGGGCTGTCTGTGTTGTTAGCCATTGTTTATAACAGGATAAGTTGCTGCCTGCTGGAGGTTGTGGCTGTTCTGCGTAGTCTTGGCTGAAATCAGTAAAGTTGCAGGTAAAGCGGATTCTTATTAAAGCATCGGACTGGTAAAGTCTTCATTATGGTGCTGTGTTTGTAGCTAATAGGATGCTAGGCCGCGCTGTGCCTGTTCATTAAAGAGGAAGAGTGAAGGAGCTAGCGTTACCTTTGTTAGCTGGCTAACAACGAGAATAATAGGTGTCTCAAAGTAGATAATCGAATCCTAAATCGACATAAACATTGTACTCCACTTATGTAATGTCAGGAGAGTCTAGCATTTCAGCTTGTTTGTACCATTTAGCTAAACTAACGTTTAGCTATCGCCAGCTAAGGGTACGTTATTGTTTTTGTTGTCCGACTCACTAAACTGTCATAATGAACATCTTTCCACGTTGCTGTTTTCACCAGATATTTACAAAACACTGTCAGAGAACTCGAATTATTTTTTTTCGAGTAAGAATTATTTTTTAATTGCAGATAATTAGATGCCAGTTTATGAGTCATAGTAAGCTAAACCCATTGTGGTGAAGTCCTCTGCTACCATGTCAAATACCATGCTTACATGAAGTGTTTCAGAGGTATTGATTAAAATGTGTTATCGTCTGCTGATGATAACACACATCTGGGTTGTCATTAGCTGGTGAAACCCTGTTGAAGTGAGTGTTCCTATTATTTTGTCCAACTCATTTACACCAGGTTACATGAGGCCAGGCTAAGTAGGAAAAACACAAGTACACACCCACACTGTTCTTGAGTTTTTTATTTGCATTTTTTGTTGACATTCTTGTTGCCAGAGCAGCAAAATTAAACGAGTGAATCTAATGTCTTTCATTTTTTTCTCCATGCAGACATGCCAAGTCTAAAGCTAATATCTGCAACTGACACGCAGTATTCAGCAACTGTGCTCAAGTCGATGAACGAGCAGAGGAATCATGGATTATTTTGTGATGTCACCATCATCATACAGGACAAGAAATTCAGGGCTCACAAGACAATCCTGTCCGCCTCCAGCACATATTTCCACCAGCTCTTCAGTGTCGCTGGACAAGTGATCGAGTTAAACTTCATCAGAGCAGAAATCTTCGAGGCGATTCTCAATTACATGTACAGCTCCAGGATTGTCCGCGTGCGCTCTGACATGGTGGAGGAGCTCATAAATGCTGGACAGATACTGGGAGTGAAGTTCATTGCAAACTTGGCGTCACCATTATCACAAGTGAAGGGACTGCCTGGTTTGTCTAAAGAGACAGAGAACAAAAGCGAGACGTCCACGGAGATGATGCCGATCATCACAGAGTCCTTCTCAATATCCGCTGAGGAATTCAATCAGACAAGTACACTTGGAGGAAACGATGAGGACTCGGACAGTGATGTTATGTTTGTCTCACAAACGGATGCTCCGGGAGCCAATCAAAAATCCAATTCTGGTGAGATCATTGATGTGGATAAAACTGACTCAGTAAATGAGCCATCAAAGCAAAGCAAAAAATCAAATCACGTAGCTGCGAAACATAAAGATATAACCACGGCTGCTGTGAAAACACACGCTGCAGCAAGTCCCAGCGTCAGCTGTCCTAACCCAGGTGTACCTGACAGCAGTCCTCTGCATAATCCACAACCATGCTCCAATAACGTGTCTTCCCTAGCCAAAGTTTCCTCAGGTGCTCCCACAACACCAGTCAGTTCAAGCACTGTTGCCCCTGAGCCCTCGAGTGCCCCTCAGTCCTCCGAAAACAATGATACAACAGGAATTCACAAAAAACAAGTCTCTACATCATCTCAGACTGGGAACTTCAAAATAAGGCTGCTAGATGTTGCTGATAGCCCAGCTACTCAGGCCGACAATCCCAAATTAGCATTAGTAGCAAAAAAGACAGTAACTCTTAATATGGCCACAGAGATTGATTCCATTTCTTCAGGCTGCAAAGTGTATGCCAATATTGGAGAAAATACTTATGATATTGTCCCAGTGAAGGAAGATCCAGGTGAAGGAGGCTCTAAAGGCAGCAAAGGGAAAAGAGCATTAATGGCAGCGTCCGCTGAGAAAACGCCCTCGTCACCGAAGGCTGGCCCAAACAAGAAGAAGACCAAAACGGAGCTCGAGGATCACTACGAGCTGATCATGGACGGGAAGACTTTCTACGTGTGCGTCGTCTGCAAGCGCCCGTACGTGTGTCTGACAAGTCTCCGCCGGCACTTCAACACCCACTCTTGGGAAAAGAAGTACCCGTGTCGCTACTGTAGCAAGGTCTTTGCCCTGGCCGAGTACAGAACTAAACATGAAATCCTCCACACAGGAGAGAGGAGGTACCAGTGCTTGTTGTGCAATGAAACGTTCCTTAACTATCAGTTTCTGTCCACCCACTGCAAGCAAGTACACAACCAGGATCCCAGCGGGAGGAAAGAGAAAGACGACGCTGACAATAATTTATACCGCCTGCTGCCGTGTAAAACAGTGCAGATGAAGCCGTACTCGTGGAAGACTGACGGGCCGGGGGTCCCCGTCATCTCCGAGGACGGCAGCGTGCATCACATCAGCGAAGATGTCCACTCTTCAACTCAGAGCAGGATGTTGAACTGGGACGATATCTTTGTTGAGCCCCATGCACACATGCCTCCTGATGCCCACAATCGAACAGAGTCCACCTTAACCACCCCACAGCAGGGTGCCCCTGAGTTTGACTTTGTTTTACCAGAGACTTACTGAGCAACACACGCTGCTCCTCTTACCTGTGCCTTCCAGGTGCCCCCTCCCACTTTTTTATTTTCTTCTTTGGTTGAATATCAATAACGTCATTCATTAATTCTCAACAAGGTTTGGCCACATTAGATTTTCTGTTTACAGAAAACGTACGTTGTAATATTGCACTATACATGGTGATGGTGCAGACCCACGTTCTGAAAGTTCATCAGGGATGAACTGTGAGTCCAAGCTGAAGATTGCACCCACACAAGAAACAGATGCATGAATTTGAAAGTTGTGGCAGCCTCAGTTAAAGTGAAATTGCACAGAGTGACTCGTTGCATTTGAGGCTTTTGCAACAGTCTTGATCTTTGGTAGAATTTGAGTAAATTATAACGACATTAGCACAGCAACACAAAGCGGTTCACACAGTAAGACAAAGCAATTAAGCCTTGAATATTTATATTTGACATGTGGTCCATATAGCCCAACATGAAGCAGCTTACATACCCCTATATAGTAATATATTACAGGGGTTGCCTACTAAAGCATGTGAAACCTTAGTTGATGATGATGTAACCAGGTGACGTTTTGTCTGGCCAGAATTTGTCACTTATTTATGATCCATATAAAAAAATAAACAGATCACATCACAATGGAATAAGAACCAGCTGATGTATCAATCGTAACACTTTCTGGACCAATCATTCCTGGTCCCTCTTTGAGACCTAATTAATGTAAAAAAAAAAAAGAATATGGTCTACAATGTATTTTCTCTTTGTTGGCAGTCTCACCTCTGAGTATTGTTGCAGGGAAGGTGCTTTTATGTTTTTTTTCAGTGATTTGTAAAGTTTTTTTTTCCTATCCATTAAAATGTCACTTTCATTTTGCTTAACCTGTTCATTTTTATTTTCTGCTTTCAATGTAATGTTTCTATTTCTGGCCCTACACATAGTGTTGGTTAGAGATTTCGCATACAGCTGTAAGATTGACATAAATTGGGGTTTATTTTGTACAGATAGCACTTAGTATGGATCATGCAGAAGATTTTTTTTTCCATTTTGTTATTCCATCGTATCTGGTCAGTAGAAAAAAAAATAGCGTTAACATGGGAAGTCATGTCGGTTACGGCTAAACGTCATGTACAGTAACTTTTTTACTGCTTCAGATTTATTTATTAGGTTTATAGCATAGACGAAATCAATAGTTTTTAAACACATGGGTTTGTTGGCATTTATCAAAATGTCTGTTTTCTGTCAATTGGCAATGAAAATTATGTGACGGTGAATAAATTATTTTATTATATCACCATGACTTGTCTCGCATTCACTGCATGTAAACATATTTACAGCTACAGCTAACATAAACGAATGAAATAAATTCATCCCATCTAACAGTACCTGATGTTTGATCAGAAACAACCAAATAACTAACCACATGGTGGCGCTAGAGGAAAAGTCAAATGGATAAAGTCAGTGCGTCTCTTCACGGGACCCCCACTATTTCAGAACGCATACACACAAACATTTTAAGCGGCACAAGTGTAGTATGAACACACAATGTGAGTTACACAAAGCTGCCTTTAATAGTAAGACAAAAATGAAACTGAGACTGAATCAGCTCGATGGCCTGTGATGTTAAAATTATAAAACGTGGTGATTAAAGCTGATTGTTGGTTTCATGAAGATGCAGTAGGTTTACACTTCCACCAACATCTCTCTTCCTTCAGACTCTGTCATCTCACGTCAGTGAATCCAGCACTGACTGTTAACACTCAGACTCAACCACTGTGCCCGACAACAACAACAACAACACATTTTACCATTAGTGCCACAACGAGCGAGACACATGTTTGCGACTTTCCTGCTTTTGGTGGAAAACAGGATAAATATGGTTCAGAATGTAACGCTTAACTATTTCCTCAACAACTACTGTAGGTGTAATAGCTTATTTCTTCATTAACACTGCTCTGCGAAGTTCACCACACATTGATCAGAATATTCTTTTACATTAAGTGGAGAGTTGATAAATAGATATACCATGATCTGTTTCAGCACCTCAGGCTTAACTGCTAAGGAGCATCTGTATATTAAACTACGTCACATACATTATGAGCATGTAACACCATCAGTTACTACTCACGTTACCTTTGATAATGAACACTGACTCTATGAACCGGGAAAGGTGCGATGGCTTGGACTTACAACTCTATGGATATGAACTGAATTCCAGCTGATCTGGATTCAGGAGCGACACGGAAGCTTCCATCCGCGTCTGTATTCATCTGATGTTAACATTGAGTACCGCTTGAGGCAGAAAGCGCTGACACTGTGTACGAAACCGAGGTGAACGTAAAGCGTGAGCTGCAGGAGAGTACGACACGCGTCGTGGTGCTGGATGTCCGTTTGCATTAAGGCAGATAGATGTGTAAACAGTCCTGGCTTTGAACTGGTCGTCTCTCTCAATGTGTATGCACACGCTTGCACACACACACACACAGAGTGTGAGTGGCGCCCTGACAGATACTTGCTCCCATGCGTCGGGCTGGACTCAAAGTGAATGTGCTCTGTGGCCATTGTCCTCCTCACCGCCGTTTCTTTTCCTGCCCATCTGAAGCACTGTGAGGAAAAGCCCAGAGGCATCGTGCAAGCAAATGACTCGTTCACCATCCAACAGCAAACCGATTCACATCTCAGGCGTTTACTTTGCTCGAAGCCGCGTCACGGGCTGTACGGTGGGGGCTTCTCATCAGGATGGTTGTGAGGAGGGGAGTAGCGGGGAGGGACCATAGTGGGCCACAGGTGGCTGGCTCCAGACTGGGAGTCGTCCGACAGGCCCGAGGAGTCAGGGAACATGTAAGAGCCCTGCAGGAAAAACACAATATAGATTAGAGCGATCTTGGTTTCAGAATATACTGCATGCTGCAAAACAGTAACTCCGACCTTTTGTATACGCCCAAATAGGAAGTGGTGACACAACAATGAAAGTTTAAATTTTTTTGGGAATAAAACGTAAACATGATGTGAAGGGCGCCGTACCTGCAGGTCGTAGGCAGTGTAAGGAGGCAGGCAGGGGGCAGTGTTGTAATAAGAGTTGGCAGACCTGGTGGGCGGAGGAGGCTCTGAGATGACTGGAGCTGCGATGGCCTCTGGTTCGGATGAGCTCTCGGAGGCGGGAGACGGGGTCTGACAAAGCAGATTGGTATTTATTGTCTGTAAAAAAAATCACCTGTGTTTGTTCGAGAGCGTGTTTATTATTCACTTGACGCACCATGTCCTTGAAGCCTCCCAGCACTGCAGCGGTGATGATGCCCAGGAAAAGGGCCACAATGTTGAGGATGGTAGCAGACCAGAGCAGGTGATAGAGGTGCACCACGTCCTGGCAGCTCTTCACATCTGTGTATTCGTGATAGCCTCCAATCACCTCGCCACGGCTAGACCAGTGGACAGCCAACAAGAGTCAGGCCACAAAGATCAAGTTGGAAAAAAAGCAACTACATCAACCACCATCACCAGGCCTGCAGCATTTATATTTCAGTTTACATCTGAAAGGAGAAGCCATTTAAAAACACTGCTATAGAGCTGGGACAGAGAGAGAGGGAGATGAGGACACAGATGAGGGTTTGTGCGGCATACGGCAAAGAACACATTTCCATCATGGAGTACATTAAAAACACGTAAACGTCACTTATCAGAAAAACAAACCGTTGATCATGAATGGGTCTAGAAAAAAAAGTGACCTACTTCCAAATCACGGATGATTTCCTAAACTTTTTCAAAACATCTTTATTCTGAAGTCCCATAACAGGATGTTCTCTGAAACAAAGGTTAAAGGAAAATAAACATTCGGGTTCGCACACAATTAACACTGCAAGTCAACAAAAAATACGAAATTAAAAAAAAAAAAAAAATCTCCCACAAAAACACCACATCAAACCCCTCAATAATCACATTTAAAGCAAGTAGCCAGTGATTTCAAATGGCTGCTGGGTACATATACTCACTTTCCACAGTTGTAGAGGTCACAGCAGTAACAGGTGTTGCTCTTCACACGCAGGTTACAGGACATGCGTGACGATGTCTGACAGGGAACCTGGGGGGTCAAACATTATTTTACAGTCCCTGCACTTTGGGGCCAGAGCATTGTTCTGGATAAACAGCTCATGCTAGACACATAGTACAAATCACATATGTGTGTGTATGTGTGTGTGTGTGTGTGTGTGTACACACATATATATATATATATATATACAGGGGGTCCTCGAGTTACGACGGAGATCCGTTCCTGAGAATGTGTCGCAACCGAATTTTGACGCAAGTCGGAACATACATTCATTGTGCCATTG